>ML662496.1:5243492-5358492 GCA_007570785.1 Antilocapra americana
TTGACTCAGATGGGGTTGTTCAGTGTAGAAATTGAAGATGGTGTGCTAACCAACATATTCACTTTTCTAAGCTGGAAAGAGATGAAGCTTACTAAGCTTCAAAGTTTTACAGGCATTGTGTATATGACCCTTTCTGGTTCCATACAGATATAGTCTCAAAGACCTCCCCAAGACAGTGGGACAAGTTGATGAGCAAGGAGACAACTGTGCCTATGTCGCCTAAGGATAAAGCTAATCCTTACAACAATTTCCTAGACTCCATAATGAGATCTCAATAGGTGCAATGAACAAATGAATCCCAAATAAATTCCCAAGGAAATCTCGATAAATGCAAATTCAGTAGCACTTCAAGTATCTTTCTGACCCCTTTTATTAGACCCAACACTTCCCATTTCATAAAACTCCCCACTCGAAATTGTTGTTACTTGTTTTCTTCGCTGTCTTTTAAGCTGTATGAGAACACGGATTTTTCTTATTCTCTACTATATTCTCATTGTCCACTCCTGTGCCTGATGCACAGAAGATATGGAATAAATCTTTGTGGAATTAGTAAATTGATATTTTCTAAGTGTCAGCTATTGCCGTCTCTCTTGAGTTAAACCACGGGCTCCTTCAAGGGAGAGATTTTTGCCTATTCTAGCTTTTAATAAACCCCCAGTGTGTATTTCAGTGAACAGACTGTTAAACTTTCATATGCCTATGTTCTGTCTGCCCTCCGAAAATAATTTTCTTGAGGTTAGTGACCATGCCTCACTCATCTTTTTCTCCACATCATTTAATATGTTCTCTGGTGCTGAGAAGCTGAATTAATAGTTTTGAATAAAGGAATAAATGAATGGACACAAGTTTACAGTCTAGTGTGGCAGATGGATACACATACTACAGTGTAAACAGAGGGCATTATTGAACGTTTTGCTTCTGTTATTCAGTTGCTAAATCACGTCGGGCTCTTTGTGACCTCATGGCACACCAGGCTCCTCTGTCCTCCACTGTCTCCTGGAATTTGTTCAAATTCATGTTCGCTGAGTAGGTGATGCCATCTAACCATCTCATTCTCTGTCACGCCCTTCTCTTCCTGCCCTCAATCTTTCCCACCATCATGGTCTTTTCCAGTGAGTTGACTCTCCCCATCAGGTGGCTGAAGCATTGGAGCTTCAGTTTCAGCATCCATTCTTGCAATAAACATTCAGGATTGATTTCCTTTAGGACTGACTTGTTGATTTCCTTGCAGTCCAAGGAACTCTCAAGAACAAAATGTGCTATAAGCAAGTATTGAGATAGATGATATTTAGTTACATTAGTCAGATCTGCAAAGATTGCATGGAGAAAATGACATTTGAGCAAGCCCTTCAAAGATGGTTAAAATTTCAACAAGCAAAGATGGGACAAAGGCACTGATACAGAAAAAAGAAGAGCATCTGCATTTGGAAGAAGAGAAAAGTAAAAGGGAGGCTACAGCTAAATCATACTAGAGGGAAAAATAGAAAGAGGCAGGAGAGCTATGTTCAGAGATGTGGTTAAAAAAACAAAAGCAATGTTCTGACAAGATCGTTAAAGGCTTTAAATGCCAGTGGACTGAAAACAGAATAGAACTTTCCTGTGGCCTTTGAATTTCAGCCAAAACCTTAAAGCTATGAAGGATGGTAATAAACATGACTCATTTTAAAGTGTGGTACCAGAAAGGCTGATGTAAGACCTAATCAGAGTTAACCAAACTTTGTCACCACCAACAGCCTACACCATAGCTAGAAACTTATTGTGAAGATACTTGGAAATGAGGGAATTAACAAGAACAGGAAGTGCTGTGACAGTTTTCCCCCAACCAATATCTACCTCAAGCCAAGTGAAGGAGACCCCAAGAGGACATATGCAAGGCCTGGAATTACTTGCAAGAGAAGAAAATTTATCCTCAAATTATATGTCAGTTAGAGATAGAAACCAATAGATGGCTACCATCAGAGCAGAACTCAAAAACATTCTCAGGAGAGCATCAGGCAAGGATACAGGGGTCCAGGGCATGATATGATGGACACAGAAGCAAGTGCCTGCTTGAGGCTGGCAAGAGCTGCCTGTGAAGGCGAGACAAGAAGCCGCGAGCAGGTGGCTAATCAAGTGCCTCCATTTGATAAGGCAAGGACACGAATACTTTCCCATGGGCCACATGGAACCTGAAGAAGGCAGTCCAGTCACCTCTAATGGACCCTGCCCAAGAGGATGCTGCCAGGGAGAAAAGACTCCATGGAAAAGGGCAAGAAGGGAAGAAATGAGGGGAAAGTACCTCCTGAGTCAGGGAACAGTGTGATTGCAGAGGGCTGCACAGGCTGTCCCAAAGAGTATATGCCCAAAGATGCCATTAACGCTGGAACACTCCTCAACAGAGCATTAAAGTTCGCAGAGAACTGCACATAGCACCCCTTCCTCCCCATCTGTACTTCAGAGGATCCAAGGGGAGAATTTAGTCAGAAAAAGAGAAGGCTCAGACACCCATCTCCCCAATTATTTTCTGAACCTTAGCTAAACAAAGGGGTCATGCTTTGAATTAGATAGGGAACAAAAGTTTTGATATATATTAGGCAAATTATTAATTATTAAAAAGAAGCCTTTCTAATATCCAATAGTAACAGAAAGTAATAGAGTCTACCCAAGATATAATCAAGGGTGATGGCCATGGTGGAAAATAAAAGTCATTTCCTGATGGTTCCAATCCATCTGATAAGTTGACTTGAACTTTTTCAGTTTGTGATGGAGGCCAATAGGTTGTTCAAAAGGAAAGAAATGCTATGACCTGATTCGTGCTTTAAAGATACCCCCTTAAAACCATAGGCAGATTATTGAAAGACTGAACACTTGTTAGAGCTTTATAAACTTTATTATTAATTTCCTCACATGATAAAAGTGGGATGGCTTTGTGGGAAAAGAATATATTTCTTCTCATTCTAATTCCCAAAAAAGAGTAGGATTAAAAGTCCTTAATAAACCATCAAAAGGACCCAGAAATTAATATTTTAAAATACTAAATTTGCCTACTGAACCTTAATAGACTCATGAACATGTCTATTTTAAGATGTGGAAGGTCCTACCTTTCAGATTTTAGAGTTTCTTCCTCTTGATTTTTTAAATTTGTTTCTGAATCTGAAAGAACTTTGTACCTGAAAACACATCTTCACAAATGGTTTAACTGTTCACACCTTCACAAAGAACAGGCAAATCCACAGATTTACCTATAAAACTATTCCCTTCACCCCAGGACCTCTGTCCTCCGCTGTGGAGCCTGATGTGCAGCATAGATTAATGTAGATAGTAAGCAGGCTCTTCGGCCCTGTTCACCAGCATTATGAAGATACAAAAATAAGACTTAGACAATGCAATAGGGAATTTGATATATTTAGATGGTCACAAGCTGAATTTTGCTCGTCACTGCTATAAAGAGGTGAGGAAAAGCTTTTTTAAAAACTGTTTTTAAGACGCAAGGTGTAGGAAGTTAAGATCATCCCTATAACTTGCTAAAACTGATGCTAACAATACACAGTGCCACTTGCAATCTTTTGGGCTCTTACGCAACCCCACCAGCAGCGGCACTAAGAGCTGGGTCAAGACCAATAAACTTTCTCCTCAAACCTCTTGGTAAGGCCTGCATGAGCCCTCCAAGGCCCATCACCCCTAGGCCTCTTCCTCCGGATTACAGCCATATCAGCCTAGATTATGACTCATGCTTGGTGGTCTCCTGCTCTCGCTCTCTCTTTTTTTTTTTGTCTTCTCTCCATCAGTCCTCTTTCGATCTGAATTATAGAATCTTGCCTTTTGATCTTGCAACTCTAATGCCAGATATTTTTTGAGTAATATTATTAAACTAAAATAAAATCGTGATAAACCGTACACTGGAGTGAGAGCAATCTGCTACAGAGGTGTGGGCACTCTGTCTTATATGTCTGCATCTCTGGAAATCTTGCTACCATTCCCAGCTACCAGGAGACAGTTATAGTTGAAACTACAACTGAAAGTTATAACTCAAATGACTCAAAACAGAGCCAAAGACTCTGGATTTTATTACATTATCCTGAAAAATCTCTCATATCAGTAGATAAACACACTGCAACATGGACACAGAATGTGGTGAGAGTTGGTCTTTATTTAGGTCTGAATGCCTGCCTGTGTTTCAGTTTGCTGCCTTGCTTCTAACCAATGGAAACAGTGCATCAGGCTTTTCAAGCCAGAAGCAAGAGGAGGCAGAAACCAGGACTTAGTAGGAAACACAGAACAGGCCAGAAGAATAGATAATGATAACAGGGGATCCCAGATACCAAATTTACCTTCTACTTAAGCTGATGGGCACTTCTTGCTGGAATAGCCAATGCCGATGATGGCCAGGAGGCTGTGGAACAAGCCACCACATCCCATAATCCCTGGTGCTGGTCTGATACGGAACCTCAACTCGTCATATGCAGTCTGTTCTGAAATGGCATAACAGTAAGGAGTTATTTATTGTCTCTGCACTACAACTGACTTAATTTTAACAAAGGGGGATCATTATAAAGTTTGCCTCTAATCTGCTTAATTGTTTACTTTGAGGGTAAATAAATGAATGCTTTTGAAATGCTTAGAGCACAAGATATAAAATGAGGGGCTCCATATACTTCATTCTAGCCTTAGGTGAAATATAAACTAACAACCAGATACCAGCATCCTTTCCATGGTGATGGTCTCACATTCTCCATGATAGCTATTTAACTAGTGAAGTCAAGGGAACTTAAGGTTTTGATTGTGTCTTCATCACTGACCACATAAATGCATTTTTATAAAGCAAAACTTATAACAAATTCAACCAATCAGTAAAATTTTGAAATGTATCTAAACAAAGAAAAGTGGGATTTTAAAAGCTAGCAGAGCAGCGTGGCTACAGAATGTGGCAATAACACATCAACCTGATATTCAGTTGAAGAGTGACCACAGCGCTCTATAAATATTACTTCCTGAAGGGAAATGCACTTTACATCAGCCACTGTCTAATCTGTAACCTGGTTTTTTTTTTTTTTTTTTCTTTCTGTATTTGGTCATTCAGTATTAGAGTGTGTCTGGCAATGTTCTAAGTCCTAGAGGTACAGTGATGAACCTAAAGGGCATGGTCCCTGCCCTCTGAGTTGCTTGCATTTTAAGGAAAATATATTTAACAAATATGTAGGAAATAACATAACCTCAGAGTGTGAAACCTTCTCTAATAAGTAACAAAAAGACATCCACGTAATAGGAAGGAAATACGCTTCTGAGGAGGTGACTTTAGACCTGGCGTTGAAAGAAGGTTTTATTTCCTCATAAATCGGTGGTGCCTTGAGCTGGTAGCTAGTAAACACTCAATAAATATTTGTTGAATGAATGAGTGAAAGAATGAACAGAGAGAAGAGAGAAGGGTTCACAGATGTTAAAATGTGCAAGAGAGCAGAGGGCTGACAAATGCAGGAACACGGAGTCGGGTGTTTGTGTAAGGGAAGGAAGGCCCTCATGGCTTGAGGATAATAAGCAAGCAGTGGGAGGAGATGAGGTAGGAGAGGAGGTGGGGGTGGACCGTGTTTCTCGGGAGACACTCACACTCCTGGCTCATCAGCAGCACTTGTCAAGAGGGTCACCTTGTTTCCAATTTGAACTTGTTTCCAAATTCCCAGTGAGTATCCTCTCCTTTATGCTAGGTCTGCAACACAGAGATTCCTCACACGTCAGGGTCTCATACAAGCTCCCCAGCATCCACTGTAACCCCTTTCCCCAGAGAAAAGGGAGACTATCCCTCACCCAGCCCTCAGCTCCTCTCTTAGGGAGGCCACGTCTCACGCCAAACATCCCTCTGTGATAATCCCCAGCCGCAGTCACTGCTTCCCCTTCATCACACTTACCCTCCATTTTTATTTGTAAGATATTTCATGTCCCCACCATCCTATGAACAGAATGAAGGCAGGAACGATGTCATTTGCTCATCACTGTTGCACATGCTGGGGACTCAATAAATACTTCCTGAGTGAATAAACTTACTCCAACCATTACCTTAAATACAAAGACTGGAGCAAGCATACCTAAATATTTGCTATTTGGGGATTCAGAAACAACTAGCTATATTGTCTCTGACCTTAAAACAACATTTTCTAGAAGAAGGCAAAAGTTCTTGGCTCTCTTCCTAACTTGGACAGGGTAGGGCGTGTGACTTTGGGCAAATCATTTAACCCTGCCTGTGCCTGAGGGGGTGGGGGGGGGGATGGGAAAAGGGAGCCTGACCATGTGGGGCAGGTTTGGAGTCAGGGAGGGAAGGGACAAAGTAGGGAGGCAGGGAAAAGAAGGGCTCAAAGTTCTCTGGGATTGTTAAGTAGCATGCCCACCACACCTCAAAATCACAACCACTAATCATAAGGCTTATTTGTATCTACAGGCTGTTTTAGGAAATCAGTTCTATTTTTGTATCAGATCAAAAACTCAAAGAGCAAATGCATGGGAAGGAAAGTGTTCTTAGCTCAGATAAAGGCCAGCCAGAGAGAGAGATGGATTGATAACTTAGTCATTGTTAAGATAACAGTTTTTAATTAAATATTTAAAATTGAGAGGGAGTCACAGGGAAGAAGTTTACATGTGTATTTTTTTTTTTCCTGACATCAATACTGCCACTGATGAACAGATCCAATTTAGTTTCACTCTGAGAGAGCAGACAATGGTCAGTTTTCCTCCAGCTGGCTTATTTTACAAGCATTAATGAACAATTAACCAACACTGGCACTCTTTCCGTCTGTAATCCTGTAGTAGGATCACTAATCTCTACCACTAGCAGCTAATGATGAAGGTCTCTTAAGCTTTGCTTCTTATCTCAGCCAGTTCTTAATACTTGCATAAGTATGCTTTCTGAGGAGGGGGGCCCCCTACTGCTATGCAACCCTGAGAACAAAAGCCCAGAGACATTTTTGAAGGGGTTTCTGTTCAATAACACTTCTATGCTTATGTTTGCCTTCCTCCAACAACAAACACCAGTGATCAACAGAGGGCTCTGGGGGTCACAGAGGGCTCTGTGTTTCCATACTTCTAATACTTATAAGAATGTATTCAGACCGTATTATACACAAACCCACCCCCAGTTGCACAGGCAGACACCCGAAAGTGGGGAGGGAAATGTGGACTAAATAGAATCAAACAGTATTTTTCTCCAAGTCAGCTTTGATTCTGTATTGAATAACACTGAGTTTGAAACCACATTGTCATTAAAAATGTATAGGGCAGAGGCAGATTTATCTAGAAAACCCCACACAGGATAGGTCTTAGTTTCTCTGAATTTAATACAACTTATATTCAATTGTCTCTTTCTAGTGGGGCAGAAACCAATTCACCATTTCATTAGAACTCCCCCGTAAGGTCAAGATTTAAAGAAAATGCAGGGTCAAGATTTTTAAAAAAAGGTTCCAACTGTAGAGTGATGCAACTGTAGGATAATAGCTTAGGCTGGACCGACACACTTTTCATTCGTGACTACTTTTCAGACTCTTAAAACTCACTTGGAAAGTGATTATTTCAGAGAAGATTGTACTAAAGACTTGAATCCAACACTAAATTGCCAGAAAAGTTT
The DNA here is from genome assembly GCA_007570785.1 of Antilocapra americana. Classification (NCBI taxonomy): domain Eukaryota; kingdom Metazoa; phylum Chordata; class Mammalia; order Artiodactyla; family Antilocapridae; genus Antilocapra; species Antilocapra americana. The sequence continues at coordinate 5,251,081 of ML662496.1, forward strand.
TTGTGAGCACAGATCTTGCTGGACTTGGAGCATTGGGGGAGGAGGAGGAGAAGCCTCAGCAAGGGCAGCTGGCAGGCTCTGCTTATGTTGCTTTTTGCAGCCAAATAGGAAAAGCACCTGCCCATCCAGGGCAAAAACTTCAGCTGTGGCCCTTTCTACAGTTTTTGGTCCTCAAAGCTGTAGCACTAGACAAAACAACATAGCCCTGGAAGCAGCACAACTACAGGGATAAAATGGAGGGAGGCCTGCGGGCTGAGGGACTGAGCACTAGGGTACATCTGATTGCGATGGTCCTGAGGACATACGTCCTCTGGAAGAGGGTAAGGAGCAGGGATGGGAAGACAGGTGTGGCAGTGGAAGGCCAATCACTCATTGTTGAGTCTCCATTTTCCGAAAGTTCTAACTACCTGCATCACGATGTACTACAGTTTGGGCACTGAGAAATGTGTGATGCTCTAAAATTAATAAAAAGGTAAACAATTCTGTAGCATTCACCTGAAGTGAAATAAATCCTTTCCATGCACCACCTCACTTTTTAACTTCTCCAAATGGATTCCTTGTTCCTCTAACAACTTCCTTGTTCCTCTAACATTCAGAACTGCCTGAGGTGGAAAGGGGGCTTAGTGGACAGAGCCCTGGACTGAAAGTTTGGAGGCTGAGTCCTATTCACACATAGCCCCTGACCCTTGTGTGATTTATACAAGTCACTTAACCTCTCTGCCCTTCTGCTTCCTCATTCATTCCACAGACACAATGCTACCTGCCCCTCCCCACCTCCGTGGAGCTGTGAGAGTGAATGACCTGTGTTTGAAAGTGCCATTCGCCAGCACTCAGCTCAAACAGTGTAAAACATTGTGAAAGGCCTGCAGTGTGATAACGCACACAATGAAAATAAGGATAGACTATAAGATCGGGAAACATGGAGGTCAGGAACATTTGCCACTGAAAATTCAGTAGTCGTGTGCTTTGAAGGCAAGAATCAGTGGCAGGATATTTATTTTTCTTTATGAAGCACTGGGCTGACCTAATTAATTTAACTAAATGGACAGGAGTAGTAAAGTTTAAAAGGGAGAGAAGTTGTGGTATCCTGGGAATCTCAGAGAGTTGCTAGTTAATCCTCAATTAAGAAGAATTAATTCAAGATTATCCACTATTCTCACTCTCAGAAACAATCTTGTCACTGCCCCACAAACACAGTTTGTTTCTACTCTCTACCTTTCCACATATTGCTTCTCACCATCTCCCCATTTAAATCCCACTCACTTTTTTGCATTCCAGTTTAAGTCTCACCCACCTCCCCCATCAAGTATCCTATAGTAATCCAGCCTACACGTATACACATGTACATCCATCCTCCACAATTCCTAGGACAAAACGAGACACAAGGTAAAAGTGCAACAAATTCTGCTGTATGAGCAAAGAACCCTACCTAGAAAATCAGTCTCTTGAACATGTTAACTATTTCCTACCTCAGGCCCATTGCACATGCCGTGGCTGGTACGTGCTCTCTCCACTCACTTCCCTCACTCTGTCTTAGCCCTTCCTTTTGAATGGCTGACTCTTTCCTATTTTTCCAGTCCCACCTTGAGTGTAATCTATTCACAGAGGTCCATAGTGACCACCCAAAACAGCCGCATCTTCACTCCACTATTCTCTCCTGTGCCCTATTCTTCCTCCTAGTAGTAGTTACCACAATTTGTGATTATATATTTCCCCTATTAGGCTTCCCTATGGCTCAGTCAGTAAAGAATCTGCCTGAAATGCAGGAGACTCGAATTCGATCCCTAGGTCGGGAAGATCTCCTGGTGAAGGGAATGGCAACCCACTCCAGTATTTTTGCCTGGAGAACTCCATGGACAGAAGAGCCTGGCGGGCTGCAGTCCATGAGGTCACAAAGGGTCGGACACGACCGAGCAACTAACATTTCCTTTTTTACTTCATTATTATCTGTCTTCACTACTAGAGTATAGGTACCTTTCATCTTTAAGACAAGAGGCATACTGTTTTATTCATCACAGCTTAATAAACATTTGTTCGATTACTCAGTGATGTCACCTAGCTTCTGAGCGGCCAATATTTCCCAGAGTCTGTTTAGCCGCCTGCATTGTTCCCTCTCAAGCAGGGGGGCTCTCCCTTTCTAACAAGGCTGCAACCCTCTTACCAAGGTCCTCCCAAAGGAGCCCAGTGTTTTTGGTACTTTATAATACTTTTTCTGTGAAGACTTTTATCAAACACACTCCCCTTGTCTCAAATTTGGGGCAAAGACCAACAGGTTGGGAGGAGAGCAATGGAGGGATACACACGCGTGTCTGAAGGATCTCACTCTACAGAGAAGCAGTGTCCTAGGACAGAGCCCAGGCGCTTCACCGTCTGGAGTCGGGGTTAGTGCCTCGCCCACTCAGACCCCGAGACACTGAAAATGGTCTTTTGTGTCACCCTCTTCGTTCCCATGACCTGGTATGAGTGACCAACCATTCATTTCAATCTACTCTTCCTTGACTCCCAAGAAATCTCTCAGGTTTTCAACAAATACCACCCTCTCCACCTCAGATTTCCCAAAGTGAGCATGATATTAATGCTTGTTTGGGGAGTATCTTAATACTTAGTAATACATTCTAATACCTCTGTATCACAAAATTGTCATTAGAACCAACTGAAATAAAAGCACTGTGCAAACGGATGACTGCTATCCAAATGTTGGGTTTTATTACTGTGGCAATACTGCAAGTGCTGTAGAGACATGAGACACGCGTGGCTCCCACGTGCTGTGGGCTGCCGACCTGGGAACAAGATTTATAAACAGACGGTGGTGGTGTCAGAGAGAGTGCTTTCGCCTGTACTGGGAAATCCTGGACAGAGGAGCCTGGTGGGCTACAGTCCATGAGGTCGCAAAAGATTCAGACATGACTTAGCAACTAAGCAACAACAACAGAAAGCTTGACTAAAGGATGCTCAAACTTAACAGGAAGTCCTGAGGTAGGGAGGCTACAGGGTTTTGTTAATTCAGAGCTCAATTTTGTTATCAAGGACCCAGGTTTTCCTTCCTGCTCTACCATCCTCAGCATGTTGGCGAGCAACCCCCAAGGCCACATTTGGCAAGTATCACATCTTCTTATACCAATATTCAGACGTTTCTAGCAGATTTTCTTTCATATCCATTTTTCATTGTCTAAAACTAGGTTACATAGGCACCCCTAAACAAAGGAGAGTGAAGTCCTCACAACTGGCCTGGACCAGTCAAGATAAACCCCACTGGAGCTGGAGATAAGGGCCATTTCAGCCAATGCATATGGGAAGTGGATGCATTTTGGTTGGCAGTCAAGTCTGTTTGCTGAGGTGAAGTAACAAAGAAGACTGAGCTGTTAACTGTCCCCCAAGCCAAACGTCATTTAGATACATTCATTAATGTTAGTGAAACATTTCCTTGGGAACTAGTCTGTTTTGAAGCTATACACCCATCCCTAAACACGATCCCTTCCATAACATTGGCAAAAGTGCTGGCTCTTCTATGGACTTGGAAAATTGGTCCATCTCCACCCTGCTAAGTGCTGGAATATGAGGACTATGCATGCAGAATAGTTGACTGCAGATAGACAAAAAAGAACCCACAATGAGTCTTTTCCATGTGATTATATTGCTAGGTGGCTAAAGGTTCTGAGACTTTTGCCTCACTTCAACTGATTTGCTCATTAACCAACTGAAATATACATCTTCACATTGTGCCCACTGGCAATGAAAACATTTTTGAAAATTGAAATATTTTTAAATTCAGATAGTTTATCTTGTTAATCTACTGCTTAAAAATCCTTTAATGGTTATGCTCATGCTTGGGGCAAAACTCCTAAATATGGGCCCAGCTCACCTCTACAATCTCCTGTTTTACTATTCCTCTCCTCTCCCAGTTCCCCTCCCCTGCCCAATCCCATGCTCTACACTCAGGCCTTATTGAACTATTTATATTTCCAAGAACCTGCCTTGTTTTATCTAGCTTCAAGGCCTTTGTACATAGTGTTTCCAAGGCAAAACTTTGACCTGTAAAACTTCTACTCATTGTTTTGCTTAGACAGTTCTTCCAGGAAGGTTTTCCCTGATCCTTTTAGCCTGTATCCTCCCACTGCTCTGGGAGACATCTCTATTACATCACTAACCACACTCCTCTGCGATTATCTGTTCACCTGTCTATCTCCTTCCACTATGGCAGGACAGTTTTTCATCATTTTAGCCCTTAGCATTCTGTCTGGCAAAGGGTCATTGTTCAATAAATGATTGGTGAATTAAAAAATAATTTTTTTATAAGGGCACAAAGTGCATTGCATTGAGTGCCTTCTCAGATCTTCACTGGGATAGGCCCCTGGGCAGTCATCAGCCCTTGTTATGCTCTGGTGTGCAGACAAGCCATACCAAAAGTACCATGAATTCTAAATTAATTCTCAAGCTCTGAGGATCAGTTGATTGCCCCTTGCAGCCCAGAAAGCTTACAGACTAGCCCCTTTTACTACTCAGCCCACCAGGTATATCCACTGCTCCAGTGTAAGTAGCACTAGTTCATCTACTTACGGTCACATAATGACAAAGAAATAGAATCTAGATAAGCTAGGCTAGGCCATCTTCTATTATATTACATTAAATCCAACTAATAACCAGCTAAGGACCTTCACGTATGTTCTTATTTATTTCTCCCAACAACCTTGAAATTGCAGAAGTATCTGAACTCTCATTTACAGATAAGAAAGCTGGAGCTCATAAAGGTAAGAAACAGAGCTACAATTTCAGAATAGATCTGTTTCATTCACAGATACAGAGAACAAACCAGTGGTTAGCAGTAGGGAGAGGGAATGAGGACAGGCAAGAAAGGGCTTGGGATTAAGAGACACAAACTACTGTGTATAACACAAAAATTCAATGAGGATATATTGTACAGCACAGGAAAACAGAGCCATTATTTTGTAATAACTATTTTTTATTTGTTTTTAATTGAAGGATATGTGAACTTCCAAGGTGGTTTTAGAAAAGGCAGAGGAACCAGATATCAAATTGCCAACATCCGCTGGATCATTGAAAAAGCAAGAGAGTTCCAGAAAAACATCTATTTCTGCTTTATTGACTATGCCAAAGCCTTGGACTGTGTGGATCACTATAAACTGTAGAAAATTCTTAAAGAGATGGGAATACCAGACCACTTGACTTGTCTCTTGAGAAACCTGTATGTAGGTCAGGAAGCAACAGTTAGAACTGGACATGGAACAACAGACTGGTTCCAAATTGGGAAAGGAGTACGTCAAGGCTGTATATTGTCACTCTGCTTATTTAACTTATATGCACAGTACATCATGAGGAAATGCTGGGCTGGAAGAAACACAAGCTGGAATCAACATTGCCAGGAGAAATATCAATAACCTCAGATATGTAGATGACACCACCCTTATGGCAGAAAGTGAAGAGGAACTAAAAAGCATCTTGCTGAAAGTGAAAGAGGAGAGTGAAAAAGTTGGCTTAAAGCTTAACATTCAGAAAACTAAGATCATGTCATCTGGTCCCATCACTTCATGGCAAATAGATGGAGAAACAGTGGAAACAGTGTCAGACTTTCTTTTGGGGGGCTCCAAAATCACTGCAGATGGTGCAGCCATGAAATTAAAAGACGCTTACTCCTTGGAAAGAAAGTTATGACCAACCTAGACAGCATATTAAAAAGCAGAGACATTACTTTGCCAACAAAGGTACGTCTAGTCAAGGCTATTGTTTTTCCATACTGTAAGGAGATCCAACCAATCCATCCTAAAGGAGATCAGTCCTTGGTGTTCATTGGAAGGACTGATATTGAAGCTGAAACTCCAATACTTTGGCCACCTCATGCGAAGAGTTGACTCACTGGAAAAGATCCTAATGCTGGGAAGGATTGGGAGCAGGAGGAGAAGGGAACGACAGAGGATGAGATGGTTGGATGGAATCACCGACTCAATGGACATGAGTTTGGGTGGACTCCGGGAGTTGGTGATGGTCAGGGAGTGCTGCGATTCATGGGGCTGCAAAGAGTCGTATACGACTGAGCGACTGAACTGACCTGAACTGAAGGATAATTGTTTTACAAGATTGCGTTGGCTTCTGCCATATATCAGCATGAATCAGCCATAGTTATATGTATGACTCCTCCTTATTGAACTTCCATACCACCTCCCACCTCATCCTACCCCTCAAAGTTGTCACAAATGGAGTATAATCTATATATATTGGAGTATACATTATTGGAGTATAATCTATATATGTATATATTATACATATATATAATCTATATATATTGAATCACTATGTTGTCTACCTGAAACTAATATAATACTGTAAATCAATTATATTTCAACAATGAGAAATAGATCTGTTTTCCAATTCTAAACGTCATTTCCATTATTCTATAATTGTACCAAAGTTAAAGGGAGAGAATACATCAAGCACATCTATCCCAAGATTTAGTTATAGTATTGGGTAAATTTTTTTAAAAGAAAACAAATAAAACGTCCAATTGTAAAGTATTGGTTAAATACATAAAACACTTTAAGTCATGCTGTACAATATTTAATGATATGGATAAACATTCACACAAGGTATTAGTAAATAAAGAAGATTATTATAATCTAGGTACAAGTATGATTTTAATATATTATATATTATAATATGCTATATATGGTTCTGTATAATGTATATGCAGTATAATAAACATGTAAAGAAAAAAACTAGAATATTATATACAAAAATGTTAACAATGGCTGTTTATAGAAAATAAGAGAATGAAAGATTTTACTTTATTCTTTAGGCTTTTACCTGGTTTCCAAATTTCGTACAATGATTACATGTTAGTTTCACAATCAGAAAGAAATCACTTGAAAAACAGTTGAAGCACAAAATATGTAAGTGACTGAACCTGGGCAAACCTGCAAATAAATGTTTCTATATCTTTCGCAAACTGTCTCACAGCCTCAATCTACCCTGTTCCATGGCTACACCCATGTTCAAGTGCACATTTATTGTACTTAACCTCTACCGAGTTGTTGGGGTCTACTGTGGTACCATGGACAAAATCCGCTTAAGAAAACTCAGGGCCTGGAGTTTAATCAGAATTCAAATGTTCTAAGTTGGATAGACAAGACTATGGGCTGACTGTACCTTTCTTATGGTACACACCATACTGCTTTTTGAATTAGGGCTACTAGACTGCCCTAGATGGGAATTCTTCATAGAATCCACAATTTAGTTGTCTGCATTTACTGAGGGATGAAGCACAGTGCCTTGAACGTAACAGGTGCTCTGTAAACAACTCCTTAGTTAAATACAAGTAAGTAACCCACCAACTTAAAAAACTGACATATCAATTAATAGATCAACTTATATTTGAGTGTCCAGGACAATGCTCCAGTTATTCTAGGTCTTAACAACAACAATAAAGACAAAGGTAAAGCATCCCTGGTTTCAAGAAACCTCCAGCTCAATGGGAAGACAAAGCTATAGCAAATGAGTCAAATAAGTGTTAAGCTGTGACACTGATATAACAGAAATAGAAATTCAGGGAAGTGGAATAGAAGTATAGATTGGAACACAAAACAACTTTTAAGTAGGATCTCCTCTCTAACCAGAGATTACATCCTCAATGTCCACTTGCCAATCTTCCCCCAATTCCCACATACCCAGCCTGACAAGTACTGCTCCAGTTCAACCCACTTATCAACCAACATATTGAGCCCTTCCTGTGCAAGGGAAACCACAGTCTACTAAAGAAATGCATGAACCATCTCTAGAGAGTGGTCCTAGTGAGAAGATTGATGGATTCCAGGTTACTCTAGAATTTAAAATCTACCGTGACTTGGACTTTGGACAGACTCTCATCTCTTCTGTTTGAGACTTTCACCTTATCGCGTCTTTTCATTGATTCAGCACACCAGCCATCAATTCCACAAATAGGAGATTTCAATCTAGAAGGAGAAATAAATCATGTATATCCACAATCAAACTAAAGTAAGAAGGTGGTATTTGCCTTATGAGAGGTGCAGATGAAGTGCTATGAGATCGTTTCTAGCCAGAAGTCAGTAAGAGTTCCATCAAAAAGAAAGAATATGTTTGGCCTTAGGAAACAGATGGGGATGGAATAGGTAGAAATGATGGGGAAACAGGACAATCAAAGAAGATTAAAAATTCTGTATATACTCACGTGTGCATTTGCACACACACACACACACACACACACACACACAGAAGAGTTATATCGCTTTTGTAGGAGGACAGGGATTTGGAGTTAAAGACACAAATATAAACTTGGGACATAGTGCAGAAGGAAATGGACTTAATTGTTGAGATAGAAGGAGAAACTGAAATTTAAAAAGAGGGGAAGTGACATGCTACCACCCAGTTTTTAGGTGCATGCACCAAACAAGAGGATGGCTACCTGATGATGAATCTTTTTTTTTTTTTACCTGATGAATCTTTTATCTAACACTTTCTTACATTTTGAATATTCAAAACAGGTATATTCTCTAAGTACACTCCTATAAAGAAGTAGCTTTATAGTAGCTTTTCCTTTTAGAAAGGCATTTTATTGCTTGTGCTATGGTGGTACTGGAATGTTCCCACTCTGTCTTGGCTGTGTCATGTCATCAACCTAAGAATAGATGCTAATTAACAAGGTTATTTCTAACTCACATTGTTAAAAGAGAGGAAAACAGTGATGAAACACATATAGAGTATCAAATTAACCAAGGATGGACCAAAATTCAAGCTCAAAATTCCCACCTCACAGATACTCAATTCACTAAATAGTCTCCTTTTTTTTTGGTAAATCAGATAGTCATTATCCAAATTTCCTATCCCTGATGTGATAATATAGTGTGATGAGACATGCCCCAACAGAACACAAATTGACTTTCGGAGCCTAGATGCTACATGGAGTGTGTGTGGATGGTAAAGCAAATATCTCACTCTATTATCTGTTGTCTCTGAACCAACAGATTACATGGTTCACTGACTAGCTGAGTAACTTATAGACAGTTTGCTCATATCTATTTACACATATTCCACAGAAATATATTAACAACTGAGGAACAGCTGTAAAAATTATATGGCAAGATAGAGAGATGAGAGCAACAATCTCTCCATGTACATTTCTATGGAGAAGATGAAAGTTGTACATGGTAAAGGAAATAGGGAAACACACAGATATGCCCACTTGTCTGTTGTTACCACTACAGTGTGAATTCCATATAGTAATAGAGGCAGTTGAAGAAAGCACATCATAAAGTCTCCTGCATACTCCTTACATCTCTTTAAGATATTACTACAATCTATATTATTTACAACAATGGGTTTAAGATTTCTGTTTGCACAGTAAAATATTTTACATGACAGTTGTGTCTCTTCATTAAGAAAGCCGCTGCTCATATTCATTCAATAAACATAGAAATAATGAGTTTTCTGGTTTATACTTTTACTTAAATATTTATTCTCAAATCAGAATTCAATTTTAATCTCCTCTCCAAAGTCACATGTGTCTCATATCCAAAGATATTAATAGATGTAAGAAATTGGCTACCACAACTCTGTCACCAGGTATTTTGCTTTAAAATTAGTAATATTGTTAAGCAAAACTTTGTTCAGATAAATTCTACTTATCTTTCCATAAATTTCCTACTGAATTTATGTAGGAAAATAGAGGGCTGGATGGCACTGGGATTGTGTTGTCCTAATATTTATCAGAGGAAAGGCTCCATGGATGTATAAACACTGACTACTATATCTCTTTCTAAAGATTCAAACACATCACTCTCTTCTTCTAAGAATATCTCCTCCAATTCAATGTGTCCAAAATCCCCTCATAGCTCAGTTGGTAAAGAATCCACCTGCAATGCAGAAGACCCCAGTTCGATGCCTGGGTCGGGAAGATCCACTGGAGAAGGGATGGGCTACCCACTCCAGTCTTCTTGGGCTTCCCTTGTGGTTCAGCCAGTAAAGAATCGCCTGCAATGCAGGAGACCTGGGTTCGATCCCTGGGTTGGGAAGATCCCTTGGAGAAGGGAAATACACACTCCAGTATTCTAGCTTGGAGAAACCCATGGACTTTATAGTCTATGGGGTCACAGAGAGTCGGGCACGACTGAGCAACTTTCACTTTCAAATTCCCCACAGCCCCTGTTCCGATCCTAACCTTCCTTCAGTTCCCTACCCCAAGGATGACACCATCATCCTTCAAATTAGACAAGCCAGAAGAACCCTAGCACATGTGTTTGACACCTTGATCTTACCACCAATGTCCAATCTGTCTCAAACTACACTGTTACTCTTTTCACTCTTTCATTTCTTTTTACTCATGTTCTTTCATAGTCTGCTACTATTTCCACCACAATTATGACAGGCGATCTCCCAGTGGATTCTAACAGTAGCTTCATAACTAGTTTCCCCAGTGAATTCTCTATAGGGTAGTAAAAATCAGATTTTAAAATGCAAATCTCATTTGTTAATCACCCGCTTAAAACTCCTCAAAGCTTCCCATTGCTCTTGGGACAAAGACTAAAATCCTCAACAAGGCTATGCTTACCTGGCCCCTGCCCTCTCTTCAGGATATCCCATGCCCCTTTTTGTCCTACTTGTTGTTCTCCAGCCAAGCCTTCTTTCACTTCCATATACCTGTGATGCTGCTCCTGCCCAGCTTTAGAAGCTTTGTATACCTTGTTCTCTCTTCTAGACTATTATCCCCACCCTTCTATTTTCTTTATTTCTACATATCCTTTAGATTTCAATGCAAGCATCACTTCCATGGGGAAAAATCCCCTGACCATCTCTCCCTCCACCCCATTACATGCTACCCTAGACTGAGTCAGGGTTCCTTATACTTTCTGAGAACTCCCAATGTGTTTTCTTCTTAGAACCCACCAAAGTCAAGAAATATATGTTTATGTGAGTTATTATTTGATTAATTTCTAACCCCTCCTCCATTTCTCCATGAGCTGCACTGGGTCTCAGAACCTGAGTCCTCTTGGCTAACCAGTGTGTCCTCTGTGTCTAACATAGCACCCAGCTCAAAGTGAACATGGGGTAAATGTTTAGTGAATTAAGAAATAGAGTGGCACTATGGAAAACAGTATGGAGATTCCTTTAAAAACTGAAAATAGAACTGCCATATGACCCAGCAACCTCATGGCTGGGCATACACACCAAGGAAACCAGAATTGAAAGAGACACATGTACCCCAGTGTTCATCACAGCACTGTTTACAATAGCCAGGACATGGAAGCAACCTAGATGTCTGTTGGCAGATGAATGGATAAGAAAGCTGTGGTACACATACACAATGGAATATTGCTCAGCTATTACAAAGAGTGCATTTGAATCAGTTCTAATGAGGTGGATGAAACTGGAGCCTATTATACAGAGCGAAGTGAGTCAGAAAGAAAAACACCAATATAGTATATTAACGCATATATATGGAATTTAGAAAGATGGTAACAATGACCCTATATGCAAGACAGAAAAAGAGATACAGATGTAAAGAACAGACTTTGGGACTCAGTGGGAGAAGGCGAGGGTGGGATGATTTGAGAGAAGAGCATTGAAACATGTATATTATCATATGTGAAATAGGTCGCCACTCCAGGTTCGATGCATGAGACAGGCTGCTCAGGGCTGGTGCACTGGGATGACCCTGAGGGATGGGATGGGGAGGGAGGTGGGAGCGGGGTTCAGGATGGGGGACGTATGTACAGCCATGGCTGATTCATGTGAATGTGACAAAACCATCACGACATTGTAAAGTAATTAGCCTCCAATTAAAATAAATTTAAAAAAGAAAATTCTTCCCAAAATAAAAAAAAGAAACACCATACACAAAGATAAACTCAAAATGGATCAAAGATCTAAGCATAAGACCAGAAACTATAAAACTCCTAGAGGATAACATAGGCAAAACACTCTCTGACATAAACCAAAGCGGGATCCTCCATGACCCACCTCCCAGAATATTGGAAATAAAAGCACGAATAAACAAATGGGACCTAATTAAAATTAAAAGCTTCTGCACAACAAAGGAAACTATAAGCAAGGTGAAAAGACAGCCTTCAGAATGGGAGAAAATAATAGCCAATGAAGCAACGGACAAACAATTAATCTCAAAAATATACAAGCAACTCCTGCAGCTCCATTCTAGAAAAATAAACAACCCAATCAAAAAGCGGGCCAAAGAACTTAACAGACATTTCTCCAAAGAAGACATAAAAATGGCTAACAAACACATGAAAAGATGCTCAACATCACTCGTTATCAGAGAAATGCAAATCAAAACCACAATGAGGTACCACTTTACACCAGTCAGAATGGCTGCCATCCAAAAGTCTACAAGCAATAAATGCTGGAGAGGATGTGGAGAAAAGGGAACTCTCTTACACTGTTGGTGGGAATGCAAACTAGTACAGCCACTCTGGAGAACAGTGTGGAGATTCCTTAAAAAACTGAAAATAGACCTGCCATATGACCCAGCAATCCCACTGCTGGGCATATACACCGAGGAAACCAGAACTGAAAGAGCCACGTGTACCCCAGTGTTCATCGCTGCATTGTTTACAATAGCCAGGACATGGAAGCAACCTAGATGCCCATCAACTGATGAATGTATAAGAAAGCTGTGGTACATATACACAATGGAATATTACTCAGCATTAAAAAAAAAATTCACTTGAATCAATTCTACTCAGGTGGACGGAACTGGAGCCCATTATCCAGAGTGAAGTAAGCCAGAAGCAAAAACAACAATACAGTATACTAACGCATATATATGGAATTTAGAAAGACGGTAACGAGAACCCAGCATGCGAGACAGCAAAAGGAACGCAGATGTATAGAACAGACTCATGGACTCTGTGGATGAGGGCAAGGGTGGGATGATAAGGGAGAATGGCATTGAAACATGTTAATTATCATATGTGTAATCAATCGCCAGCCCAGGATTGATGCTCGGGGCTGGTACATCGAAATTTCCCGGGGGAAGGGAGGAGGGAGGGAGGAGGGAGGGGGGTTCTGGAGGGGGAGCATATGTAAACCCATGGCGATATCATGTCATTGTATGGCAAAACTAATTAAAAAATTAATTAATTAATTTAAAAAAGAAATGGAGTGGCAGTAGATGAGTCTGAAAAGATAGGATGGGCTAGTCTATGAATAAGATAGACTTATGACTGGCTTTCCTATTTGCCATCTGTTCCCACTCTTTATTTGCCTCTAGAATAATCATCCTAAAACTCAAGAAGGGAGAAGAAATTTACAGGTTATAAAGTACTCACGTTAAAATTATCCTATTACTTATTATGTCACTCAAAAACTTTGACTTTCACACCAAGGTTCTCCTTGATCTGATTTCAACCTATTTCCCAGTTTCTTCTAATACTGCATTTAACTGTAAACACAGTGCTTCAGCTATGCTGCATTACAGAAGGTAGATAGAATTCCAGACTGTGATAGAGTAAGACAGAGCAGGCCAAATAAGCAGTTTATATAGCTCCTCAGGAATGTGCTAGCCTGCACACCTTTGTTCCTTTACTGTTCCTTCAACCTCAATGCTTCATCTTTGCCAAGGCGGGACTCAAAATCCACTTCCTTTAAATTTTCTACTTTGTATTAATTAAAAGTAGTTACATAGATTTTCCTTCTCCTTTACCATATTATAAAAGCCTGGTGGGATACTTTATTTGTCTTTGTACTCCCTCAGTGTCTAATATATTGCTGGGCACAGAAGTGACTCTCTTAAAATGAGCTGAACTCAAGTCCATCACTAAGTCCTTGGATAATTGTGATTAGGAAGGGAAAAGGTAACAAACAGAATGGTAAAAACACAGGCCCCAAGAAGAGAAACATAGGGACCATTTCATATTACTTAAAGTTCCCGAGGCTAAAATTTATTTATTAAACTCGTCTCAACATTACAAAGTCAAGGTGAAATGATATTAATTTCTTTCATTGATTTTTCAGGTTCTGTAAGTAAATATATTTCAAACTATTTCCACAGGTCAAATGTTCTCTTTTGGGCCTAGGAGCATATTCAAGTACCATAAAAGAGAACATTTCTGAGGACCCAATGAAGCTTTACTAAAAGTATGGCTGCAAGAATTACCTTCCAGCATTATCAAACAAACCAACAAACAACAAAAGTCATAGGATTATGATCAAGGTTAATGCCCAGAAAGTTTCAGAAGCTGAACATTTAATTTCTTCATGTCTCCCATTGAGTCATGATACTAAGGATTCCTTATCACGTGTATCAGACTTTTATCAGTTCTCTCAGACATTTAAAATTCCAAATTATAATCCAGCCTTTTGTTGTTTTACTTAAATCAATCAGCTAAAATGTCTGGTCTACTGTTTAAATGTCATAAGTCAATTTTGTGAAAGGAAGAAATAGGATAGTTCTAACAGTCCCTGAACATTTCAGCCTTTCCACAAGGCCTAGCTAAATTAAACTTGAATATTAAAGCAAAGATTAATTTTTTCTTTCTTTTTTTTTTAACTAACCATATCTCTCTTTATATAGTCCATAATTTAGATCATTTAGTGCATAGTCAACAAATATCACCACTGTTTATTAGTCAATTGCTTTAAGTTGTGCTTTGTTGAAAGGTACGTAAACAAGTTGCTAACAGGCAGGAAAAAAGATTCTTCTTTAAAATATCTGGTATGGTCGAACTCATACCCTCCCCAGTTTCATGTCTAATTGCAACTGGTACCCAATAACCCGGTGCCCAGGGCTACTCTTCTCTTTGGGCTGAATACCAGTGAAATTTTTTCTTCCTATAAACAGAAACTAGGTGAAGAATATGTTCTGCATTTCTACTGAAAATTAAAATAATTTCCAAGTTTCATTTCAAAGCATATAAACATTGCTATCTGCTGCTCGTCTAGGTACTTAAAGCCACGTCTTAAAAATAAAGTTGCAGGACTAATTACCTTCCCTTTCTGCTGCTCTGCTGCCAAAGCTGCAGTCACTGAGGATAATCTTCAGAAGCTTGGCTTTGTTGCTAGAGCAACCAACCCAACTTTAAGCATTTTTCAATATCTTCCTTTGGGTATTTTAAATAACAATACAATAGAACTGATCTAGTCTATCATAACAAGCATTAAGCATGTTTTCTCAATTCTGGTCTAGTTGTAAGAAAATTCAGAACCTTGTCTAGTGGGTATTTGAAACAACAAACACTATTCATATGGAAACTGCCTGGCATGTGTCACCTTCAGGCCAGTATCCATTTCCCCCAGGGTGAGTGAGTGGTCATGATCAAAAGGAAAAAGCAACCAAGGAAATTTCTGCTTCTTCCAGCTCAGACCCTCCAGACATCTTACAATTCAAATGCATTACAGACCAATTTTCAACATCCTATATTTCTGTGTACTTGTACTGATAAGGAGTTAAGCAGATTTTTAATCTCTCATTGAATATTAAAAACCAGAGCTTCTATATCCAAACACCCTAAAAACTAGAGCCTCTACCACCATTAATTAGTTTTTAGTTTTTTATTTAATTGTTCTGCATTATATTAAGAAATCTGACATAGTTTTCAGAAGTGGAATAGGTATTGATTCTAAATGTTAACAAAATCATTGTATGTAAAATCAGAGCCCCTACATAATGGCACAATTTCAACAGTAATCACCTTGGCTTTGCTGCCTGTCCATATTCTACAAAAAGTACAAGCCGTTTTAATACAATGGCTAGAAGAATAGTCATCTGCATGTAGCTGCGGCTTCCACTGAGGAATAGTAGAAAAGGCAGGTTTTCTAGTCGGTCCGTCAATCAAGGTGTATTTATCAGGCACCTAAACAGGATGGGTAACATAGAAGCAGATGATGCATTTTTGTCTCAAGTAGCCAACAACAATCTAATGATTTGGGACTGAGATACTTAACAAGAAAAAAAAAGTGTTTATTGGGCTTTGGAGGAATCCGGGGACAATGTACCTTGTCAGTGGTGGTCCGTTATAAGGAAAAGGAGATGAATTCTTCGAAGGTAAAAAAATTATATGGCTAGTGTTTGAACACTCTCTCAAAACAATTATCTATACTTAAAATTACTTTTCCAATGTTGAGTATTTATGTGCCAACTTTTGTTCCCTAGAATATGAGATAAAGTGTCCTGAGATTATTCATAATACATTGTGATTAATAGAAAACTATCAGTTAGCTTAAGCTGTGCCTTGAGTAAGCTTTCATTTACTTGAATCCCAGTGCATGATGAGTTCAATATTCTCTTCCAGGAGGCTCTCAAAAGATGTCTTCATGATTCTTCCTTCAAGAACATTCAATTTTCTTGAGATGCTGAGGGTAGATGCAATTTGGGTGCTCCCCAGTAATTTACATGATAACTGTAAATGTACTATGAATCATTAAAGACAACACATACTTTTTAGTGGGAGTTTTTATATACATAGCTCTCAAACAGTTCTCACTACAGTGATTTAGTTTCTCTAAATATAAAATTTGGCCTCTAAACGTTCCCTCTTCTTACCGTCTGTGGATGTTTGCTCAGTGTTTCCTCACCTAAAAGGCCTTTTCATTTCCCTCTAAAATAAAATGGGAAAAGTTGCATACTTAATGCAAAGCTCAGTTTAATAAAAACATTATAGAAATTCACATTTTGCAAAATCTATTTCTAAGAAATCATCCATAATGGTCTTTCCCCTTTGAGATCCTTCAGCAGGTAGTAAGATTCATTCTGCTTTGTCATTTAGCAGCTTCACATAAGGATATATCTTCCTTCACTAACTAAATGCTATATTTCTAAAAGAGTGGGATCGTCTTTATTTCATTTAAATCTGAATTGCTTATGATATGTTTGAGAATAGATTAGGTATACTATAACTGATATTTGAAAAGATAAAAATAAAGATCAAAGTCTTTATGAGGTGTGACTTCTGTACTTAAATTACTTTTATATTTGTGATTTGTTTTAAAGAAGTCTTAATATTTTTAGATAAGGCTTTTTTCAGGTAATACTTTTACATAATTAAATAGGTGACTTTTTTCATCCAATTAATATTTCTTACATTTCTACTATGAGTCTAATGCCAAAATAGGTGCTACAAATAATACAGAATTTAAATAATACATGATTCCAGTTCCCAGGGTGCTTGTAATGTAGTAGAGCCCAATGGAAGATTTTGCTACTGTCAGATGTGATCAGGTACAAGCTAATGAGATGATTAAATTTCCTGGTCACCTCAGAAATGTTGAATCCAGATTTTTAAAACAGAACAGTTCAGGATGCTTCGATACAATTATTTAAACATAAAATTGTTTTAAACGTTATGAAAAAACAAGTAATTAAATAGTAAAGCACTTAGAGCAAAACTAACAAAAAATAAAATGAATGAACATAGATGAAATTACATTTATTGATTTTTGTTTTCTGGGCTTTTTCTTCCCCTTTGTATCAAGTCATCATGAGTTCTAGCTGTTTATACCCAAAGACAAAAAACAAAGAAGTAAATAAAAACAAGAGTAAATGAAACCCTCTGTAATCTAATTCCTTACTGTCAACCTCATTTGTGTTGTTTTTATTGTTCAGTCGCTAAGTCACGTCCAGCTCTTTGTGACCTTATGGACTGCAGCACACCAGGCCCTTCTATCCTCCACTATCTCCCAGAGTTTGCTCAAATTCATGTCCATTGAGTCAGTGACACTACCTGACCGTCTCATTCTCTGCCACCCCATTCTCCTTTTGCCTTCAATCATTCCCAGCATCAGAGTCTTTTCCAATGAATTGGTGGCCAAAGTATTGGAGCTTCAACTTCAGCAGTCTCACTACTATGCTCTTAATTTAGACCCTCATCGTTTCTCATCTGAATCTCTAGTTCATTAGTTGGTTAGTTGGTCTCCCTATCTTTAATCTTTTGAGAGCTTCTTAAAAAGACAGATATAATCATGTAAGCCTCTTGTTTTAAAGCCTTCAGGGCACTGCCCTGCCTAATCGATTGCACAGCATATAAGACCCTCCACAGTCAGCCCCAGTTGTTGCACTTTCTTCTCCTACCCATCCCTTCATACTCCACCTCTAGTCCAGGCGCAGTAAACGTGCTGGCTTGCATACTTCTTAATTCATTCTGTTTAAACACACACACACATTAAGCAACTGTGCAACACCTTTTGCTAAACACTGGGAATACAGATGAGCTCACAGTCTAGTGCTGGGGATGGAGAAACTGTCCAATGAGGAAGCAGCAACAAACACCTCTGCTAGGCTAGCTTTCTCATGTCCCAAGATGTATATAGAAAGGCGATATGAAGCAAAAGCCTCTGACGCTGAGAAAGACTGAAGACAAAAGGAGAAGTGGGCAACAGAGGATGAGATGGTTAGATAGCATCACTGACTCAGTGGACATGAATTCGAGCAAACTGCAGGAGATAGTGATTGTAAAGAATAAGGCACACTTAGCGACGAAACAACAATGAAGTCCAAAGGGGTTCAGACATTTTACTACCTAGACAGCCAGTCAAAGCAAGAAGAGCATGGTGTCAGCTCCTGCATCCCTATTTCCGCAGGATGACACCGAGCTGCAGGAGCCGGACACAAGGTAGTATGAGTGGTAGGCTGCTCTGCCACAACTCTAGATGACAGACAAGCAGTTTGACAGACTTGCACAGAAGCCTGCAGACGTGCTTGAAGGGGATGGGGCCAGGAAATGAGATGGAAACTCCTATGTTCAAGTGAAACTCAGGAGATGAATACCTATGGCAGCCTCCCACAAGATAAAAGCTGTGTTGTGGTGGCTCCTCACCAGGCTCATCTCCCATTACCTCAGGAGGAATTGCATGGTATTTCACCAAACTCTGGTCAGCTCACAGTCATGCCTACTTGGCCTAAGTGGAGATGTGCAAGGTCAGCATGATGCCATGACTGAGCCATCCCTTTATTCAGGTAAAGAGAGTTGCAATGTAATATGTACAGAAACAGGTGTCTCTTCACATACTTGATCTGCCTAAATGCTTCTTCCCCATGAAGATCTGTCCAGCTCAAGCCCAGAGTGAAAAGTTTTTACCTCTTCTTTGGATACCTTCTCTCATTACTCTGAGCTGAATAGATTGCTCTTTCCTCTCTATGTTCATAACCTTTATTTCACACCACACACAAAAATTAATTTGAAATGTATTTCAGACCTAAATGTGAGTTACAACTAAAACTTATTAAAGACAATATAAGAGCAAACCTTGCAAGCTTGAGGTAGGCAAAGCTTTCTTAAATATAAACACCAAAAATAAAATCCATTTAAAAATAAATTATACCTTTTCAAAACTGAAAACTTCTAGTCCTCAAAAGACACCATTAATAAAATAAAAAAATCAAGTTACAGACAGGCAGATTTTTGCAAATGCTATAGCTAATAAGGAATTTTCATCCAGAATATATGAAGAACAATTCAATAACAAGAAGATTGAAAAAAAAAACCCATCAATTTTAAGATGGGCAAAAAATTTAAATAACTGAAGAAGATACAAGGATGGTGAACAAGCACATAAAAAATGCTCAACATCATAAATCATTGGACAAATACAAATTAAAATCACAATGAAATACCACTGCACATCTATTAGAATGGCTATAGTCAAAAAGTGTAACGGTGTAAAATGTTAGCAGGGATGTGAGGAAACTGGGACCCTCATACATAGCTGCTAGGAACGTAAAGTGGCACAACCAATTTGGAAAACAGTTTGGAAGTTAATTTTTTTCTTAAGTTAAACATAAATTAACCACACAACAGCAATTCCATTCTCGGGCATCTACCAAAGAGAAATCAAAACAAATGTACATACAAAGTTAACTATATGAATATTCATAGCAGCATGATTTAAAATAGGCAAACACTAAACACAACCAAAATATCCATCAATTAGTGAATGGATAAATAAAATGTGGTACATCTGTAGAATAAAATGTCACTCAGTAACAATAAAGAATGAACTACACTGCTACCACTGTTAAATGTAATAACATCGGTAAACCACAAAAACATTATGATGAATGACAAAAGCCAGGCACAAACACCTTTACGCTGTCTATTCCACTTATGCAAAATGATTAGTTATCACAAAACAACAGAGACAAGAAGCACATCAGTGGTTCCCCAGGGCTGGGGATAGAAGCAAGGACTGATCTCAGGCAGGCATGGTGGATTTTAGGGGGTGATGGTTGAACAACTCCATCACCCTCTAAAACTAGATTGTGATGATGGCTGTACAATTTAACCTATTTACTAAAATTGTTGAATTTTAACATCATGATCAAATTTCATGGTTTAAAAGTTATACCTCAATAAACCTGGAGAGATAAAATCCATGCCCTAGTTAGAACAAGAATCCTTGTTCTAACAAGAATACAACATTGTCTCAGTATATAAGGAAGAGCTTTCTAATCATCACAATCGCCTAAGAATGGAAGGAGCTTCCTAGGAAAGCAACGAGTTCCCCACCACTAAAGGTGTGCCGGCATGGGCTAACCAATCATGTGGCAAAAATATTATCAAAATAATGATTCAGACAAAACAACAGGTGATTGGACTAAAACATCTATAATGTCTCTTCCAACTTGTGCATTCTACGGCATTTGGGTCTAATATTTGCAACCCAAACCTCTCATTTATAACTGATATTTACTGAAACTCTTTAAAATCACACTATCTAAAGCATGCCACACTTAAGCAGCTGTTACACTAATTTGCTAGTCTCTACACATGTCTAGAGAATGGGCAATCCCTTCACAGTTGGGGCAGGATTAGAAGCGGATTCAACAATTGGTGCATATTTTAGGTATAGTTCAGCTACTTTTTTATTCTTTTAATATAAGTTCTTACTGTGCCTTCCTTTCATCACTGTTTTTTAAATGTATATGTTTGTGTGTGTATATATGAATGTGTATTATAATAATATGGATATTTAGGACACCAACACAGCATAGAAATTTTTGAAGCAGATGTTCACTTTGTTAATATCAAAAGCATGAAAGAACTTAACACAGAAAAATAAAACAGATAATTTATGCAGTCTTTTTATTAAACATTTTGGTGCTTGGGAAAGTTTTGTTTGTTATGGTTATTTCACTGTAGGGTTTTTTTTTGGGGGGGGTCCCTATTATTTGACTTTGTATTCCTTTCCTTTGCACATTCATAATAGTGGCATTTGGATTAATAGAGCATGTTCGTAAAGATAGAGGGGTAAAAAGGATAGATACAAATGGAGAGCAAAAATAAGAACAAAGATAAAGATTGGGCCAGGCCAGAGGCAGGGAAGCTGTCACTGTTACAAGGCAGTGGTCCAAGCCACTGAGGCGGGCCCTCGGCGCTTGTCTTCTGAAGCAGCACAGACTCATTCCTGGCAGATGCTGTTACCAGATACTGATACGGCAAACGTGAAGAACTCAAAGTAAAACTGAGAAAACGCAGTAGGCTCGAATTCTCCATTTAGACCTGATTACGATGGTGAACGTGACAGTGACAAGCAGCCACTCTTTGAGTGCTCAATCTGTGACAAGTAGTGATTTCTCACAGCTCTTCACCAACATCACACTACTGAACTCTTACAACAACCATAAATAGTAGATCTTAAGTTGCTTCTGCTGTAAAAATGGAATAAACACAGAGGTGAAATAAGTTTCCCACACTCAGGCAACGAGCAAGTGAAAGAAACAGGATTCAAAATTCAGGTCTGTTTGGCTCTTGAGCCATTGCTTTTCCCCACTCCAAACGCTGCCCCACTCCAGGAAAATCTGCACAAAGCTACTATCCAAAATCAGTGGACTCAAGTACACCACTGTAGACAATCTCTGCTCTTATTATGGAGAGTATAAGAAAAGAATGGTTCTCAGGACCCTTCACATTTGGCTCACATATACCCCAGGTCCCGATTCTTTGGTAGTTCAGCTGGTAAAGAATTCACCTGCAATGCAGGAGAACCAGTTTGATTTCTGGGTCAGGAATTTCCCCTGGAGAAGGGATAGGCTACCCACTCCAGTATTCTTGGGCTTCCCTGGTGGCGCAGACAGTAAAGAATCTGCCTGCAATGTGGGAGATCTGGGTGCAATCCCTGGGTTGGGAAGATCCCCTGGAGGAGGGCATGGCAACCCACTCCAGTATTCTTGCCTGGAAAATACCCATGGACAGAGGAGCCTGACACCCCCATGGGATCACAAAAAGTCAGACATGAGTGAGCAACTAAGCACAACACAGCACTAGCTCCTTTCCTACTCCGTGACCACCAGGAATCTTCACTTTATGTCCCTCTTCTCCCTAAGAAGATAAGAGGAGTCCAAGAAGTCCAACCACAGGGGAAAATTTGTCATGGGAACAATAACAGGGAAGCAGAGGGGCGGCCAAACTGAGGTATTGTTACCCACTTCCTAAAGGATATTAAGGCAAGGAAGAGTGGGGTATGAGTCAGCACATCTAACAAAGTTTAGAGAGAGGAAGATGTAGGTATACTAAAGTTCCCAGCATTAAAACTCACAACCTTGTCTGCCTAAGCAGGATAGCAACAAACCCAGCAGGCTCTGGTTATCAGGAGACGGTACTGCAACAGCCTCCTGTGCATTCTGATTGAAAATTCAGCTGCATAACCTTCCATGAACTGTTTATCTTATGTACTTATTTAACTAACATTCAAACTGACAAGACTCCTATTTCTGGGCCTTCTTTTCATACTTTCATGTTTGAACGATCAGATGAAGCTCAGATACCACAAACTTTGCATGTTTTTGATTTTGCACATAAACTGAAGGTTAGAATTCTAGTCTGTGTCCTCAGTCATTCAATTCTTTTAGATCTTTGAACATGACTTCAAACCCTGCCAAAACACAACCCAAATACAGACTTGCTTCTGTGTCTGTACAAATACGTAAAAGAAATGGGTATGTCAACTTTCAATGGATACCAGCCTAATTGAAGCTTTAACTACTGTCAGGGAACAAAGGCAGCCAGTGCTAACTACGTCTGCTTTGTTCAAGGGTAAGAAGACATTCAGAGTGATGAGGAATGAATAAGTGCACGTAGCAAAATGGAAATAATCTAAAAACTTTCCTGGCCTCTGCAATTCATACCAACATCTCCCTATTCTCATTTCTTGCTGCACTCACTACAATACCTAACAACTACATTAAATACCTAATTAAACACACTGTATAAAAGGCATTAGTTTTTCTTTCATGCACATCAGTCTTGTAAATAAAAATAATATTATAGTTGTGAGATATTTCAGCACATTCATACATACAATCTGACTTTATCTCTATTATAGCACACTGAGGTAGATATACTGTGTTGAACTTTGTAGATTTCACAGATGAGGAAATGGAGGCTGAAGGTGTTACTGACATGACAGTATTCGTTAAGGGGAGAGCTGGGAATCAAAGCTGATCTCCAGGCTCCGTCTCCACTGCTCTTTTCCTAACACCACACCACCTTAACTGAAGAGTAATGAGACTTCTGCTCTCCTTCATAAAGCAGAGCTAGAGATATGTTCAACAAATACCCGCCAAAGCAGTCCACCTCTTCTCCTCCATCTGTAAAGCAATCTGTAGCAGAGAAAGTGTGCACTTTCAATCATGCTATGAGTCCATTAGACCTCAAGAGGAGGGGGAACTGGGAGAAAGCATAACCCTTCAGCTTGTAGGCATTCTAGAGACTATTTAAAATTCTTCAAGTCTTCAGTGAGTGTACCGTCTTAACTGTTCCCATGTCGGGTTCAAACCACATCGTCCCCTGCTGCCTCTCACACACATTGATGGACCACTGAATGCTACTCTGCCCGCGAGGGTGGGAAATTCAAAGTTCAGCACCGGCACTACAATCTCCACACAACTGCTACATTTAGCTCCTGTTCCCCTCGTTTTTCTATCATCCTTCTTAGACCCAGCTATTTTGTCTCTACATTCCAATCTCTCTTTCTTGAATGCTTTTTCTCCTGCTGGGCCACTCTGAAAATACTGTAATAGGTGTTATAACAGCTCTTTTCCATGGAATTTCACCAAAATAGGAAGACACAGAGTCACTGAGAGCAACACACCCAACTTGACTGGGATAGCGTTGGGCTGGTGCCCCGGGCTGACTCATCTCCCCTTTATCTATGGGAAAAGTCAAAATTACTGAATTTAGCACAAACAAGATCAAAAGTGGTAGAGTATGCCTTAATCAAAGTGAAAGTTGCTCAGTTGTGTCTGACTCTTTGTGACTCCATGGACTGTACAGTCCATGGAATGCTCTAGGCCAGAATACTGGAGTGGGTAGCCTTTCCCTTCTCCAGGGGATCTTCCCAACTCAGGGGTCAAACCCAGGTGTCCGGCATTGCAGGCAGACTCTTTACCAAAGGCATGTACTTAATGGTGATAACTTCAAGCAAGAGTGCAGAGGAGCCTCTCATCACATCATGTTCTCAGGTCAACTACTTATACCCTCATTGGCCAAAAGCACCAAAGTATCCAAATGCTAAATTCACCAAAACAAGTCACTTTTTGTCAGATGGGTAGTCATATCAGTTTTCCTCTAGGTATGTTTCTGTTAAAATCAAGACAGACAAATTTAACATAAATTACTGAATATTTGGGGGGTATCTTCTCTGCGTTGGACCTGTGCTCTAGGCTAGAGGTACAAATATGGATGAGGGTCAGCTTCTGCCCTTAGAACTTACTGTTTTGAACTAATTACTCATCCAATTCACCTTCTTAACCTGCAAGTCTTTTAAAAGTTAGCATATTGTTTAGATTATTTAAAGTAGAACTATATTCCATCACCATCATCAATGTGCTTTAAGCTCCCTTAGTCCAATCAAGTTAATAAACCCACCTACATTTTGAGTGATAAACTAAATCTTAAGTGATCATGTGTGGCAAAATTTAATCTCAAGGGATCCTGTGTGGCAAAGGCACAGCTGAAAATATGCATGGGTTTACAACACCTCTGCCCTAAGCCATCCCCAAAAGCCAGATTACCCTTCTACCCAAACTAGATAAGTAGTAACTGCCTAACCACGATTCTAGGGTGTTGTTTTGATCCTGCTGACTTTCATTTATTTTTAATAGTGTCCAAAATTTCTGTGGCCCAGTCCTCCTTGCCTGTGGTCCAGAAGCAGTAGACCCACAGTGATGATGAAGGCATTCTAGTGACCTGCATCATAGCGGGTCTATGAAAATTCTTAAGTGTTTAAGTGATTCGTCAAGTTCTCTTTTTGCAGCATTATTTCTCCCCTTTTCCTTTACCCAGTGCTTAACTGCCCTTCTTTCTCAACTAAATATTATCTTGCCATCTCCTGGGGGTTCCATCACAGCATGACAATGTTCTCAGACCCACCAGGGAGTTTGGAACCAGTCATGCTAGACATTCGCTCTTTTCCCTCAAAATAATGTCCACTGCCTCGGACTTGAGTGACCACTGTTCAGCGTTAATATGATTAACATGTATCACTGGTACCTTAGAGCTTTTTTTTCTTAAGAAAATCAAATATGATAAAATATAGTATCCTAGACACAAAAGAAATATGACAGAAATAAAAACAGAAATAGAGAGACCTTTTTATATTACAGAAATAGCAAAAGCTGCAATAGAGCTTACTGTCATAGCAGAGCTGTTGCACTCAAAGAAAAGTGTTTACTGAGTTCTCAGTGAGCCACTGCAGGCCACCGGTTAGCATGAGTTGTTTGCATTAGCCACTTCCAGCCTGGCATCTTGCTTTAGGTTGGTCATGTAGAGTAACTTGAAGGAGGAAAGAAACAGGGGAATAATAAACCATCTTAACAAACCACTCTAAAATAATTCTAGAAGATTCCATGCCATTAGCCACTCACACTTTGTATAACCCAACCACTTCCCACTCCCACTCATAGATAGGTTTTGAAAAGAACAGCATGGCGTGGTCAGCTATTCATACTGCTAACGCCATACCAGGTTTCCAGCAACAACAAAAAGAAACAAACAAAATGCTAAATTTTTCAAGCTACAGCAATGTTGTAAGTTTAATACTCTCAAAAATGTTCAGGAAGAATTGATTTAATGACTCATTTTATTATTTAAAAATCATTAAGTTTCTAACTGCACTAAGCATGGAGCTTTTGTTATCACAAGTAAATTATATGGCCCTAGTGACTTCCAGGAATTTAGAACCACCCGTCAGCACCTTGAAAAGCTCCGAGATGGGGACTTTGACCCACTACATAAGTCCCTACTTATGTAAAGTAAATCAAAGTATTTTAGAAATAGAACTAGGAGAGGGGTATTACTGGATTTGAGATCAGAGACAATACCTTGGAAAGTGTTTCTTTGAGAAATGAAAAACAGAAAAAAGCAAAAGAATCCCTCTGCCCATGGAGAGAAGGGTGGGGAGTGTAAAAGAGATGTGAGCACTTTTGTGGTCCAGAGTAAAAGGCTTCGTTTAACTGAGGAAGCCAGATTTCAAGATATAAAAATGGTGTGGGCAAGGCATTTGGTTAGGCTGTGGAGAGAAAGAAGTTCGAGGTGTGTTCATTTAAAATTCATGTACTTACTCATTCAAAGTTGCTGGATGTGTTGAAAGATACCGAGGTGAACTAGAATAATTTGACAACACAAGTGGAAATAAGGCCTCTAGTATCCCTGTCTACACACTATTAAATCATCCCTCTAACCTATATTTGTTGAACAAACATCATTTGAGTGCCTACTCTGTGTGAGACATTTTAGTAAGCATCACAAAAGATAAAAAAAATGGATAAGATAAGAACCTACTTTCAGGGAGCTTACTAGGAGCAGTAATAAGGATAATATTATTTATAATGAACATAGAGTAGACAGAGTAAGTGCCTCAAGGCAATAAAATTAAGGGCTATGAGAGTTCTAAGTGTTCTCAGACTTGGCCAAATCAAACTCCATCTTCTCTGGGAATTATGGCTATATCTTTTGAATTTATTCTGCACTTTGTTCATTTGGCACTTATCTTTTATTGTCTTATGTTAATAGATAGATGAATTCATGCATATATGTCTAACCTCCCCAAATAGACTATAAAGCATATATGACTACATCATACATCTCAGTAATTTCTTACCACCACAAATCATTCAGCACAGTGCAGTGTACATAGTCAAGTTTTCCACCAATACTTGTTAGAAGAGTTAGAGTTTCATAAACTTATAGTACTCCCAGGTACAAGTTGGTTTGGTTTGGTTTTGGTTGTTGGTTGGTTAGTTTCATCTGCCTCTTGCTAGATTCTGACTTCCTTGAAGGCAAGGACTGTGCCTTTGTGCCTTTGGTCTTTGTAACCTCCCTATCTGCTGGATCACTGAAAGAGAAAAACATCTATTTCTGCTTTATTGACTATGCCAAAGCCTTTGACAATAAACAGTGGAAAATTCTGAAAGAGATGGGAATACCAGACCACCTGACCTGTCTCTTGAGAAACCTGTATGTAGGTCAGGAAGCAACAGTTAGAACTGAACATGGAACAACAGACTGTTTCCAGATAGGAAAAGCAGTACATCAAGGCTGTATATTGTCACTCTGCTTATTTAACTTATATGCAGAGTACATCATGAGAAACCCTGGGCTGAATGAAGCACAAGCTGGAATCAAGATTGCCTGGAGAAATACCAATAATAACCTCAGATATGCAGATGACACTACCCTTATGGCATAAAGTGAAGAGGAACTAAAAAGCCTCTTGTTGATAGTGAAAGAGGAGAATGAAAAAGTTGGCTTAAAGCTCAACATTCAGAAAACTAAGATCATGGCATCTGGTCCCATCACTTCATGGCAAATAGATGGAGAAACAGTGGAAATAGCATCAGACCTTTTTTGGGGGGCTCCAAAATCACTGCAGATGGTGAGTGAAGACATGAAATTAAAAGACGCTTACTCCTTGGAAGGAAAGTTATGACCAACCTAGACAGCATATTAAAAAGCAGAGACATTACTTTGCCAACAAATGTCCATCTAGTCAAGGCTATGGTTTTTCCAGTAGTCACATATGGCTATGCAAGTTGGACTGTGAAGAAAGCTGAATGCAGAAGAATTGATGCTTTTGAACTGTGGTGTTAGAGAAGACTCTTGAGAGTCCCTTGGACTGCAAGGAGATCCAACCAGTCCATCCTAAAGGAGATCAGTCCTAGGTGTTCATTGGAAGGACTGATGTTGAAGCGAAACTCCAATACTTTGGCCACCTCATGTGAAGAGTTAACTCATTGGAAAAGACCCTGATGCTGGGAAGGATTGGGGGCAGGAGGAGAAGGGGACGACAGAGGATGAGATGGCTGGATGGCATCACCAACTCGATGGACATGAGTTTTGGTAAACTCTAGGAGTTGGTGATGGACAGAGAGGCCTGGCGTGCTGCAGTTCATGGGGTTGCAAAGAGTTGGACACAACTGAGCAACTGAACTGAATCTCCCTAAGTTCAGAGTGTCTGCAAATAGTATGCATTCAATAATGTTTGTTAAATGAGTCAGTGTTCAGTGGGACGCTTTCTAAAAGAATCATAATGACACCTTTTGTAGGTGTGAAGATTTACAGTTTGCAAACTGCTCTAAGAGACGTCGTCTCTCCTCTAATCCTCGCAACAGGATGGTGGAGTTGCCACTGCAATGATTGCTGCAC
Organism: Antilocapra americana; assembly: GCA_007570785.1. Taxonomy (NCBI): domain Eukaryota; kingdom Metazoa; phylum Chordata; class Mammalia; order Artiodactyla; family Antilocapridae; genus Antilocapra; species Antilocapra americana. The sequence continues at coordinate 5,279,694 of ML662496.1, forward strand.
AGATAACAGAAGGATGTTCACAGAAGTCTGGTCACCCAGCAGCTAAGAGAAGAGCTGGAACTCACAGGTGTGTCGACTCCACATCAAGAGCTTCACTTGACCACACAGGTCATCAAATCTCCTGGTGGAGTGATCTGGTTGGACCTTTGGTTCCAAGTCGTACTTTGGTATCATGGCACAGCAACTCTCAGTGACATATAAAGTCCCCTTCCTGGTTGATGTCATACCATAGCGACATAGCGACCTCTGGCCACTGAAACAGGCCCCATTGATTTTGGTTGCATCAAGTGTTGACCTCAATTTGGAAAACAGACTGAAGTGGTAGAACTGCCTCAATGAAAGAAAATCAGATTTATTCTCAGGATTCGTATAAGGAAAGAAAATCTTAGCCAAGTCTGATGGGTCAAACAGGGGCAGTAGAACAGATAGAAAGTCTAGGTCCAGAGTGGAATCTGTGTCAAAATTGTCCTTGATGGAACTTTGGGAAGGTCAACAAATTATCCGACACAGGCTTTTAAGATACTAAGGGGCTCTAGAAACCACCTGTGACTCCCCAGACTCATCTTGTATAGCAAATAAACTCTCGAGGTTTCACCCAAACTTAAAACTCAGCCATCCTAACCTTTCTTCAGCCATCAATAGACATAAGCTGCTTTTTAATGCGTTCCTTGTACTTGCCTTGTCTCCTGTCAGCAGTCAGAAAAAGGGTTTTTCTTTTTTTTTTCAGGAAGAGGATTCAAAGAGCCTGCCCCGCAGCAATCCCATCCCGCACTTCTTTGTCAGAATCCTAATGACGAATTTTAAATACATAAGAGACAGTCTCCAGCTGGAGAAGTGAAGAGCTTCCGGGGGCCTGTCGAGTTCCCTGACCCCAGACCTATTTTTATATTTTGATCTTGGGGACTGTGCCTCGTGACTTTCAGAACCCTCAAGTTATCCCCGGGGTTGCAGAGCACTAGCTTAACCAGTCATAGCAAGACTTAAAACGGGGCAGCCAGGATCAAAGTGGTCAACACATGAGGGCATTAGCCACCGGACCAGCCCCCGAGAGAACTGCATTAAGCTGCATTGTGCAAGCAGTTAAATTCTCCCCGTGAAAAACCGCAGCACTTGAGGCTTTTAGTTTCATACATCTGAATAGACACTTTAACAGCTACTCACATTTTGATATAAAATGAAAGAACGGATGGCAGTTTAATGTTCTGGTTGAAGTACAGAGAAAACAACACAATTTGAATATTTTTTTTATTTAAAGCTGCCTAAAGCTCCAAAGTTCAGTGTTACTTGTTCTACATTTCCCTCGGGATGGTATTAAATGGACTTCCCCCTATTCAAGCAGGGTGCATGGGTGAGAGAATATTTAAAAAAGAGAGAGAAAAGAAAAGAAAAAGAAAAACCACTGAAGAGTCCGGATTAAGAATAACATAGCACAGAGAGGTTCTGTCAATGAACTGACACTTCATTTTTCCTTCCATTGTCTGCTTAGCCAGAGAGCAGAGGACTAGCAACTAGGATGATCACATGAAGGCGGGAAAAACACAACTGTCAGGCTCCAAGGACAAAGCCTACTTTTAACAATACCATTCCTTAAATCCAGACATTAGAGCCGGAGGAATGAGAAAAAAGCAACTCACTCATGGATAGCTTACTGAGGATACTGCAGAAGATTATGCTAATCTTCACTTCATTGTCCTCTGCAAAATGTTTTCATATCAAGCCTTTTATCTGGGGAAGAAGAGATGCCCAACCTCTCAACTCAGTAACAGCCAACACTTTCTGTGTGGTTTCTGCGTAATTAACACCAGCACTAGACCTTTTCATTTGTGCTACTCAAGCTTAGGGCCTTTTGAGGGTGTCCACAGGGGAGCGGCCCTCACCCTTTGCCTGTGGCCCAGGAGCCACAGCTTATGCTTAGATCTGCGTGCCATCTGTTAATGGCAGAGGGAGCAAAACTTGAGCTAACTTTTCCTGGACGTTCAGAAAATGCAAGAGACCAAATCCACCAGCACAAGATGAGCAAATTATTACTTTAGAAAAAAAAAAATCCAACCTAGGAATTCAAATCAACTGCCTCATTTTCCACATCAGCGTTTTGCCTCATTATATAGTAGCTTTCATTTAGGACTCAAATGGCATGAAAGCATGAACTTAGGTGGGAACTTGAATGGACCAAAGGGACATTCTGTGGTTTTTTTTTTTTTTGGAAGGATTGGGCTTCAGCATCCACCTCATTTTATTTCAAAATCGTGTCAGAGATGAGCCACATGTCAGCTTCGGGCTGCCCTGAGGCTCCAGGCAGCCCCCATGGGAACACAAAATGTGAGGTCAAATTTTCCTCTCTAATCGATTTCCCTGGCTTTTGCTAACTCAGGTCAGACTCATATGAATGTCATAACAGCCGCTCTTCATAATGATGAAACTCATGTGAGAGTGTGTTAAAGAGTACACAATGCTTTTTTTTGTTGTGATTGTTGGTGTGAGAATTTAGTCATTAGGAGTTTCCCAAACAACATCTGAAAGAAAAGACTAATTGTATATAAAAATACATTTGTCTTTAGATGGATTCCACTTTTCCAGAGACGAAAAACCATCACACTTTTTACCTGTTCTCTGAAAAACTTTGATTAGACTTACTAGACAATTCATTTCTACCCACAGCCTGGTTTCTATTCTGCTTCAAACAAACTCTGTGATCTTGAGTGGAAGGCAGTAGGAGGAAGAGGGCCCTAGGTAACTGCAAATCCTTCATGGATAGAACAAGGTCACCTGAGATCACAGGTACCCAAACTGGGACCACAAAAATCTCCAAGGATCAACATCCCAAACAGATGACTGCTCCTGAATGAATTGCAATTCTTTTTTAGCCTAAAGGAAACCAAACTCATAAGTTACATATTTCAAATCTTTCAAAACATGGGAACCATAAAGATATAATAATAAAAGAGGTCTTGACTGATGAAAATTTAGGAACCACAAAGCCAGAGGATCTTTAAGATCTGTGGTAGCTTTGTAAATCTCTGAGATAATGCATGTCCTGGCCTGAATGAAGAGGTATTCTTGGTAGGAAGCTCCAGAATTGGTGCTCTGTGCGCGTATACACTATGCTAATGCTGTGTCCTCAGTGGATTTTTGTAGACTTGAACCAAACATGAGTTAGCATGGTTCCAACTAATTGAAAAAGAAGGATGAACCATCATACAGTGTTGACCTACCAGCTCTGAAGAGCAAAAAAAATGCCACTGTCCTTAAGGAGGCAATTTTAGGACAGCAATGATGCACTGTGAAAGGACTGGGTAATGTTTGCTGCCCCTGATTGCAGCAATGGGCAGTGCCAGGGGACTTGTTCTTTGGCCATTCCAACAGTCTCTGATGTGGATGTGCAGGTCATGCCAAATAGTCTGTCTTTTAAAAATAAACCTTTCCTGCTTTTTGCTTACTTATTACTTACTGTCTTTAACACACAGGGATCACAATATCAATCATTTTGTGGATTTCTATTCAAAATTTCTGGAGGAAAAGTAGATGAAGGAAAAGAAGGAGAAAGGCATGAGTAATAAATACACTTAATTTTCTCCCTTCAAAATGCTGAAGATTTTGATAGATTGTATTTTGGATAATCAGAAACGTACAAATTCAACATGGAATTACAATATATCTCTCTTCACAACATTTAGGTAAGAATATTACAGTTTTTTTAAAAAAAAAAACTTTCAACCTTAGGTAAATCTCAAAGATTTTCTCTTGAGACTTTGGTGACAGACGAGATGATGACAAAAGATAAAATATAAGTCTTTTAAGGTACAGTTTATTCCTTTTATGGGGAAAATATTTCACTTAAATATGTTTTTATTTAAATTAATTTATTTCCTACAGAATTTATACTTCTTATAGTATCTAACCTTATAACTTACCAGTGCTTTGAAGAATAAAGTCACTGTCTGATTATCTAAATTTACTAAGATGAGCATAGAAACAGAGGGTGCTCTAAACTTAGGATACCCTTTAACAATTAAAGCAGCTAAATGTAAAAGACCACCACCGGCTTCTTCCAGCAACCACACAATTTGGTGGAATTAAACTATTTCAGGTCTGTTCAATCTTGGAAAAACTGCATAGCTGTGAAAACACCATTTACTGACTGCTGGGTGTTTGACTTCGTATAAGCTGTTTAGACCACGTGAAATCTGCGATGCACTGTTAGATCTTTACAAATTTCATGAAATCTTTTTCGGATATCCAAAAAATCCTGAACTGCTTGAATCTTTTGTATCCTAGCACTGGGGACTGACCCATAATCTCTTTCCCAGCCGGGATACCAAGTCTGGACCCAACCTTGTCACTGATTCCGGCAGCTGCTTCAATTCACCAGAGGGGATGGCAGCAATCCTACTTCTAAAAGAACACCACAAGGGCTTACGTTCATGACGCCTTGAAGAGAGCCTGAAAGAAAGGTCAAAGGTGAAGAAAAGATAAAGTGCCAAACAAGGAGATCAGTAACGTGGGTCTTCTTGATGAAATCCTAACGTCTGATTCTTCAGGATGCAAGCACCGTAATTGCATTTCCAAAAAAGCCTCAGTTTTGTTGGCGTTTGTATGTGCAGGCGTGCCTGTGCTTGTGGGTTTGCCTCCATGTTTGTGTGTGTGTTTGTGACTGGTGTGGGTTTTGCTTTGTTTTGTTTTTAGGTCGGATCACTGTGCATCTAAAAGCCTTATTCAGTTGTCCTTGTCCCAAGTACTTTGTCTTACACAGGCCGCATTACTCTTGTAAACAGACGCTGCATCAAAGTGAGAGCAGAGAGAGTCACATCAGTGGATTAAGGCCTTCTGCATGATAAAGTAGCTACCTAGGGGGGGATAAACTTAATATGTGAAAGAATGTTATTGAGAGGAATAAAGTACCAAAACTCTGTCATTCTCCTCGTAATGTCCTAATCTAATGCCTGACACTGGGGCCTTAGGGCAGGGTTAGTGTTAATCAATGAAATACCCATCTGTGTTCCCTGTCCTTATCGCTATTTAAAACTAGCCTAAACTCAATTATTGTCCCTTAGAGACCAAGATGGGATATTAAGTTGATTGAAAGGAATTGTATCCCACAAAGAAATCCCAGTGTTAAAATGCAGAGGTGTCGACGTTGCTAACTAAATTTCAGCTAAACAGAGATTAAATGCAGTTCTTAGAATGGGAAAAAAGCTGCATAGATTGTATCTGGCTAAATATCCTTATTTGAAAGCAGCTAAATTCTGGTAGACAGAGTAATCAATCCAAGCAGCTTGTGCTTTTAGAATAAAATAGCTTGTTTATGTCTCCTGTAACATGTATAACAGAATAGGTACCCAAGGATGATATTAAGTTCAGAGAGATCTACATTCTCAATTCACAGTAATTGATAGAATCATGATGACTGTTGGGATGATATATAATTTATGCCTTGAATAAAAAGTATTATGCAAAATTTCTTTAATTATGCTTAAATTAAAAGGTATTTTTTAAAGGGGGAAGGGACTGGGAAAAGAAGGCAAGAGAGAAGCACGATCATATTTATTGCCCAAGGATGTCCATAATTGTCTTAATAATACCTGAGTATAAAGTGGTAGCATTTTCTATTTTTAATCTTCTCTGCTTTGTTTTGTGCCTGGGTTTAATGGCAGCTTATTTTTAGAACAGAGAAGATTTCTCTAAAACCAGGTTTCATGAAATGGACATATGCATACTGGATATAATTTTGAGAAGTTTTGAAATAAACAGAAAAGCAATTCTTCAAATATAGTCTAAATCTGAATGAATATGTTTTTTATACTTTAGAACTTACATATATCTTTAAAGGCAAATAGGTTCATAAGATACCATTTCATAAGTTAATAATAAAATCATAATTTAAAGGCTTCCCTGCTATCTACAATACCAAAGAATGCTCATTTTTTTTTTGGTTAAATGCTAGTCCTACTGGATTCTAATTATTACATCTAGACCTTTAGGCTCAGATGGTAAAGAATCTGCCTGTGATATGGTAGACCCGGGTTCAATCCCTGGGTTGGGAAGATACCCTGGAGAAGGAAATGGCAAACCACTCCAGCATTCTTGCTGGAGAATTCCATGGACAGAGGATCTGGTGGGCTATAGTCTATGTAGTCAAAAAGAGTTGGGCATGACTGAGTGACTAACATTTTCATGGGCTTCCCCGGTGGCCCAGTTGCTAAAGAATCCGCCTGCAATGAAGGAGACCTGGTTCAATCCCAGGGTTCTAATTATCACCAATTACTAATACTAATTTAAAGGTATGATTATAGCATAAGAATAGACTGAAAAGTTAATAAGAAAATAGCTCAGAAACAAATCATGTGAATATATGATATATGATGGAAGAAAAAGTCAAAAGTCATAGAGGAGAGGAATACTGTCTTGATAATCAGAGCTATTATCCATCAGGAAAAGAAATCAATTTAGTCATTATCTTGTCTCATATACTCACTTAAATTCCAGTTGAATTTTAGAAGTTCAGTTTTTTTAAAAAAAAAATCTATCAAAAGCTAAAGAAATAGTATCAAATATCAAAGTTTTAGAGAGAGAATGATTAAGATAGTAAGAGAAATCACAAAGTAAAACCCATCTGATTTAACTACATACACATTTTAAATCACTCAAGATAATCAGAACTGAAAAGTAAACAGCAAACTAGGGATATATTTACAGCATATATTACATTAAAAGGCCTAATATCCTTATTCATTAATGAGAAAAAACTACAACCCCCTAGAGAATACAAAACAGTGGAATCATTTTTCAGCCCTCTAATCAAAACATTTTGTTTTAAATTTTCTCTAGTCAAGACTCAAACTCACCTAACTGAATTTCAGCAGTATGGGCAGCTATAAAGTAATTTTTAGAGGTCTTGCTTTTATATGATCTCATACACTGGCTCTCACACAACGGCTCTTGATGTTGGATATTAAATAGTCCATACATCTGTTTCCAACAGCTATCCTCGGCCATCCATTTTCACCTTGGTTGATGCTATCTCGTGTCTGATTCAGTGCAGCAACTGGAAGTTGACCAGTGGAGTTATTTCTTGTGCTTTTTCAGAGACAAATGAAGTAATAAGAAAGAGAAAGTCAAATGACCCAGACATTTCACTATGCCCAATAAAGTTAGAAAGTTTAGCCTAGTCTTCTCAACCCCCAGCTTCAAATAAAATTTTTTGTTCAGATCACTTAGGTGGTCAGGCACTCAGAAAACTAAGAAGAGAAAATAGGAAACACGTTCCAATGTGCTGACATTAATATACAAAATTATAGTTTCAACCATCTTCCTATAATTCCAGAGAACAGTATGCAATAGTGTGATCCCATTTACAAATAGGGAAATAGGGAAAGGGCCTTTGTAAAACCTAGTTCTTTAAGCATAGCCAATGTGAGGCCGTAGCACCATGTGTCGGGGCCGGAAAGGGAAATGGTTCTGAAGTCAAGAGCATCTGAAAGAGCCTCCAAATGTCAGACTGAAAAGAACCAAAAGCACAAGACCGCTGTCTCTCATGGACTGAAGCGGGAGCTGAAGCGCTCTCCCTCAATTAGGCCAAGTGTGGTGCGGCTGATTAACCTGAGCGTCACCTTGGTAACCCAAGAATCGCACTGTAGATGAAATATGTCCGACAACAGGTATCTTCAATCAGACAAGAGCCACATGAGCATTCTGAGCAAGAGGGCCATAACTCTTGGGTTTCCAGCACTTCAATCGTTCATGAAATAAGAGTCTTTTTTGACAAGAAGCAGGCCTGGCCACTAGTTATTAAATAAGCAGTAAAAGGACACGTGCTGTAGTATAACAGGGAAACATCCAAGGCTTGACTCCAGGCTTGATTATTATAAAACAAGGCCTATGTAACATAGGTATTATAGTAATGACTGACATATTTTAAGGCAGAGATTATTAAAATGTCTTTTAATTTTTCAGTGGGTTCTTCTTTTAAAAATAAAAAAAGGTTATGCTGCAATAAAGGAGAGTATTTTTTTCCTTCTTAAAATCTCTCCTTAGAAAGGAATAAACATCCCTGATATTTGCTGCATTGATATTCTCTGTATATTACCCATCCCTCACAGAGGGGCCAAACAATAGACAATGTATAAATTCTGCAGCACATGCATACTGCATTTTTTCCTCTATAAGAGAACCAGTAGAATATTTAAAAAAAAAAAATAATTAAACACTGTGCCCCATTCCTTGCTCTACACTTCTATTGAACTCTGAAAGTCTCTCTTGGCCTTCCAGGGTGCCGGGAGCATTGATAAACATTTGAAAACTGAATGAAGCTTGTAAAGTGCTCAAAATTGCCTCCAGGACATGCTTGTGACCATCATCTTGAACTTGGGTCTGAAGAGTAAAGTCCTAGGGCCATATTTAGAGCTTTAAAGACACATTTTAAAAATGATGGTGAGTCTTTTAAAACCTGTGATCAGGTGAGAGGGAAAGGTCACCCATTCATCCTTCTTTGCGGTTATGCCTTTGCCAAGGAATACTCCTTCTGAAGATCTCACTACATTTAGTTCTGTTCAGTGGAAAAGAGATAGACAGACAGACAGACAGACATAGACCCCAACCCCCTTCTCTCTTTAGAATGTTCATCTTACTCATCTAACCATTAATCATATATTAGCCTAAGGCAGTATTTCTCAAAGTGTGTTCTGGAGAATTCTCTGTGAGACATTTATAGGATAGCTTCATCAAGAAAGTTCTGGACCAAATGAAATCCTGGGTTAAACAAAGTTTAGCAGGTTTCTATTTTAAGGACTTTTGGAACCTTCTGTGCTCATATTCATTGGTGTCTCTCCAGACTCTGAGTATCCAGTGGGGAGCAAGCCAGCCATGGTCCCTGCCATCAGGGAGGAACATTCCAGACAGCTCCTTTAGAATGTACAGGTTAAAATATCATCTTACATTTTATTTGGCACTTTGTTTTCCAAGCCCTCTGGATATCCTTTGCACACAGGAGGTGGTGGGTATTAATACATCCAATTATCTCCATTAATTTACTTGTGTTTCTTATTTGACTAGTGGTATCATCTTTTCAATAGTCCAGGCTTGAAAACTGACAGTCCCTTTCTACTTTTCTCTCACCCTCAAAACCAGTTGTGATCAAACCCTCACAATCTTTGTCACACTTACACAGTTATGCCCCATCCTAGTTTATACTTTTATTTTTTATTGGAGTATAGCTGCTTTACAATGTTGTACTAGTTTCTACTATGCAGCAAAGTGAATTAGTTTTACGTATAACATTGTCCACTGTTTTTTAGGTTTCCTTCCCACTTAGCTCACCACAGAGCAATTAGTAGAGTTCCCCATGCTATAATAGTAGGTTCTCATTTGTTACCTGTTTTATATATAATTGTGTGTATATGTCATCCAATCTCCCAGTCCATCCCACCCCCTTCCCCGCTTGATGACAATGTTTGTTCTCTACATCTGTGACTCTGTTTGCGCTTTGCAGATAAGTTCATCTGTACCATTTTTCTAGATTCCACATATAAGTGATATTACACCATAGTTGTTTTTCTCGTTCTGACTTACTTCATTCTGTATGACAGTCTCTAGATCTGTTCATGTATCTGCAAATGACACGATTTTGTTCCTTTTTATGGCTGAGTAATATTCTATTGTGTATATATACTTCATCTTCTTTATCCATTCTTCTGTCAATGGACATTTAGGTCTCTTCCATGTCCTGGTTATTGTAAATAGTGCTGCAATGACCATGGAGTATGCATCCTTTCAAATTCTGGTTTTCTCCAAACATATGCCTAGGAGTGGAACTTCTGGATCATATGGTAGCTCTATTTTTAATTTTTTAAGGAACCTCCATAGTGGCTATACTAATTTACATTCCCACCAACAGTGTCAGAGGGTTCCCTTCTTTCCACACACTCTCCAGCACTTATTGTTCATAGATTTTGTGATGATGGTAATTCTAACTGGTGTGAAGTGATACCTCATTGTAGTTTTGATTTGTATTTCTCTAATAATTAGTGATGTTGAGCATGTTTTTCATGTTTTGTTTGCCATCTGTATGTCTTCTTCAGAGAAATGTCTACTTAGGACTTTCACACATTTTTTTGGTTAGGTTGTTTGTTCATTTTGATATTGAGTTGCATGAGCTAATTCTTCCCAGTTAGACTAGTAATATCACCTCCTAACCAGTCCTTTACCTGAAGGCTCCCATCTCCCTCAAACACACACACACACACACACACACACACACACTTCTGCTATCATACACAACGTCTCAGATGTCCCACACACCATTCCCAGAGTTTCTCAGTCTCTTACTTTGGTTTGCAAACACCTGGATAATGTGACTCCAAAAAAAAAAAAAAAAATCAGTATTTCTAGCCTTACTTGCTTACAACAGACCTCCTCTCCATGGCTTTTACCCACTACTTTCTAGCAACATCAATCTATTAGGTTGGAACAAAAGTAATTGTGATTTTACATTGCTGAACTTTGCCATTTGATATTGGAAAACATTCTTAAATAAATGTAGTTATTTTATGCGTCATGTTAATGTACATTTCTTGCTTTATGTTTTTTGCTAATGCATTACTTGCTGTTTATTTTATAGATATTTTAAACTATAGAAATGCTATTAGACAAAAAGCAAATTCAAGCAATTTTTTTATTTGAGCTCAAAATGTGTCATAAAGCAGTAAAGACAACTTACAACATCAGCAATGCATTTGGCCAAGGAACTCCTAATGAACGTACAGTGCAGCGATGGTTTAAGAAGTTTTGCGAAGGAGACAAGAGCCTTGAAGATGAAAAGCATAGTGGCCAGCCATCGGAAGTTGACAGCGACCAACTGAGAGCAGTCATGAAAGCTGATCCTCTTACAAGTACGCAAGAAGTTGCCGAAGAACCCAACATCAACTATTCTACCATCATTCAGCATTTGAAGCAAATTGGAAAGGTGAAAAAGCTTGATAAGTGGGTGCCTCATGACCTGACAGCAAATCAAAAAATCGTCATTTTTGAAATGTTGTCTTCTCATAATCTACACAACAACAATGAACCATTTCTTGATTGGATTGTGTCATGTGACAAAAAGTGGATTTTATACGACAACCGGCAACAACCAGCTCAGTAGTTGAACTTTAAAAAAGCTGCAAAGCACTGCCCAAAGCCAAATTTGCACCACACACACACACACACAGGTCATGGTCATTGCCTGGTTGTCTGCTGCTGGCCTGACCCACTACAGCTTTTCTGAATCCTGGCCAAACCATTACATCTGAGAAGTATACTCAGCAAATCAATGAGATACACTGAAAGCAGCAACCCCTGCAGCTAGCACTGGTCAAAAGAAAGGGCCCAATTCTCCAGGACAATGCCCAAGGACATGGCACACAATCAGTGCTTCAAACATTGAACAAATTGGGCTACAATGTTTTGCCTCATCTGCCACATTCCCCGTCCTCTCACCAACTGACTACCATTTCTTCAAGCATCTCGACAATTTTTTGTAAGGAAAATGTTTCCACAGTCAGCAGGAGGCAGAAAATGCTTTCCAAGAGTTTGTTGAATCCTGAAGCATGGATTTTTATGCTACAGAAATAAACAAACTTATTTCTCGTTTGAATGTATTCTCTCAATTCTCACGAGAATGTATTGATTGTAATGGTTCCTACTTTGATTGATACAGATGTGGTTAAACCTAGTTATAATGTTTTAAAATTCATGGGCCGAAATCACAATTAACTTTTGTACTAACCACAAACTTGCCAGAGAGAGCCTTTGCCCCATGCGCAGCAAGTAAAATACCATACATTTCTCCAGTTTAAGTCCTACAGCTTGAATGCAGTCTCTGGCTCCGGGCCCTTGTAGTCAGAATCACCCTCACTTCCTGTGCTCATGCGGCACTTTCTTAGTGTTTCTAGTCTCACACATATCACTGTCTATCCTGCATTTGAAATTTTTTATGTATTTGTCTGTCTCATCTCCTGACTTGTGAGATGCTGAAAAACAGAGATGGCATCTTTTGATAGCACCTTGGCATTTGGTACCAAACAAACTCAGGACAAGCTGGTTGAACTGAGTGGAAATAAACTAGACTAGAAAGACTTTGTTTTGGTTCAAAATGGGATGCATAGAAGGGTTGCAAGCAGTCATCATTAGTATGAAAACAGCTTCTCCAGGACTGACCAGAGATGCCCAACCAGACATATGCTGATAAATTCAAGTGCTACAAAGGGAATAATAAAAAATTTCAGGTGTGCTGCAATTAATGAGTTAATGTACCAATTTCGATTGGAATAGATGTCTTTAATGTCCATGTATTTCTCAGAAAATGCTGGGAAAAGGAATTCAAGTAACATTTCAAAAGCCAGCTGAAACATAATTTTCAATGATGTACTACATCACTGATGTAGTACATTTAGAAACATTGTTTCTTTCTGCTTTAATCACCTATGACTTCAGGGAGTTCACATGGTCCTCTTATGAAAGATCCTACACACACACTGAGGCAGAGATAGAAGATTTTCCCAAACACCCACTCTCCTCTTCTTTTCCTTCATAAAAATCCCCTCTGTGTTTTAGTTGGGTATAAGATTTGCCAGCATTCCATTAACATAGGTATGGCCTTTTAGTTCATTCTAGCCAGTAAGATGTAAGCAAAAGCAGTTTATGCAACATCCAGGTCATGCTCTTACAAGGAAACTGCTTACCCTCCATGTCCTCTTTCCTACTCCTTTTGGGATGAGCCCCTGATACAACAGCAGTGAGCCTGACTTGGGAATGAGGTTAGCACCCAGGGAACAGCAGCACAGCATGATAGAGAGAATCTAGGTGTTATTATCTCCGGGGGAAAAGCTGTCCTTCTCCCCTGGACAGCTACCAGCTCAAACGTTCACATTAAGACAGAAAGTATTTTACCATCTTTAAACATTCATTTAAGCATTCACTATTTCAGGCTCTGAGAAAGCAGACTAAGGAACTCCTGACCTAACAAGTGCCCACCCATATGTCCATGGCACCTGAAACACTCTGTCTCCAAAGTGACATCTCATCCCAGGAAGGCTACAGCATGAACACACTGCTGGGTATAACAGATTACTCAGTTGTACAAAAGGAGAGAACAAAGCCCCAAGAGAAAGGCGCAGAGGACAGCTACATTGTAATGCTAGAGAGGACACTAGAAAAGCCACAAAAACAGGGCCCCAGTGCAGGGCACTCAGTATGGCTCAGGAAAAAGACATGGAAAGAAAGACAGAAGCAGCAAAAATGGAAAAGTTGGGAGGCAAGCCGATCTGCTCCAGAGTGTTATCAGCCATATGATCCTACAGTTGTTCACAACACTAAGAGTTCCTTGAGGGAAGTGTTACTCTATCTTTTTCTAGCTCTTCAGGTGCCTTACAGTAAATATTCTTCAAATGGTAGAAATAAATAAACGGATAACCAACTGACAGCAGCTGATCAACTTTCTATTTCAATACCAAATCTTCTATTAATCACTCATCCATCACAATGATCTCAATAGGAGCTTTAAAAAAAAAAACTGTAAAATAATTTTGAATTTGCCGCACACCTAGGCAGCAATGAAATCCTCAAGTGTCTACCTGACAGAGCGATATCAGGAAGCAACAGGGAGCAGCCAGAAAGGCAGATAGCAGATGCCAAAATTAGGAGGCAGTTTACACTCTTCCAGATGAAGAACTGTAAAAGGAGTGATGGATTGCAGCACAAAGAGAAACCTTTAACTAGGTTCTGCTCGGCATGGCATCAAGTAAGTGCCATCGACTGCATTCAGTGGAGTAAAAAAAAAAAAAAGAGTGTGTCTGTATGCTGAGATGTCAGCTTGCAAAAGTGTCAGTCTCTAAAATAAATCAAGTAGCAAACGGAAAACATATAAATAACTATACTTGATGCCAGATACACTAAGCAAGAAAAAAAAAAAAGGCCATTTTAAAAGAATTTTCCTTGTTAACCACACAGTGAGCTGGGCTTAGCTGGGGGTTTTCTGGATTAGCAAATTAAGTTTCCTAGTTTTAGATAAACTAGATGGTGGTTTCAGGGTCTGCTGGAAAAGACACAGATGGAAAGGCCAAAATCTGAGCTTTTGCCTTAACTCTGCGAACTTTTACCTAAACGTTGGTTTCCTCCTCATAAAATGGAGACTGAGAAGTTAGTTCTATTTTTTTTCCTTTCTGCACCCCACCTGCTCAGTTCAAAAACCTTGTAATGACACTACATTATAAGCTCAAATTCTGGGGGTAGGACCAACCTGTTCAGTTCAATCCAGTCGCTCAGTTGTGTCTAACTCTGCAACCCCACGGACTGCAGCACGCCAGGCCTCCCTGTCCATCACCAACTCCCAGAGTTTGCTCAAACTCATGTCCATTGAGTCAGTGATGCCTTCCAGTCATCTCATCCTCTGTCGACCCCTTTTCCTCCCACCTTCATTCTTTCCCAGCATCAGGGTCTTTTCAAATGAGTCAGCTCTTTGCATGAGGTGGCCAAAGTATTGGAGTTTTAGCTTCAACATCAGCCCTTCTAATGAATATTCAGAATTGATTTCCTTTAGGTTGGACTGGTTGTATCTCCTTGCAGTCCAAGGGACTCTCAAGAGTCTTCTCCAACACCACAGTTCAAAAGCATCAATTCTTTGGTGATCAGCTTTCTTCACCATCCAACTCTCACATCCATACATGACCACTGGAAAAACCATAGCCTTGACTAGATGGACCTTTGTTGGCAAAGTAATGTCTCTACTTTTTAATATGCAGTCTAAGTTGGTCATAACTTTTCTTTCGAGGAGTAAGTGTCTTTTAATTTCATGGCTGCAATCACCATCTGCAGTGATTTTGGAGCCCCCCCAAAATTAAGTTAGCCACTGTTTCCCCATCTATTTGCCATGAAGTGATGGGACTAGATGCCATAATCTTAGTTTTCTGAATGTTGAGCCTTAAGCCAACTTTTTCACTCTCCTCTTTCACTTTCATCAAGAGCCTCTTTAGTTCTTCTTCACTTTCTGCCATAAGGGTGGTGTCATCTGCATATCTGAGGTTATTAATATTTCTCCCGGCAATCTTGATTCCAGCTTGTACTTCATCCAGCCCAGCATATCTCATGATGTACTCTACATATGAGTGAAATAAGCAGGGTGACAATATACAGCTTTGATGTACTCCTTTCCCGATTTGGAACCAGTCTGTTGTTTCATGCCCAGTTCTAACTGTTGCTTCCTGACCTGCATACAGGTTTCTCAAGAGGCAGGTCAGGTGGTCTGGCATTCCCATATCTTTAAGAATTTTCCAAAGTTTGTGGTGATCCACACAGTCAAAGATTTTGGAATAGTTAATAAAGCAGAAATAGGTGTTTTTCTGGAACTCTCTTGCTTTTTTGATGATCCAGCAGATGTTGCAATTTGATCTCTGGTTCCTCTGCCTTTTCTAAAACCAGCTTGAACATCTGGAAGTTTACAGTTCACGTGCTGTTGAAGCCTGGCTTGGAGAATTTTGAGCATTACTTTACCAGCATGTGGGATGAGTGCAATTGTGTGGTAGTTTGAGCATTCTTTGGCATTGCCTTTCTTTGGGATTGGAATGAAAACTGACCTTTTTCCAGTCCTGTGGCCACTGCTCAGTTTTCCAAATTTGCTGTTATATTGAGTGCAGCACTTTCATAGTATCATCTTTCAGGATTTGAAATAGCTCAACTGAAATTTCATCACCTCCACTAGCTTTGTTCATAGTGATGCTTCCTAAGGCCCACTGGACTTCTCATTCCAGGATATCTGGTTCTAGATGAGTGATCATACCATCATGATTATCTGGGTCATGAAGATCTTTTTTGTACAGTTCTTCTATGTATTCTTGCCAACCTGTTACCCAGGGAATAAAGTACATGATTTCAGGGAGGCCATAAGGGGTTCACCATGCCACCAATACACCCAACCATCTACTCGGCAGGACTAAAAGGTCTTCTAACATGAGTCAAAGGGCTTCCCAGGGGGCACTAACAGTAAAGAACCCATCTTCCAATGCAGGAGACAAGAGACAGGAGTTCCATCCCTGAGTCAGGAGGATTCCCCTGGAGGAAGGCATGGCAACCCACTCCAGTGTCCTTACCTGGAAATCCCGCAGACAGAGGAGCCTGGTGGGCTACAACCCATAGGGTCGCACAGAGTTAGACACTACTGAGAGATTGAATCAAAACCTTACATTCTACAGCATAAATGCAAATATCCCTAAAAGAGCTACTGCAAAGACTGAGAGAGCAGTGGGATGGGGCAGGAAAGACCAGTGTCTTTAGGGTCAAGAGATATGGGTTCAAATCTCAGTTTACTTAACCCTTTACTAACTGTATGACTTTTAGTCCCAATTTCCTTATTTGTAACAATGAAGGGTGGGGGTGGGGGGAGTCAGAAGTGGAATATCTATAGGCTGACTAAAAGAAATAAATGATAGAAACAGATTATCTATTGCACAGACAAGAAAATGCCTCTTCCAGCTATAGGCAGTGACAGAGCCTTGGCAATCAAAACAGAAATCCTGCTTGTCTACAGGTAAGTGAAAGAAGAAATAATCTTCTTGTTACTACAGAATGAAAAGAACTTATTTGCTTCCTTATCTCTGCTCCCAGCACCTGGAATCTTGCTTCCAGAGGCTGGAGCTATTTAGGGTCTCCAGAGTCAATGGGAAGACTTAATCAACTTTTATTTATGAGTGAGTTGCTCTAGATCGGGCCTCAATTTTGCCCAATATTTATCCAGTTGATGAGTTCTGAGGTATTTCCTTTTTTTTTTTTTTTTTGAGGTATTTCCAAATACCATGTATGTGAAAGACAAGGACAGGGTCTCAAAAACTGACAATGAGTCATAGTTGCTACAAATTTTCTAACATTTGCTACATTACATAAGACCCATTGAAATATTCACTTTGTGATGTTAATTCACAAGAATATTGTTCACTCAGGTGACTTAAATCCTGAATTTTCACCTGCATTTGAAAAAAAAGCATATATCCAGAGTGAAGTAAGCCAGAAGGAAAAACAACAATACAGTATACTAATGCATATACATGGAATTTAGAAAGATGGTAACGAGAACCCTGCATGCCAGACAGCAAAAGGAATGCAGATCTATAGAACAGACACGTGGACTCTGTGGAGGAAGGCAAGGGTGGGATGATATGGGAGAATGGCATTGAAACATGTTGATTGTCATATGTGAAATCAATCGCCAGCCCAGGATTGATGCTCGGGGCTGGTGCACCGAGATTTCCCAGGGGGAGGGAATCAGGAGGGAGGAGGGAGGGGGGTTCTGGAGGGGGAGCATATGTAAACCCATGGCAATTTCATGTCATTGTATGGCAAAACCAATTTTAAAAAAAGAGCAAATATAAAAAAAAAAAGAAAGAAAAAGAAAAAAGCATTTAGGATTAAATTAGTTATACGGCTATTTCTGAAAGATATAACTATATTTATACCCTCCTTGTTTAAAATAGATACTTTTGCAAATCATCACCTCCAGTGATCTGGTCTTATTCTGTCAATGGCTTCTATTATAGAGTATTGTCTGCAGAATCCCTTAATTATGACCTCATTTTCTTCCTTGAGCATTCCCCCAAACTAGTAGTCCCAACCATCATTAGGAAAGCTTTTAGGTTGGAATAGTTGAATCGGTTATAAGGTCACCTGCTGCATCTAAAGTAGTTACTTAATAGAGAATAATGTGATGGGCCCAGGCCAACAGACTCTCCAATAACATTACTAATATTCTAATACATTATTGTATTCTGTCCTACACACAAAATTTAGTATACAAATGTTCTTCAACTAGTATTGCCTCTATCAGTTATAGATAACTGAGCAATTATCTATAGGCAACAAGAGTCCAATGTATTATGCATGGTCTATTGCTCTAATAAATAAAAGGATTAGCTTGTTTACAGCTGCCAGTTTGGTCTGTTAATTTGGCATTTCATCTCGCTATATCTGACTGCAGAGATTAAAGTGAAGCTTGCTTTCATTTTTCATTTTTCCAGAAACATAAAATGAATAGGCTAATTTCTCAACTATCCAACTTTGGTACTTGAAATAAAAAAATATGAATGTAGCTCATTTTCTCTCAGTCCATTCAGTATCATTATCAGGTTTTTCCATGGCTGAATATCTTGAACAATAACACGATTATTTAGTATTATAACCCTTACAACTTGCAGACTAATCTTTTACTTAGGAGAAAAAGATAAAATTAAGAGTCCCTATATTCAGAAATTAAGTCTTGATCATAATACAACTTAACAACTGCTTAGAAGAAGAGAGCTTTTTCTGGGCATTCTAGAAGCAGAAACTGCTTAAGATATTTTTAAAATATGCTTTATAAAATGATACCATTATGAATTTCATTCTTAATACCTTCAGAAATTTTCTTGTTGCAGTCTAATTCAAATATCTGTTGGAATTAGTCTAGTTTTTCAAACATGTTATTTTTCCTTTAATTTATTTTCAACTGTTGTCTTCTTTTTACATTCCTTCAAAAAGCTTTTGAGGACTTTCTTATGACACTACATTTACAATCACTTTCTTTTCTTCATTTAATGCCTTCTCAACACTTCTCCTATAAGAACTTAACAGAACTACTAGAGTATACCCAAAATATGACGAAAGAACAAGCTGCCACTCGCAACAGAAATCAACAACTTTTCAAGTCCTTTTCAACCAAGACTTATGACTTTTTATTCCATTTATGTACCTAAAATTTGAACTTGGGCCATAGCCAGCAGGAACAGAACAGGAGAGATGAAACAAATTTGTTAAAATTAAAGTCACCAATAGAAACCTAAGGATAACACTCAATGAGACAATTATGACACAGAGAATTATTATCACATTGCCTTCTTGTCTCATGTACCTATAGTATTCTCTGAAAGGCAGGGCCACCAAAAAAGCCAGCATTTATAAGCCTTTGAACTGCTTGCATTTGGCATGAATCTTGCAAAGTTCAGTTTCCTGAAATATTTAAAGGAAAAAAGTAGAAAATAAATTTTACATCTTTTCTACAAGCTCTCTAATACTTTGAGCATTGCAAACTGGGTCAAGGAAGACACAAAAGCAGGATGGGAAGTGTCCACATATGACACAAGCCGGCAGAGCTAATATTTGCTGAATGTTCATTGTGTGACAGACATTAGGTCAGGGCTTTGCAAACATCATCTCATTTATCCTCAAAACAATTCTGTGAGATGGCTGCTGTTTCATCCTTACTTTACAAATGAGGAGACTGAGACTTGGAGAAGTGAGGCGATTTGTTCCATGTCAAAGAGTGGTAGAAGTGGAGCCTGGCTCTAAACCCAGGCCTCCCCACACCAGAACCCAAGATTGTAAGCATTCCTCAAAACTGAATGACTCTAAGGTTTGAAGCTAACATACAAAGTACTTATAATGACTCCATCCTAGTTGTTAGGCAATGTGTATCACATTAACATGCCCCTAACCTTTCAGCAAAGGCTAACAGAGTTTTGCCGAGAGAACACACTGGTCATAGCAAACACCCACTTCCAACAACACAAGAGAAGACTATACACATAGACATCACCAGATGGTCAACACTTAAATCAGATTGATTATATTCTTTGCAGCCAAAGATGGAGAAGCTCTATACAGGTAGCAAAAACAAAACCAGAAACTGACTGTGGCTCAAATCATGAACTCCTTATTGCCAGATTCAGACTTAAATAGAAGAAAGTGGGGCAAACCACTAGACCATTCAGGTATAACCTAAATCAAACCCCTTATGATTATACAGTGGCAGTGAGAAATAGATTTAAGGGACTAGATCTGATAGACAGAGTGCCTGATGAACTATGGACGGAGGTTCATGATATTGTACAGGAGATAGGGATCAAGACCATCCCCAAGAAAAAGAAATGCAAAAAACCAAAATGACTGGCTGAGGAGGCCTTACAAATAGCTTTGAAAAGAAGAGAAGTAAAAAGCAAAGGAGAAAAGGAAAGATATTCCCATCTGAATGCAGAGTTCTAAAGAATAGCAAGGAGAGATAAGAAACCCTTCCTCAGCAATCAATGCAAAGAAATAGAGGAAAACAACAGAGTGGGAAAGACTAGAGATCTCTTCAAGAAAATTAGAGATACCAAGGGAACATTTCATACAAAGATGGCCTCAATAAGGGACAGAAATGGTATGGACTTGACAGAAGCAGAAGATATTAAGAAGAGGTGATAAGAATACACAGCAGAATTGTACAAAAAAGATCTTCACAACTCAGATAATCACAATGGTGTGATCACTCACCTAGAGCCAGACATCCTGGAATGTGAAGTCAAGTGGGCATTAGGAAGACCACTTGAACAAAGCTAGTGGAGGTGATGAAATCCCAGTTGAGCTATTTCAAATCCTGAAAGATGATGCTGTGAAAGTGCTGCACTCAATATGCCAGAAAATTTGGAAAACTCAGCAGTGGCCACAGGACTGGAAAAAGGTCAGTTTTCATTCCAATCCCAAAGAAAGGCACTGCCAAAGAATGTTCAAACTACCACACAATTGCCCTCATCTCACACGCTAGCAAAGTAATGCTCAAATTTCTCCAAGCCAGGCTTCAGCAATACGTGAACCATAAACTTCCAGATGTTCAAGCTGGTTTAAGAAAAGGCAGAGGAACGAAAGATCAAATTGCCAACATCTGCAGGATCATTGAAAAAGCAAGAGAGTTCCAGAAAAACATCTATTTCTGCTTTATTGACTATGCCAAAGCCTTTGACTGTGTGGATCACCACAAACTGTGGAAAATTCTTAAAGATATGGGAATGCCAGACCACCTGACCTGCCTCTTGAGAAATCTGTATGCAGGTCAAGAAGCAACAGTTAGAAGTGAACATGGAACAACAGTCTGGTTCCAAATAGAGAAAGGAGTATATCAAGGTTGTATATTATCACCTTGATTATTTAACTTATATGCAGAGTACATCATGAGAAACGCTGGGCTAAATGAAGCACAAGCCGGAATCAAGGTTGCCAGGAGAAGTATCAATAACCTCAGATATGCAGATGACACCACCCTTATGGCAGAAAGTGAAGAAGAACTAAAGAGCCTCTTGATGAGAGTGAAAGAAGGGAGTGAAAAAGTTGGCTTAAAGCTCAACATTCAGAAAACTAATATCATGGCATCTAGTCCCATCACTTTATGACAAATAGATGGGGAAACAGTGGCTGACTTTATTTTTCTGGACTCCAAAATCACTGCAGATGGTGATTGCAGCCATGAAATTAAAAGACGCTTACTCCTTGGAAGGAAAGTTATGACCAACTTAGCATATTAAAAAGCAGAGACATTACTTTGCCAACAAAGGTCCATCTAGTCAAGGCTATGGTTTTTCCAGTGGTCATGTATGGATGTGAGAGTTGGACTATAAAGAAAGCTGAGTGCTGAAGAATTGATGCTTTTGAACTGTGGTGTTGGAGAAGACTCTTGAGAGTCCCTTGGACTGCAAGGAGATCCAACAAGTCCATCCTAAAGGAGATCAGTCCTGGGTGTTCATTGGAAGGACTGATGTTGAAGCTGAAACTCCAATACTTTGGCCACTTGATGCCAAGAGCTGACTCATTTGAAAAGCCCCTGATGCTGAGAAAGATTGAGAGCAGGAGGAGAAGGGGACAATAGAGCATAAGGTAGTTGAATGGCATCACCAACTCAATGGACATGAGTTTAGGTGGGCTCCGGAATTTGGTGAGGGACAGTGAGGCCTGGCATGATGCAGTTCATGGGATCACAAAGAGTCAGACATGACTGAGCGACTGAACTGAACTGAACCGAACCTTTCAGATAGGACTAGAATCCAGTGGATGGTCTATCAATTAGAGCATAATGATGATAACGTCCTCCCAGAATTGCAAATCCTGCATAAGCCCAGCCACCTGGAATATGACGCCATCAAGCAAATCCAAAAACAACCATAAGCCTCATATTTTGCCAGCCATGTCGCCATGTACATATGGCAGCCTTGCTCCCTAGGAGGAGAAACAGAGGGAAACGAGCTGAATGATGAAAAACAGCAGGGATTTAAATACTTCCACTCAGACAGCAGGTAGCTTGTTACCTGGAATGCCCAAGATCCATCACTTGGCAAATGAGAAAGCAAAGACCAGAAGCTGATTTTAGGAACACAGCAGGAAAGTACCACTGTTTACAAATTCAGTGGTTTCCTTTCTCTATCTATCTATCTCTCCTGCAAGCAGTGACTTAATCAATAAAGTTCTACTTTTGAAGGAACTTTGACAGGATTCCCTGGTGGCTCAGATGGTAAAGTGTCTTCCTGCAGTTCTGGAGACCAGGGTTCAATCCCTGAGTCGGGAAGATCCCCTGGAGAAGGAAATGGCAACCCACTCCAGTACACTTGCCTGGAAAATTCCATGGACAGAGGATCCTGGTAGGCTACAGTCCATGGGGTCGCATAGGATTATCAGAAACAGGATTATCAGATTATTTTGACAGGATTATCAGAAACCTGTGCTGGAACCACAGACAATACTCTCAGTCCAGGCCCTGCTTTCAAAGGCTTTGCATAGCACCACCCTGATGCTGGGAGAGATTGAGGGTAGGAGGAGAAGGGGACCACAGAGGATGAGATGGTTGTATGACATCAACAACTCAATGGACATGAGTTTGAGCAAACTCTGGGAGATGGTGAAAGGACAGGGAAGCCTGGTGTGCCAGTTCATGGGATTGCAAAGAGTTGGACACAACTTAGCAACTGAACAACTTTGCAGATTACTCAGTTGAACAAAGGCTAGTCGAGGACAATGAGTTTAGGTGTCCTAATCTCCACCAGGGTTGCCAAAAGTCCTTAAAGAGCAATATATCAGCAGAGCAAGAAAAAGGTGGCTTCTGCCAACCATCTACATTATCTCTCAATTATAGACATAAGTGCAAACCTGTTTTGTAACAGATGTTGAGGGATGCTGTTGGTTGTTTCTGGTGGAAAGGAGGAGTGTTGTTTAGTTTTCTAAGGGAAGTTTATGTCTAATTGCCAGAAACAGACCCTAATTCAAATGACACACTGGAGAGGTGACACGTAAGTTAATGTAAGGCTACCCTGGAGTAATAACAAAGACAGTGACCTTAATGGAGCCCAAGAACTGGAACAGACTTCCCTGGAGCTAATTCCAGCTCCTGAGGACTCTGGTGAACAACTCTGCTCTTGTGGGTCTTCGTCAGCCACCTCTGGTTGATACAGGTCGGTGGCTCGCTCTCCTCTCTGTTAGTCAGCTTCCTGGGCTTTCCTCAGCCTGCACACCACCCATGATGTCTTCTCCGCCTCAAGACATCACTTGATGTACCTTGTTCTGTCCCATCTCCTCACTGGCAACTTGTTCAGTTTCTCAAAAGAATCCAATTGGTTTAGTTCATCTTTTCAGATCTGGTCCCTACTGTCTCCTATCATCTTCTCCCAACACTGGCTGAAATAAATCTGTCTCCAGATTTACTAGGTAATTATTAACTGGTATTAATTGCTTGGGAGGTGAGGGGCTGGGAAAAGTAAGGGGGTCCTATGGGCATTCTGTTAGCATTGTAAATACGTTCTTCTTTTCTGGACTTTGTAGTCCTATCTGATCTTTTTCTTAGGTTGGTGAATTACCTGAACAGTAAATTCAGAACTAGGTATTACTTTTGACCACAGTCTACAATGTGACACAGAAAACTTCACTGAGACTATCTGTAAAGTGGGAGAATGTTCCTTAGCTGCCTTTTACTCTTTCATAAAATGTCCAGGATACACAATGAATTAGGATCAGACTCTGGAAAAATCTCAGCTGAGAGTCTCTCTAGGTAGGAGGCATTGCTGTCTCCCCATGTCACTTGAAGGATGATTTTTCTGGGACCGCAGACACTGTTCACTGCCTTGAAGAGCACAGGCGAGGCCTCACACCCAGGCGCACACATACTGAAGATCCACTTCCTACAGCTTCCCAGAATGGGCTCCCAAGTAAACAATTAGCATGGAAAATGAGATGAGCCCCAAATCTAGCTTCGCATTTTGCTAATTATTCCTCCTTTTTGCCCGTGTAATTTTGATATGGGCAATCATTTGGAAAAAACTGCACACAAGGGATTTTAAAATGTCTGAGTTCAAGTAAAATAGACTTACATAATTAGAATATTAGGTAGTATTTTCCATAAACTGTACTTAAGTCTCAGTGACAAGCCTATGAAGGTAAGGCTTAAATATATCCAGTGCTTTGAATATTGGCACCCTGGGCTGGGAAAGTGCATGCCGATAAATTATGAATGCTAAATGATAATAATGATGATGATACCTCTTGTTGATTTAGTGCTAGACCCTGTTCAAAGTTCCTTCATGACTATTAACATACAGATTCCCTAAAAAGAAAGGGAAGTGAATGGTGGGACTCTAGGGTAAGTTTGTGTGTTTTGATTAACTCCTCTACCTTATTCCTGAACATTGCAATTTTTGTACAGTCTTTTGTTCCATAAAGGAAAATGTCTATTAATGAAGAATACTAATTTGAAAACATACACCGCCACCCAGGCTAACTGTTGTCCATACAGAAACTATTTCAAGCCCCAAACACTTCTGCTTCCATAGGTAAAGGTTTAAGATTCTATAAATTACCTGGATAGCTACCTTAACCAACCCCCAATCCATCTTCAGACCTACTTTGTTTAAGTATCCAATCAACAAGTGAGAGCAAGGTGAAGCCTGATAAAGGGTTTTTTTAAATCATATAGGAAAAGTATATTAAAATACTGAAATATAAACCATTATCTTCTAGAACCAGAGATTTATGAAAAGTTTGGAGTTAGGGGGAAAAAGATAATAAGTCAGCAAATATTTATTGCCTGTTTGCTGTGTTTATACAAATGAGATGAGATATATGAAAGGTACCATAGATATAAAAAGTTAATTTATGGCTTCAAAGTATGGGTATTCCTTATCACACTTAAACACCCCAATCAGTAAGCAGTATATTTCTTTGTGAGTATGCACAGAACATAAACACACATAGACACTCAGTATGAGCATCCAAAATGATTTTTTAAAACTTTCAACCCATGAATTCACCTACTTGAGGTGAAAAGTTTAAAAATGTAGACAAAAATAATTCAACAATAGGTACATAGCTTTTCCTACATTAACCAAAAATCATATAAATGTTTTTATCAGTCAATTTGCATCCCCAAAGCCTGACATAGTCTCTAGTAAAGTGTCAATTAATTGTACATTAAGAAAAAAAATGAAGGTAGGGAAAGAGGAAAGGTGGATAGAGAAAGATGAGAAAGTCAAGGAAGAAAAGAAGGAAGAAAGAGATGGCCTAGGAATCACTGGATGCAGTCCTGTTTCTCTTTTCCACGTATCACATGTGTTCAAATGTTTCTTCACTTTATTTGCTGTATCTCCTGTCGTTGTTCAGGCACTAGGTCATGTCGGACTCTTGAAACCCCAAGGACTGCAGCACACCAGGCTTTTCTGTCCTTCACTAGCTCCAGAGTTTGCTCAAACTCATGTCCATTGAGTCAGTGATGTTATCCAATCATCTCATCCTCTGTCGAGCCCTTTTTCTCCAGCCTTCAATCTTCCTCAGCATCAGGGTCTTTTCTAATAAGTCAGCTTTTCGCATCAGGTGACCAAAGTACTGGAACTTCAGCTTCAGCTTCCAACGAAGATTCAGAGTTGATTTCCTTTAGGACTGAGTGGTTTAATCTCCATGCTGTCCAAGAGAACTTTCAGAGTCTTCTCCAGCACCACAGTGCAAAAGCATCAATTCTTTGGTGTTCAGGCTTTTTATGGTTCAACTTTCATAACCATATGGGACTACTGGAAAAACCATAGCTATCTCCTCTAGAGGTTTTCATTCTTAAGAATTAACTAAACAGTCCCAAATTCATGATCTGACATCTGAGCTCACTCTTCCAAGATCAAGGCCAAGGCTGCAAATGTCTTATACAAAAGTGCTGCAGTTATTCTGTATTTACTCAAGGATTCCGACCAGGCCCCATCTCCCTGTCTCGAATCTGGACCCTCACAGCCTGGTGAACGGGCGTAAGTGCTGTCCAGTTACCTCCTCCTTGGATCTGCCCCTTCTGCTGTCTCCTCATAATGACAATTCTAGACTTCCTGTCTGACTTTTATTTAGGCTTCTTCCCTGCCTCAAATTTCCCGCAATTTCATGGTCTGGAGGCCAGTTGTACTCCAAGCTCTGGAAAGCAGGCCTTGTCTTGCGCCCCAGGCTTGTTTGTCTGAGAGTGGAGTCCCAAGTCCTGTATTACTGAGGCCCGAGGTTAGCAGGGCCTAAACCACTAAAAGGTGACCCATAATTTCCATTACTTAACTTATGACACCTCTCTGCCTCAGTTTCATCATCAAAAAATTAGAAGAAAAACAGCATCATGTTTACAGGGGTGTGCTATTAAGAAAGAAAATTCTTTTGAGAAGTGCTTTATAAACAGTAAGCAACTACACAAATGTTAGTGGCTTTTTTTAGAGAGTTCTTTAAAATTATATAAGACATAGGGAAAAAACAAAAATATCCAAATAAAAATCTAGTCTTGAGCTGAATTACATCCCATATAAAAATTGGAACTCCTTCTTTTGCCGATGCCATAACATAATATAGTATTATACTTGTAGTGTCTGTTATAAGATTGACTGTTTCTTGTTTGGTTGTTTATCTCATGCCCAACAGAACAAAGAAAAATGAGTTTTATGTTTGCTACTGTAGTTTGACAAGAGGCCAGAGGGAAGTTTTGAAAGACAGGGACAAATGTTATGAAAGGGAGACAATGCTGTAAATAACATGGAAACGACTCCCAGACAGTGTCTGATACATGGACGGAACTCTCTTCATAACTCAGTGGCCCCAGCACCAAGAACAGCCCTGGCCACTGGAGTGGTACATGACTGCAGTTGGGGGCCGGGGGTTTGGGGGGAGCCTCATTGGGGTTCAGCGAGGCTTGCTATCCATCATGGTGAAATCTATGGTGTGGTCAGTGAGACCTCCTGGCTTTCTGCATGTTCTCAAAAAAATACCCCAGTAAGTGGGTGGAGGATTATTCTTTTTTTTTTTTTATGTTATAACATCATACAGTAGTTAAAGCCACTCATCAAGAAGCCACGACAGCACCTCAGACCTAATTTTAGGAAGAGAAGAAACTCAAGAGTCCATTATTTCAGAGAGAAAGCCCACATCTGAGAGCACTCAGCACCATCAGTACAGTTATTTCTGAGGTTAAACCAAATAAAACCTTCAAAAGTGTGAGTAACTGCCCTGAAATTTCTTTTCCTGTCAGGAGCACTAATACTAAATTAGATTTAGGATTGCAGATGCAAGTGATCACTGTGGAAACTTTTCCCTCCTTCTCTATCTTTTTCCAAGAAATTCCTCATCATAGATGTTTGGATTAGCAGCATTGTGTCACTTCCATTACCAGGTGCCCAAATTAGTTAAACTACCAAAAAGTACAGTCTTTAAAAGCAAGCAGATGGTTTCCATTGTTCAGAGTTAGCTGTCAAAGGGGTAGATGCTAATGTGATCATGTAATACTCACCTGCCTCATTATTTTTCAAGTGACATCTTACTAGGTGTGTGGTGTATATTATGATGTCAGTTCATGCCATGATTTATATGTGAAGAGAATGTTCTGTATCTGTAA
Organism: Antilocapra americana; assembly: GCA_007570785.1. Taxonomy (NCBI): domain Eukaryota; kingdom Metazoa; phylum Chordata; class Mammalia; order Artiodactyla; family Antilocapridae; genus Antilocapra; species Antilocapra americana. Next base: position 5,307,370 of record ML662496.1, read on the forward strand.
GACAAGCAGTGCTTTGCTTCTCAACATTTCCAGGGAGTACAGTGATGCAAATGAAAGAAGGATCCACAAAAGTTCACACATTCAACAGGCACTGATAGAAGTGGGGTACAGAAAAGCTGAGTAGCTCACCTGGGGCCCTCAGGTAATAAACTGGCAGGGAGCACCCCACTAGGTCTCTCTGACCCCTAAGCCCCAATGCCTTCTACTATATCACACTGCTGCCCTCTCAGGAATCTCAAAAACTCTAAGGGGAGATAAGACAGAGGTACACAGTCACTCAACATTCTCCCACTTGTTCAACAAATATCTATCGCCTGCCTACCCAAGGGACAAGCATCACCTGGAAGACCAGGGAAATCAGGACACTGGGCAAAAGGAGGGACAAAGTGTGATGGGCAATCACACAAAGAGATTGCTGGGTTGCATTTGGATAAGCTTCAAACAGAAGGTGACAGCTAAGATACTTCCTGAACGATGGGACTGGGAGAGAGCTTCATTTTAAGCGAAGTGAATGGTGGTAAGGGGTTTCCAGTGAGAGGGAATTGTGAGAGGGATGAATTGTGTGGTGTGAATGGAGCACAGGCAATTTAAAATGGTGAAGAATGCAGACTGGGGCCAGATCCTGGAGGGCCTTGAACACCAGAATAAGAAGTTTACAATTTATTTATTAGGCAATGAGAAGTTGTTGAAGATGTTTAGCTGAGGGGTTCCTAGAGGTACGTGTAGCATGACAAATCTGGAAGAAGCGTGTATGTGTCTAACTGAGTGGTGGGAAAAGCCAAAGGCCAGAAGAAGATACCTTAGCCTGGGTGAGAAATAGGGATGGTGCTGGGGCATCACTACAGGAAGCTGCTAAAAATTCTTCAATAACCTAAACGGGGAAAAAGTTTGAAATAGAATAGCTACATGTATATGTATAACCGAATCACTTTGCTGTAAACCTGAAACTAACACAACATTGTTAACTAACTATGCTCCAATATAAAATAGTTAATATTTTATATTAAATTATAATTATTATATATTAAATGTCTGTTATGTATATTTATATTAAATTATTATACAATAAATGAAATTAAATAAGTCAGTAGATGGGATGCCTTGTATGAAGGTGAGAAAATCTACTGCCACATTTTATAAGTAATGTCCTCTAATGAATGATGTTATTCAGAAATACAACTAAGCATAAGTACCAGTTCTGATGGGTCTCTCAATGATGTCTCCAGCAGCTCAGCCGTCACTCAAAGCATGCAGCTGCCTCAATATAGAGAACACCCAAACACCCCAGACATGACTCCCTCCCGCCACACAGGTGGCCCCTGTTACTCTGGAGCAGGAAGAAGCAGCAGTCCTTCACTCATTCACATAACCCTGCAGAGTCATGACAGGAGAGAGAGTATTTTTTATAAAGTCACACAGGCAAGTATTGGCCAAATTAACTAACGAAATCAAAGAGGAAGGATGGGTTTAGGGAGGGAAAACACTAGCAAAAAAACAGACGAGGAATAGCTACAAGCAAGCTCGAGCCATCTCTCCAATGGGGCTGGCCACACTAAATCACTCATACTCCCTCACACAGATCCCCTCCTGCCCACAGCATGCACTGAGGTGCAAGCAGCCTCTTTTTCCTTCTATTCATTCATGCATTTGATCATCCCACACACCTATCTGAACACTGCTGGGGCCGGGATTTGGTCCCTGTCCTGAGAAGTCACAGAGAGCTATCTGCCAAGGCACAGAATTAGAAGCACCTCTGCAAAACCTGCAACTTGACCCCACAGTCCAAGCCAGCCTGGGGAAGGCTGTGACTCACACCAGACCAGGCTGGAAGGCGGCCCTGGTGGGCTGAGATCCCTAGCTCTTTCCTAAAGCCGAAAAAGTAAACTCTAGGCTAGTTGCTTCTTTGACCATCGCGTTTCTACCCCCAGAGAAATGAAGAGAGCAGAGGTGGGAAAAACAAAGATGAAAGCCCCACTTCTCCTTTTAACAGCATCTTTTTAGAGCGGGCCTGATAAGGGTGTGCAGAGTCTTAGCATTAAAGGAGTCGGTAGAGACTCAACAGACCAACGGCAAGTTTATCCCGATGAAAAAACGTTAGCTTACATAATAAAGTTAGGGCAGAATTGTTCTGAGCAGTGTGAGTAGAAATGTTTTGCTGACTGCTGTTGAAATGGGTAACAGACTTTGCATATTATCTCACCATTTTTTGTTGTATTTCACATGCAGTGTTTTTCTGCTCTTGACTTTGAGGTGTGAGGGGGAGGCTCTAATCATACGGCCTTGTGCAGATGCTCCATTTGCATTTCTATTAATCCAGGCCCTCCTGGAGATGCTCCAGCAGAGACACAGCATGCTTTGTGTTTGAACTTGTGAGAACCCATACCACCGCTTAATAACTTAATACATATGTATAGCCTCCCTCAGACAGCCCACTAGGAGGCAGAAGCAGGAGGAGGTGCTACCAGCTTGCAGGCTGCAGGGCTCTATGGAAACGTGTTCTGACAGGAAGGAGCACCTTGCTCAGTAGAGTTCTGGAGCCTTAAATCCCATCCAGCCAACCCACCTGCCTAATTTTTAAGCTTGTACCCAAAGCGTTGGTTCTCAGTGTTCAGCCCCAAGTCAGGCTGAATGGCACCTCGAAGTATTCAACTTTATAACATGGCAATGACTGGTCCTTTGTTTTTGGCATGAAGTAGGGGACACAAAATTTTTAACAGAAGGTAAGACAGGGAAGCAGGATGGTGAAGTGTTGGAAGCACTGGCTTTACAATAGGCAGACATTTCTAATGAACCTCAGCTCCACCTCTTACTGGTTGAGTGGCTAATATCACTTCACTTTTCTCAACCACCTAATAGGGACTGTACCTGCCCTGCAGAGTTGCCATAAGAATTGAAAGAAACAGAGCACATGGGTGATCTACTGTTACAAATTGGGTATTTAATAAGTTGTAGATACTACTAGAGTCTTCCCTGGTGGCTCAGTGGTAAAGAATCTGCCTGCAGTGCAAGAGACACAGGCTCAATCCCTCGCTCGGGAAGGTCCCCGGGAGAAGGAAATGCCAACCCACTCCGGGATTATTGCCTGGGAAATCCCATGGACAGAGGAGCCTGGCAGGCAGTCCGTGGGGGTCCCACAAGAGTTGGACACAACTCCGTGACTAAGCAAGTTATTATTATTACGTCTTATTGCTATTGCACGTGGCTGTGCAGTCGCTAAGTCGTGTCTGGCTCTTTGCGACCTCAAAAACTGCAGCACACCGGGTTCCCCTGTCCTCCACTATCTTCCAGAGTTTGCAAACTGATGTCCATTGAGTCAGTGATGCCATCCAACCATCTCATCCTGTGTCGCCTCCTTCTCCTCCTGCCCTCACTCTTTCCAAGCATAGCTTCCTAACTATGCCAGTTGATCCCCTCATGGGCTGTTTTACAGGACAAAGGAAAGAGCAGGATGAAGGAGGTGAATAGTTGGGTTGGGGGCCTTTTGTCCCATTAGAGAAACACATGAGCCAAACTGGTTCTGAGAAAACTCCTCTCAGAAAATTATCTCAAGAAAATGCACTTAGAGTTTCCCTCTGCTTTCTCAATTTATGTTACGAAAATCTGTGGAATTGGCAAAAATGAATGAAAACCACTCAAAATTCTTCTAGGAATCCTACAAAGGTAGTCCAGTATGGCAATCCTCACTTCTGCTATATGTCACAGGGATTACTGTCAACAAGATCAGCATTCTAGAAAAAAATTGCACCACCTGTTAGGATATTCCTAAAGATCATACGAATAAGAAATGTTTCTTCCTATGCTTTCTTTTTTCCCCGGAAGTAAACTGCAGATTTCAGAAGTCAGAATTAGCAATTCTTAGTTTTTTCAAGTTTTTGTATCTTTTTAGAGCTTAACACATTGTGTACATTTATTTGATAGAGAGTTGATGTGTGGAAGGATGAACAGAAGAGATGATATTCTAACTGTGCAAATTAGCACTGACCTAGGCGCTACCTACCTCAATATCTACCTGAAAGGTGACAGAGAAGAGAGCGTTTTAATGAAAACTAAATGGATGGCTGTATAATTGTATGAGATTTGATTCAGGTCACACCTCGGGTCACAAAGAGTTGGACACAACAGAGTGACGGAACTGAACTGAAATGGATGGCTCATGGCACTGTTCTGAGTATCCCTCAACTAAATCAGCATTGCTAACGTGAGGAGGGATAAATAGAGAAAAAGGAAAATATGAATGCCTGTAATTTTTTAAATCTACCTCTAAGTATCCCTGTGTTCATCTTAGGATTCCACACAAGACCTCATATATATTAGATGCTCTGCAAGTATGAAAAGAACAGTAATCTATTTCTAAAAGGCAACTTCTTAGAGTCGATCCAAAACACACGTTCTTAAAAGCAACTACTTTAGTGTATGCCACAATCAACAACTTTGTCAGATGACTGGGGTGGCAACTGTTGGCCAGATCTTCCCTGTCCCAGAACCCCACCATCACCCTCACAGCTTTGTTTAGATCACCAACATGCACCTCCCAGTTTCATTTGTTCTACTTCCTCCTAACTAGATGGTTGATTTTGACCCAGTTCCTCATCTTGACTTGCGCCAGGTTTTGCTTTATTAACACCAACTTGAAGCTTTGGTCACTCCCCTCCTTCAATGCCTATGAACATTTTCAAATCATCCAATAAAATAACAAATGATCTCATTTCTTCCCCCCAATAATCATAAAAGAAATAAGGAAAATTAATGTGAATAATAATATTATCTTTCAGTCTAGTTTTATGCAGAAGTCTGAGATTTGATGATCCTTTTCTGATTTCTGGTTCTTTTGACTTCTTGGAGGTTAGTATCTTTATACTAATAAAAGTGAATGCTCTTTGGATAATACACCCACTTTCTATCAATCTCTGAAACCTCTTTTTTCCCCTACTCTTTCTGGCATTATCATTTCTTCCAAAAGAGTTTGGCTCAAGATGTGACTGTACCTACAGAAATTCTTTCTTAAGTCCAAGAACGCAAGGAGAAAAACACAGATTTTGGCTTCATACCAAATGTATGTGCTGGATCTGGAGTCAGATCCTCTGAAGTTAATTCCCAGCTCTTGCATTCACTAGCTATATACAAAGAACAAGTCATTCGTTATCCATGCAATTCAATGTTTTCATTCATCAAGTGGGGAAAATAATATTAGTTATCCCATAGACTTGTTGTGATTATGAAATGAGTTAATACAGACAAAAAGCTCTTGGAATAGTGTCAGCACATAGTAAGTCTTCAATTATTATGCTTTATCATCACTATTAGTATTATTGTTAAATTAATATTATTTCACAAACATATAATTCATTTCTTTTTCTTCTAATTTTAAGAATACTTTCTTGTTACCCATTTGTGCATCCCTTAAGTTGATTTTGTGATCTAGAGCTGTTTATTGTTACCACATTTACTCTACCTGTAGGCAACATGTCAAACCCCTTAATTTCTTTATACTAAGTAACATTTGATTTCTCCGAGGTTGTTCTGAAATAGCTAATCTTTTCCCTGTGATCTTCACACTCAGACACACACAGAAGTACTGGTTGGTCTTAATTACATAACAGCAAAAATGAGTTTCAGCTTGCCATTCTTTTAGTTACTATATTTAGTGAACCATTAAATAGAGCCAATTTAATAAAAGTTGTTCATCAATAAATCAGAATCTATTTTTAATGCTTTATTTGGGGAGTAAGGAGAAAACTATGTCTCTCAGTCCAGTCAAAGGACCAGGACAAGGAACTAGCCAGCAGCAAGGAAGCTAGCATGGAAACATCAGAGAATAAGATCAAGGTTGAACCAGGGCAGAAGATAAACAGAAAGCAACAAAGCAAAAGGAGACTGAAGTTCAAAGTGGTGAACCCTGTGACAAAGCCAGATAGACAACATTTTTAACTGGACATTTCAGAAGGCCTATGTTCGGCCTTTCCTCTAAGCCATTGAAAAGTTTAAATTATTTCTCGGTTATCTGACCATATCCCAAGGAATCAAGGCTTTGTTAGAAAGAGAGAAGCAAGGAGGGAGAAAGAAATTTTCCACTATGCATCCTGAGTCCAGTACAATTTCAGTCTAATCTGCTATGCTTTCTAAATATATAATTCATTATAAAAATAAAATTAATTTTCATAATGATGGCACTGAATCAAAATAAAATCTCCAGAGAGTGAAGATTAAAATGAATCATGTCATGACAATTAAAATGTGTTCACCTTTCCCTGCTAAGGAAGAAAACAGTCTAAAATGTTTCGGTCACAAAAGTTAAAAAAAATTTCTAACTAAATCTAAGTAATACAAAGTTTTACTAACTAGAATGTGAGTGAGTGTTAGTTGCTCAGTCATGTCTGACTCCTTGCAACCCCCAGGGACTGCAGCCCACCAGGCTCTGTCCATGGGATTCTCCAGGCAAGAATACTGAGGTGAGCTGCCATGCCCTCCTCCAGGGGATCTTCCCAACCCAGCGATCAAACCTGGGTTACCTGCATTGTAGGCAGACTCATTACTGTATGAGTTACCAGGGAAGCTCTAACTAGAATAGGGATGGCAAAAATGCCTCATCTCAGGTAACAACTGCAATCCTTTGGTGAGGTGTGCCTACATTACTGCGCTGAGAAGGAGTCTGAGGCCAGTTCAGGAGGAGCAGGAAAGAGCGCTGTGAACAATTAGTTGTATCTGCCATGGGTGATATTTGTGGATTACAGTCTGTGTTTTCCTGTTCTAGACTATGAAAAATAACATTCTCTGAGAACACGTTCCCACTGACGTTATGCAAATGGTTAATACTCACTGTGAGTCTGTAGGCTACAAAATATTTAGTAAAAAGTTAAGTTCCAGAAAACTCCTACACAAAATAAGACTACATCCTTTAGGTACATGATGCATTTTTTCATAATTTAGTAACTTTTACCTTGGTTTCACAAAATTTCTAGACACTAGCTTGGTCCATATGAGCATTAAGTGTTCATGGAGGTAACAAACAACCATGACCATCACAGACAGCATTCCGCTAGCCCCACTGATAACTGCAAAGTTGAAGTTACTGCAGCCTCACATTCCTGACAACATAATCTAAAGGAGTCTGAAATTTAGGTCCATTTGACTTTAGCTAACGAAGGTCCTGAAATTTTAAATGTTGGGATCCCCAATTATTCTTACCTGCTCATGGGCATCTAATTCCACATCTCAGAGATAAATCGTTTTATCACTTAGCTTAGTAGCCCTTAGCTTTTTGACCTTCTGTGCATGTTAGTGTCTGTTCAGTTTGGCTTCTTCTTAATTAGGAGAAAAAGCCTTGTATTTTAAGTATGTCACTGTTTAAAACAATGTGAATTTTATATCACACATTTGCCTTAAGCTTCTGCAATGAACTCATTTTTATAAACCAAAACAAATATGAATATAAAACCAACCTTTAGACCTAGAGTCAAAATTATGTTGTTCTTACTCTGGGTGTTATAAAAGTTAAAATTTCTTTGTTGAAGACTTGTTCCTACAATAATACATAATTCTCATAAATCTCTTATTTCTGGGAAGTTCCTAAGAAATGAAAATAAAGTTTGCAGAAAGAAAGCATCAAATTAGCAACTAAAGCCTCTAATGTAAAACCTAAACTGTAGTGTTCCAGTCCAAAAGACTGAGCATTAAATCTTCAGAACAATTTATTCAATTCCATAGAATAGAAAGGACAGCAGGGAACAAGTGCAAACTTCAACATTAGTTGCTGAGTTTAGCATTGCTTACAGTTTTCTTCTTTACTTTCAATGCTGTTACAAATAATGCAAACCTGTTTTTATTAATTTACATTAAATTCATTTAACACTGATGAAACAGACCAGAAATGTATAATGAGGAACATTTAACAAGCTCCTGCATTAGAGCTAATCATGCTCTGTTTACGAGAGCTTATTTCCTTCTTGGAAAATATCCTGGTAGAAAACTCCATCCTTATTTAACAAGTGAAAAAGGAGAGAGCATCACCAGCTACTGATAACAAAGAAATGAACAAGCTTAATAATCTCCAATTGGGTTTTCCACTCCACTTAATGATGGAGGCAATTCGAGCTCTGTGGCCAGGGTACATGAGGAAGCATCCACAAGTAGTGAAAATTTAATTAAAAGTCAGAGAGCCATTGCAATGAAGACACAGCAGAAAGCCATTTATTTTTAAAATCTAATATATTCTTCATGACTAAAGGCTAAAGCACATGCTGACTTACACATTTAGCTGTAACTGATTTAAGCTACTTGATGATTTTTTTCATTTCTTTTTTTTTTTTTCCTCTTTTTTTTTCTCACAGGGTGGTGCTCAATTTGCAATGGAGTAAATTGGCAGAATTTAATTTGGTGGGTTTTTTTAACTCTGTAAAAAGAATCCTCATTAAAGCCACACAATCAGCTGTATACTTTTTTCATCATTAACGAGCCTAACTGCAGGTAAAAGAGATACAATTATGGATTTATATAAATCCTATTGTCAATTTACAGCTGAAAGACTGGTGAGTTACCTCATTTTAAATAGGTTATTTTTTCCCCTTAACCTTTCTTTGTTTTAATGAGGATCCAGTTTGTCACTGTCTGAGAAGTCTGCTAGCAGGAAAGTTTCTCAGAAATTATAAGGAATAAAAAGTAAGATTGGGAAAAGACACCTGGCTAAATTTCAAATTTTCTGGAAGACTCAACATTTGAAATTTCATCTCCAGAGCAGTATATTTATTGTCCATTCTGTGCCATCCTGTAATGCAGAAAGCCAAAACCATAGGAGCATTTAAACAATGGCTTGAGAATGAAAAGGAGTTGAGAGAAATTTCACTAGATGGAATAGAATGGTAAAGAACATTAGGTAAAACCAGGCTTTTAATATGACCTTGATATGGATATATTTTGCCTAATCATTTTATTTTACCTTGCCCCCTCAAATATACAAAAACCAAAAAAACATACAAATGCTTTGAAGCTGCTGAGTCCTAAAAATTAAACTTTAGAAAGCAACACATCTCACTCCAACTGATGTGACTGGAGGCTCTTCACTTTCCAGGCTAAGGCTTAACAGGGGGCTGACCTTGCTGTTAAAGTCAGTAACTGCAACTGAGTGGAACTTAGTCACTCTCACTCATTTTTATGGCATCACAGTTTGGGGGGATTCTGAAGGTCAAGGTGTTCTTGGCTCATTTTCTCTCTCCTCTCCAGTCTAGATTAAATAGCAATGCCTTCCCCTGGTTAATATTAGCTAATACTAATCCACTAGCATTGGTTACATTGGGGGAACTCCTAGGGTGGGTCATCTCCTTTTACCTCTGACACCTCCTGCAGAGGAGACAAAAAGTGAGACTTTTCCCAAGGGGGCAGTATAAATCTCCAGACTTTCCCCCCATCACACAAGAATATCATTATACCTAGTAGCTAGAAACATGGTCCATGATAATGATTAGTTGGCTTTAAGGAAGGTCAGGGAAAATGCTTTTAGACAGCTACCATTTTGCACTTTCACCTGTTCCATCTCCCACATTTAGGCATTGGCCCTGGACAGACGGAAAAACAGGTATTACTATTAACTCCCACTTTTTATGGTACCTCTAAATGTAAAGACTGCACACTATGGGGGGCTATGACTAATTCATTTTATTAGACAGCCTTGGGACCAAAGCTAGTGACGTTATGATTTATATAGGTATATAACTGACCAAAAAATAAAAATAAAAACTAGCCTTCTGCTTCTATAGAAAGAATAATGTCTGATTCCTTCTTCATTTTAACTTTCAAATCATCTGAGTCCTACTAATATTTGGAATCAAAAGCTCTCTCCCGGAACTTCAGAACTTTTTTGGTACTAGACCTTCCCTGAGGACCCTGAGGACCAAACCCCTTTCTGTTGAAAGTTGGGTTCAATTTCCCTTATCAAAAAGCAAGTGCTACGGTACCTAACAATTCAAGCTTTATCTGACACTACCCATATTCAGAGCTTTCTACACCCACATGATCTACGTGAGTAGACCTAAACTAGACAAAATACCTTGGTGCTATGATCCTGCCTTCAGGCCAATGAAACATCTCTCAAATTTTTCACAAAGTACCATGGAACTTTGGTAGTTGGTGTCCAGAATGAAATAGAGTAGTCCATTCCTAACTACTTGTGAAGCATGGAGACTAAGCTTAAGCATGATTAAGGAACCCAGAAAGAAACTTCAGCACCTTTTAATCCTGCAATGTTCTTGGTCACTGAGGGTACTGAACTTCATACTGACCTCACCTCATCCTATCGCCCTACTGCCATACTGTAATATAAAAATCCCCATGACACAAGATTCACATCCATAACAACTGCCAAAACAACCAACAGAGTCTTCAAGGAGGCTGGATGTCCATTACTGCCCTATGTCCATTTATTGCCCTATTCCCAAAATGTTCTTCAAAGGCTTAGAAAAATTCAACAATAACAAAATAGGATTTTCACTGAAACAACACCCATCATCAAAATTTTAGGGTCTTATTCCTTCCTATTACCAGTTGTTACAACACTGTCATCTGTACCTTCTTCCAAACACTTTGTTCTATTCTGTCTGTTGTCACATAACCCAACATTTCCTACCTTCTATTCCCTAAGCTCAGTTTCCCCAGTTGACATCTAACTGAGCCCCAAGAAGCTACAGATGACATTTATTCTAGCTCTTAGTATCCAACAGAGAACACACACCAAGTGTACTGACCAGCAACACAGGTTAGAAAGAGTCCATTCACATGGGTGATTTGGTATCCGTGCCTCAGAAGAGCCAAGGAGAGTCTTGTCAGCTCATTTTCCATCACCCATCCAATGAGCTCAGTGGTCTTCTGATAGCAGCTTCTCCATCACTCATGGTCCTTGTTTCCTTGGTTATTCTTCTGCTGGTTAAATCTGAACTGAACCTAGCCCTTAAAATCAACCATAGTCATTCATGTACCACAAGGCTAAGTGATAAAAAAATCAAATCTGTGTTTTATATAGCTCATTCTGGCTGCAGGAGAACAAACACAAAAGCAGTGGCATAGAAATCACTTGTCTAAAATGGAAGGCACCAGCGAGGGCAGGAGTGGAGGCCGGGCTGCAGGGGGCAGGGTGGGGTAAGGGTAGTATGCCTCATGCTGCTGGAATATCAATGCTTCCTTGGATCTGGTTGCTCTTCCTGTATCTGGAACAGAGTATTCCTGCCCAGATTCTTATGCTCATGGCTATTCTTTGTCTTTGTGTAAAATCTTGACCTATATTTTACACTTTCTACTCTAGAAAGAACAAATAAAGCCTTGATATAAACAGTTGTATCATACTTCCAACCCTATCAAAAACAGTATATGTTTTCTTTGATAGATTATGGGCCATACGGCCCCAGTGACCCACTGCTATGGAGTCTGATTTTTTTAAAACTTGAAAGATTTTGTAATAATTTATATGAAGCTTAATGAACATCTGAACTGTATACTAATAGGAAAAAACAGAAAGGAGGAAATAAATCAAGAACTGTTTTAGAGATACAGTTGTCAGAATTTGGTGACTAATTATAAGCAGCAGATTCCTAGCTGAACATCCAGATAGATGATGGCAGCATGAGCTGCAACAGATGATGGGGATGCCAAAGGGAAGAGAGAAGAGAGACGCTGGAGCATGCTCAGTGCGGGGTGCCTATGGAAAAATTAGCTGGAAATACCCTGCAGCAAGTTGATTTGGAAATGTAGATTGGGGCATGTTCAACAAAACGGTGGTAATTAAAACTATAAGAATGTATGAGATTACCTAGGTGGCTTATGTAGAAAAACAAGATCAGTGGGCAATGATCAAAACTACTGAGAATCTTTATGAGATGAGATCAAAGGAGAAAAGAGATTTAAAAGGGTTACCTTTTCCAACCTCAATCTGAAACACACTGTAGGGCTAAGATGCAAAGTGAAATCTATCTGCCAGAGGGTGTGTTTGTGCATGCGCACCCAGGTGTAGAGTTTGCAGAAGAATAGAGAGAATTTCTGAAGGATATATACCAAATTGTACTGTAGGAACAATGTTGGGAGAAAAGGAGAGAATGTGAGAGAACAAGGAAAAGGGCAGCAAAGAAAGTAAAAATCAACATGCAACAACAGTTTTAATTAAAAGATCAGATTTATGTAAAATTCTGTGTGCATGTATGCATGTACACATAAAGAAAACATTAAAATGAAAAAGGATAGAGTTAACCTGTATCTACACTCTCCTAGGGGTTTCCAGGTTATACTCCAAGTACATTTTAAGCAAAATTTTAGGCAAAATATAGGCTAATGTATGGTCCTATTTCAATACAAACGTTTTTAAATTATGCATGAGGACATATTTTTGTATATATGTGTGTAAGAAAAAAGGAGCCAAGTGTGAAGTGCATACCAGTCAGCTGTCATGGAATCCTTCAGTAGCACGGGATACGAAGGGGAAGTGGCGGTGATAACTAGGGTTCCCTTCATATCTCTTGGTTTTATTTTGTAACAACAAGAACAGAGTACTTTGTCATTGCGTGTATGTACGCTCAGTCATATCTGACTCTGTGACTCCATGGACCATAGCCAGTGCCTACACTCCCCTGGTGGCTCAGCAGTAAAGTAGCTGCTTGCAATATAGGATACTCTAGTTTGATCCCTGGGTTGGGAAGATCCCCTGGAGAAGAGTACGGCAACCCATTCCAGTGTTCTTGCCTGGAGAATCTCACGGGCAGAGGAGCCTGGAGGACTATGGTCCATGGGGTCGCAAAAAGATGGAGATGACTAAAGTGACTGAGCAGGAGCATGGCCTGTAGCCCAGCAGGCTCCTCTGTCCATGAGATTCTCCAGGTAAGAATCCTGGAATGGGTTGCCATTTCTTCTCCACTTTGTGAGAAAACGTCAAATAAGAAAACTTTCAAATCAGAGCAGTGGTTTCCTGAAATTTGAATTCAGTGGTAGCAGCCAGCACTTCATTAGACAGACAACCACACCTTTTGTTTTGATGCCCTGTTTTGCTGAGCTAGAGGCTAAATTTTGTTAATGGTTCCTCAGGCTATGCTGTGTTTGGAAATCCTACTCATCACCATCCTGTTTCCTTTTATACCTTGCCTACTCATGAATTTTTATTCTTCCTATATTTTCAAACAGAGCCCATTTCAAATAACAATTCTTTCATACCTTATAGCATCTTAACAATTCACTCCTCTTTGAGTTTTTCAATTAATATGAGAAAGGCCTCTCTGTATTATCTTTGGAAAAGTAAATGAGTTCATTATTTGCCAATATTAATCTTTGTTACGTTAACCAATGTAGCCAAAAATGTCTTCAAATTCTAAGTGATATGATTATCTTTATATCTTATGTTTATATATTATATGTGTTTTATATATAAGTGATCATTTTTGCAAATCTGTAAGTTGAATTACAGAAACACATGAGCTACAAATTGGGGGACCATTTGACTGAACTTTAATGATAACTTAAGGTAGAAATTAGAGACTATCCCTTAGAGATTTCCAGAATCAGGTTCCCAAAAGAAAACACTATATAAATAGCAAGAAAACAATGCCATGGGGGATGGCACATTGATACATCCCATGGCAACCTGCTAGACTGAGGTCAAAAGCAAGATTTAACAAATAATTTAAATTACATGGTAAAGACAAACATAATCTGCCTGAATGCTTCAGGTTTGTTTCTCCTCTACAATGAATAACATCATCTTTTTTCATGTATTCCATTAGAAAGAACAATTTATTCAAGGTGAAATTGGCTTTAATCAAAGATAAAAAACAAAGCTTTTAGATTTCACACATAACTCTAAAAAGTGGCCAAGAATTATTGCTCCCCTCCCAGAATCTCAACAGGAATTTAATTCAGTAGAATATCAACTCAGTTCAAGAAAATTTCAACACCTGGTTCCACCTCAGAAGATTGAGAGAATATATAGGTTAGGCTCCACTTTTAACTGGGCTATTGTTGAAAAAATTTGATTTTGTTCATGGTTTGATAAAATAGACTGATTGGGCTTAAAGTGAAGTCTGCAAGACGCATAGGTACTTCATAGTTTGGTTTAAGTACCTAAAAAAAAGAACAATACAAGTTATTACTAACATTCTAGTTTTTTAGAGAATTTCCTTTTCTTTGGGCAACATGGTTAGGATTTTTTTTCTAAACAAATAAAGTATATTTGGAGTACTTTTACCTAATGAAGAGGATTTCACTGAATCTTCTTTCTAGATGAGAGTGGAAAGGAAAGGACGACCCTGAGGTGGATGATCCCTCCCGTCTGTGAGGCCTCTCTGTGCATTCCTTGTTGCATGGTGTGGCTGGGGAAGATGGGACTTTGGATAGACAGGGCAGAGTAGAAGAGAAACTGAGATGGTCAAGGCGGTGCCTGTCCTCTGACTGGCAGACTTCAGGACTCCATGGTGGGCTGAAGGTTGTCCTCTGCCCTGGAGCTGGCTTAATAAATGAGAAGGCATGGTATGCAGCCATTCAAGCATGCAGAAACTTTTGTTCACATGTTTCCTGAAACCCTAGGACAGTTTCCCCTTATTAACATGCAGGACTACTTGACAGGATCCCCCATTCACCCTGAAGAGCCTGGTTACAGAAATCTATATCATGCCCCTGAATCTCAAGTCCTGGGCTTTTTCTTCTTCTCTCCTTGCTTTAATTGTGCAGAACTAAATGCAGCATAAGCAATGTAAAAATCAAGTTTTGCTAGTTAAATATAAGAACACGAAGCAAAATATCTGAGAAAGGTTACACCTCTTTAAAGATGCAAATTGATAATGGAGCTCAATATCAAAACAACAGAGCGCTGTTAATTTTTAAAAAGGTGCAAATTGCTAATCTTACTTAAGGCTTTTTTTTGGAATTGCTTATTAAGAGTCCTAGCGCATGCACATGGGCGCATGTGTGCACACACACACACACACACACAGACACAATTAAACAAAATAAACTCTTAAAATTGAGGGGGAAAGAGACTTGCTGGTTTCAGTAAGAATTGTTAAAGTCTGGAGACTTTAAATTATTTATCCCATGGTGAGTCCAGAACACCCTACACTTGATTTACCCATGATTTCCACCATATTACTGCATAACAACCACAAAACCTCAGTGGTACACAACAATAAAAATATATGTAGCTCAAAGTCTGGAGTTTGGTGATCTTAGCTGGCCTTGGCTGGTCTTGCCTGGCCTCACTCATACATCTGCAGTTAGCTGTGGATTGACCAGGGGGGCCTGCTGATCTTAGCTGAGCTGTTCACATAACTGAGGTCAGCTCTCTGGTAACTGATGCAGTCACCAGGGTGAAGGGGCAGCTGTTTCTGCTCCATGTGTTTCAGCTTCCAGAAGGCTAGCTCAGGCATGTTCTCATGGCCATGACAGAGGAGCAACAGTTGAAGCAAAAACATGTAAACCATTTTTCAACCATCTGCAAGTAGCACATGTATACAGTTGTTTTGTAGTCATCTTGTGAAGGTAAGGTGGACATACAACACCACCCCACACCCTCCAATTAACAGGCCGCCAGTCAAGGCTGATGACACTTCACACACCGAGAATTTTTAAAATGCTTATCGTTTGCACAAGGGATTTCTTGAGGGAGCAGGACAGACACAAGGCACTCTGGAATGACAAGAGAGGAGGAAGTGGTCTGTGTCTTTATAGTGGTGGTGGGGGGTGAAAAAGGGTTTATTATGTGGGTTTTAGGGTATTCAGACTTTCTGTCAATGCCAAGAGCTCAGGAGGCACATGTGTGTTTTCTTTACTAAGGCCAAATGCAGTAGAGGAGGGAAGGTTGGAAGCCTCAACATTGTCAATGATTAAACATCAAAACTGGAGTCAAACTAATTCAGCATTCCATTGGACAGAGGAAGTCACGTGGCTAAACTCAGAATCAAAAGGCAGAGAACTCAACTCCAGTGAGAGGAATTATAAAGCCATAAGCCAAAGGTGCATGGATATGGAAAGGATACAGAATTGAGACTACTAAATACAACTAACCTAATGCCTGATGAAGATGGAGACTCAAGACCAGGGCATTATTGCCTCCAGAATAATTTCTGGATACATATGATGAAACAATGGGTTATGCCCTCAAGATACTGAAGAAGTATCGTGGGAATGATGAATCTGAAGAATTAATGAATTTTAGGATGCCCCTCCTAAAAGGAAAAAAAAAACCTGAAATCTAAAAAGCATTAGCTGAATTTAACAGGTTGGCAATTGCTGTGGGGAGAGAGGAATGCTGCTAGATCCCAGATTTGACATCTGTCATTTCTTAAGACACGAGGTTAGGTCCTATGCTAATTCGGTATAGTTACCTCCTGTCAAACCCTCCAGAGGAAGAGGAGTCCTAACCTGGTCATAAGTCTCCACAAGCTTTACTGGTTTGACATCCTTCCCTTACCCCATTACCTGACTGTGAAAAATGTACAAAATTTCAATACTGATCTAAGTAAAAAAAAAAAAAAAAAAGCAAGAAGGTAAAGCCTGCTGACGTTCAACCTCTCCAAGTCTCCCTCCTTCTACATATAATAATTTCATATAAAGATAACACATATACTTTTTAATGGTATCCACCTTTGAGAACTAGTTCTGCCTCCACCCAGTAGACATCCACAGGGTGCCTAGTCTGTACAGTGAGAGGGTGAAGTGGGTAAAGTGCTCTGTGGCTTCGCCTGAACAGCACTGACCCCACACACTCTACAGCAAATCTGCCTCCTTTAGAAGCTCAAAAGTAGAACCTATGATTATCCTGAGAACCACCAGAGCTGGACAGACAAGTAAGCCCAACCTAGGGAAGATAAGAAAAGAGAATTTTGTTGCACAATTTAGAAAAATTTCTCCTAGCTAAAGAGAAAACTTCAAATTTTATGTTCTTTAGGAAAGATTCTACTTTAAAAAAAAAAGGAGAGAAAAGGGTAATAACTCAGGAAAATTTGAGATCCTATGGAACAAATATGCCAATAAAAGTAAATCCTCCCTAAATGCTCACTCCCTTTCACCTCCCACATCCAGTCTCACCATGGGTCCATTTGACCTCTGAAATGTCCAGTGAATTCATTCATCATTCATTTTCATATATCCCCTTAAGCTACAAATGACCTAGATACCTAAGAGGAGAAGAGGACAATAGAGGATGAGTTGGTTGGATGGTACCACTGGCTCAATGGACATGAGTTTAAGCAAACTCTGGGAGACAGAGAAGAACAGGGAAGTCTGGTGTGCTGCAGTTGATGAGGTTGCAAACAAACATGACTTAACAACTTAACAACAAACCTAGATACCTAAGTATCGATACCATGGCTCCTAGTCTATCCATGGCTCCCCAATATTTACAGGATGATTCCATAACTCCATTACACAGAATGCAAGACTCTCCACAAAACTTTTTCCATCTCTCCAATATCATCTCTTACAATATACCCTACATCCCCCATCTGCCTTGCCCTGGAGCCACCACATCCGTTAAGATTCCTTGCTTCAGTAAATCATCTCTCACTCTGGAATGGGACTTCAGTGTCTCAAACCATTTCCTGGTGATCCTCTAATCTTTCTTCATGTTCCAGTCCAAATGCCTAATGCACTATGAATTGTTTTCCACCTCTTCCAGACACACTTCTTTCAGGCCTCTGTACACACATAACGCTTCCTACCTATCTCTATTATAGCCCCTTTCTTAACTGTATCATAAGAGTGTGTTGACCCATTTGTTTCTCGTTAGACTGTGAGCTCCCTGAAAGCAAGGACCATCTCATCCTTCTTTGCATTTGTTCTCATGCGGCCCTTAGCACAATGCCTGGAACCTAGCAGGCACTCGGTACGCGTCTGATAAATTAACGAATTCACTCGTTCTTCCTCAGAGATCTCTGACTTCCTTACACCAGCAAAGTGATGCTCCCGTCTGGTCACTGACACAAAGTAAACACGGAATTCTCAATCAGCAGCGGCTATTTACAAACTGCCCAGAGGTAGGAAATAAAAGCACAAGAAACATCATGAGAGACATATGGAAGAGAGAGAGAGATGGGATGGGAAGAACCAGAAGAGAGGAGAAGTAGCAGGTTGAAAAAAATGTGGATAGCCAATAGAAGAAAGAAAAAATAAACGAAGAGCTACAACAGTATAGGGGAAATAGACAAGAAGGACAGAGGTGGAAAAGTGCCGTTCATAGAAAAACCGAAGAGGAAGGAAGGAGGAGAAAACTAAGGAAACCAATGAGAGCCAATTAGAAGGAAAGTGAAAAGACTTATTCAAGGAGTATGGTGTTAAAAAGTAAATGAAGTGGAAAATTTTCAAGTGTTAAACTCTACCCAAAAACAGTATGAGGGGAAATTTTCACACTGTAAAACTTAAAACAAGTGAAGAAAAGGCATAACAAGTCTTTTGCTTGTGTTTAGATAGTATAAAATAGTAGATCACAATTTAAGCTCTTTACCAACACTAATTAAGGTAGGTAGGTCAGTATTATTGGCCTTGTTTTTTAAAGAGAAAACAGCCTTTGGAGCTAGAAAGATTAGCTGTCTCAACAGGATCACACAATGGGTGTTCCTAAAAAAACAAAAACCAAAAAAAAACTGTGTGAGTTGTATTACACAGAGACAAAGCTATGTAAAGAATAGGAAAACTTAATTTAAAAAAATAAAACCTCTGAGGAGAAGAAACGGAAAAGAGAAATGAGCAAAGAGCAATAAGACATATAAAGATTTATAATTACTTCCTGGAAAAGGTCCAGGGCTTTAAGCATACCACTTTGAGTCTTGGCCAAGAGTCAAACCCATGAAAGAAAGAGAGTTCCACCAGAGAGCAAACGGCAAGTTTGTTCAGTTCCCTGATTTAGAGGTAGGGCCAAAGATCGGAGGAGAAACCTGAGAGGTCTGGCAATGTCAGGAATCCAGCCCTGTGCAAGCTGCTGGTACTTCCGCCAGCTTGTCTCCTCCTTGCCATCATACCTCCTGTAAGCTACACCTTCAATACACATGGGGAGGGCTTTCTAGTAACGTCACTGAAGCTTCTTGTGACATCTCAGTTGTCTAGGCTCTGCTGCAGACGAGATGGTTGGATGGCACCACCGACTCAATGGAAATGAGTTCGAGCAAGCTCCGAGCGATGATGAAGGACGGGGAAGTCCAACGTGCTGCAGTCCATACAGTTGCAAAGAGTAGGACTGAGCGACTGAACAACAAGGTCCCGATGTGGTGCTCTCACAGCTGTTATCGCTGGACCACAATCTCTAGTTTACAAGCGTTCTCCCCACCTAACTGTGCAGCCTTGAGGTCAGGGCTTGCTTGCTTCTTTCCACACAGCATCCATAAAGATCCCTATCATGTAGTAAATGATAATGAAATGAAATAATACGTGAACAAATAAACGATCAAACTTTAAATGCTGCTTGATCTTTAAGCTCAGCCCCCTGAGGGTTTGTGACAACTCTCTGGGCACCCAGCTACAATTTGAAATTTTCACCACTAGATGGCACTACTTTAATGAGGTAGTAACGCCCTTACTCCAACATCTTTAACTATCGAAGAATAAAAACTATTATTCCAAATGCAGAATTTTCTCACCCTGGAACTTCTTTTCCATTTCCATAATACTGTAATGTTTGATTTTCAAAAAGGAAAATATTTTCCAATAAATCGTCACTTTCCGAGCCCCATATGGCCACCATTAGAAAGCTGAATCCTTCCAACTTCTCCTCCATAAGCCTAAGGAAATTCCCTTCTTAGGATTTGTTCTTGTTAAAATGTGTTGGACCTCAGTTACAGGGGCTTTAAAATCATATCCCCGCGGAAGGAGTCAGACCTAGACAATAACCACCTAAGCAACTGCCTCTCCCACGGCTTTGTGAGGGCTCCTAGGCCACCGTCACCACAGCCTGCAACAGGCCGGCAGACCCCGGGCGGGCGTCCGTGCGCCACCAGCGGGCTCCCGCAGAGAACCCAGAGCGCGTCCGGGCAGAAGTAGGACGGAAAAGTGGCACGCAAAGGGAAGGGCGGTTTGCCTGGGCTCCCCGACTCCAGCAGCAATGGTTGGTTACGCCTCAGGGCTAGGGCGCCGAGTCTCCTTCATTAAGGCTCAAAGGAACCATTATCATCGTGAAAAGACAAAAATAAATCAGTTAGTGATGTTGTTTTATCTTTATCAATAAGATTACCACTGTAAAAATAAATACTACTTTCTACACTGGTTTTACTCATTTCTTAATAGACCTGATACTAGAAAGAATGTCTTTCATTCTTAATAACTTCCTCAAGAAGGTCATAAGGGGCGGCAGGGCTTTGCCCTCTTAGCACGCCCTCTACAAGCAGCGGCCCGTACCATCCCACAACCCACAGCTAAAACCTGCTGGGTTAGCTACATATTGCATGCTGATCTTTATACTAGGACCTAACCTAATGTTTAGGACAACCCTATAGAGTACTATTTTACTCATTTCCAGAGGAGAAAATTGAGAATCAGAGAGGATAATCTTGCTTCAGGTCACACAATCAACAAACAGAGGAATCTTTCTGACTCATTTTATCCTCCTTTCCTCCAGCTTTTACAAAGATGTATGCTATTTTGTTTTCAATTTTTTTTTTTTTTAGAATGGTATGTTTCTTTATTTTCTTTCATAATTTTAGAGAAAAGGGACAGGATACTTAAGGTTCTGATTTCTATTGCATTTTTTAGTTAATTGATATATGTCCAATACTTTAGGTAATATATTGCATTCTATTATAAAGAATCTGAAGATTTTCCAAATCAACTGAAAAAAATTAAAAAAAAAATAAGTTCTCTCAGTTCAAGTTCTTTTCATTTGTGTTGAAACCACTGATCTGTTGTATTCTAGATCTTTGGATGATAGCTCATTCAGGTCCTATCCAAAGGAACAATCACTGCTATGGTTTTTCTTTTCTTTTATTTCACTTTAAAGTGGCTCAGCAGTAAAAAATCTGCCTGTGATGCAGGAGGCAGGAATTTGATCCCTGGGTGGGAAAGATCCCCTTGAGAAGGAAATGACAACCCACTCCAGTACTCTTATCTGGAGAACTCCACGGACAAAGGAGCCTGGCAGGTTACAATCTGTGGGGTCTCAAGAGTTGGACATGACTGAGAGACTAAACAAGAACAAATCTTGATATTAGACCATATCCTACTGTACACCTTTTAAACAGAAGCCATTCATTTAGGTGCTTGAATACAATTCTATATCAGTGTGCTAAAGTTTACCAATATTTCTGGAAGATGAGAAAATGAATATATTAATAGAATAAAAATAGTCTGTAGATAAATAAAACCAAACTTGACATTTTACAAATGAGAAAAGTAAAGCCTACAGGTAAATATGTCTTGCTTAACATGATGTAGCAGGAAGGAAACTAGAATCCCAGGCAACCTCTCTTCCTAAAGCACTCAGTTCACCTACTGAGACTAATTCTACACAGTATAAAACTGTAGCGCATGGTGGCTTCTTCCTTACAGATTGTGTGAAAGCGAAAGTGTTGGTCCCTCAGTTGTGTCCCACTCTTTCCTACCCCATGGGCTGTAGCACACCAGGCTCCTTTGTCCTTGGGATTCTCCAGGGAAGAATGCCGGAGAGGGTAGCTATTTCCTTCTTCAGGGGATCCTCCCAACCCAGGGATGGAACCCAGGGTCTCCTGCATTGCAGGTAGATTCTTTACCATCCGTGCCACCAACTAAGACAACATAGAGATTGTAGTCGTCATGTTTTTTATTTCTGTATTTTACGTTGTTTTGACATCTTCAAAAAACCTTTCTGGCTGGAGTTCTAAGCCAGTTCTTAGAGATGACAAAGGACATGGCCTGGAGCAGGCCTTTGATCTGTAAGCTGACCACTCCGGAACCACAGTTCCTCTATCTGATATAAAACTCTCAGAAGGCCATCACCCCAGGACGGAGAGCAGGCAAGGCAGGAACACCCAAGAGCATGCTAGCCAGTCTTGAGCTGTTCTCCCTGCTCTCCCTTGCCTTCCCCTCAGAAACCCCAGTAATGCTCCTGCCTGAACTGCTGCTTGCTCCCCTTCTGCTCCCTGACCCAAACCTAGTTTTCTTTCTGCGGCCCTGCATGGTGAACTGTGCCTCTCATTTCTAGGGGAGCTGTAATACTGAACTTCTTTTCCAATGGCATTGACCTCTGTAAATTAAGACATGGGCCCAGACAGCAGGGAAAAGCAGAGGCTCTGGAATCAGAGCAAACAGACTCACTCCCACTGCCATCACCTAATGTCCCTTGGTAGCTGGTGAGCTTTCGGGAAAACTCTGAAGCATGAATGAGACTTAAACAGGCTGAGAGGACAGGAGAGGGCATTCTAGGCAGGGGACACAGTAGAGGCATCATCATGGAGGCATGAAATAGGAAGGAGTACTCAGAAAGGTATAAGAGGGTGGTATTCTCGAGCCTAGGGACCAGGGCACATGGAGGGGGGCGGGGGATGAGGAGGCTGTAGGGTAAGGGGAGGCCAGTGATATGCCAAACTAAGGGCTTGCACTTTGTCCCACAAATAATGAGCCATGACAGGTTTTAAGCAGGGCAAAGACAAGATCAGATAGGCCTTTTGGAAAACTCCAGTGATCTGTCTCCATCTTCACTTGCTTTCCACCTGCTTGGAATGGCTGTACATCTCCTCTTCTTCAAGCCAAATCCCAAATTAATCTCAAAATCCTGCTCTAACCCACCACAATGCAGCACCCTGCCTGTTTGGCTCTCTCTACCAGTGATGGCTTTCCCCTCAGCAAGTCTGATCCGCTCTATCATGACTTACTAGCTACTGGTTTGATAGTCCTCCAGACTCCAGGAGGCAAATATCCATAAAACCATCAGATGATGGTTTCTTTCAGGGGAGGGCCATGAGTTCCACCCTGGGGTCCCCCCCCGCATAACCCCATCCCCAGTGACCACCCTCTGTGGGCAGCTTGAAGAGCCTCAGAGGGGGCTACTGCAGCTGTCAGAGAAATAACAGACTGCTCATCCTGCAAACACTCTGCACGCTCAGAAAACAGGAACACTGCCTCTGAAATCCTGCATTTCTCCGGAATGCAAGGGTTCCCAGGAAAACCGGGCTGCCTGATTCTTGGTTCTCCAGGGGGCTTCTTTCCACTAACAGAAACACAAGTGCCTGCTGCAAGGGCAAAGCTATTCAATTAGCTCTCACTGAAGTTACTTCTTTCCCCACAGGTGTAAATTGGGTGCCTTGTACGTTGTTTTGAACTTGACTCAACATAAAAAGATATTTATTTTCAGATGGTCGGTGGCTCCAAAGAAGGCAAAGACACAGTCAAGTCCTGAAAAGTTTATCCCGTGTGCCCGGGTCCTCCACCTGGGGGAAATCACATACAGGGAAAGTTTACGGGGCAAGTTACAGGGCAATTCATTCCTCCTGTGCCCACAGGGAAGAGTAGAGCCGTGTCTGCTACAGTATCGAAGGTATTCTAAGAGTAGTTAAATATATAGATGGCATATGATTGCCATACACTGAAGCAAATTTCTCTCAGGAAAAAAGAGTAATTGTAAAATCAGCAGGATAGAAGCCTACACTTTTCAAAAGATGTTTGATCTAAGACTGAATCAAATCTTCTGGCAAAATTCTTATCCAAATAGGACAACAGAAACAGAGTACATTTTCCAGTAGCTACTTCTAAATGATTTCAGCTACATTCACACCACTGCCCTCCAATGACTCCCCTCTCTTATACTGTATATAGCACACTTGACGACCTGCCCCTACTCCCTGATTAGTTTCCTCTACTGCTGCTCCCCAACATACCCCATTTTCTTCTGCTGCATCGATCTCTGCATTTCCTCAAATGGACCATATTCTACATCATCTTTATGCCTTTTCCTACATTATTTATTCTTCTTAGAACATGTTTCCACACATACATACACCCCCGTCTCAATTTTCTGGTTAACTCTATAACTAAGTATAATAACCAAAATTCAATAGTGTCTCAAGTACTCCTGGTATTGTATTAGGTTATAATAGAAAATACAAGTCAAGATGCCTTCAAACTCCAGTTAAGGCAACATTCTCTCCAGAAACTACATTCAGGACTTTGAGAGTCAGTGAGGGTTCCCTCCTCTTCAGCACTTTCCTCTCTTACATAGCATATCACATCCCACTACAACCACTGACCATGGTTATACAGTAAACCACTGTTTACTGACTCTGTCTCCTGTCAGGCTGTGAGCTTGCTGAACTCAGAAAGAGCATCTTGTAGTTCTGTACCCAACACCTCCATCCCTAAAGCCCAGCACTCAGCATGAGCTCAATAAATACTACTTGAAAGAATCAAAACATAAATGAATGAA
This sequence comes from Antilocapra americana, assembly GCA_007570785.1. Taxonomy (NCBI): domain Eukaryota; kingdom Metazoa; phylum Chordata; class Mammalia; order Artiodactyla; family Antilocapridae; genus Antilocapra; species Antilocapra americana. Next base: position 5,331,704 of record ML662496.1, read on the forward strand.
TGGAATTACGCCGACAGCCTTTACATGGCAACAAGCAGACCTGTGACCAGGGCAATCATTATGCAGACATGGGTTTAAAAATCCCACCACGTTTAAGAGTTGTGGTTTGGAAAAACTACTCAACCTGTATTTTCATCTATTTATCAAATAGCTAGATGAATGAACCAACAGAGATGAATCTTGAGGACATTACGCTGAGTGAAATAAGCCAGTCACAAAAAAACAAATACAGTATATTTCCATTCATATGAGTTATTTAAAGTGGTCAAATTCAGAGACAGAAAGTAGCATGGTGGTTACTAGGGACTTGGGGGTAGTGAAGGGGAGTTATTTAATGGGTGCAGAGTTTCAGTTTGGGAAGAACAAAACGTTCTGGAGACGGATACTGGTGGTAGTTTCACAATAGTGTGAATACACTTAATGCCACTGAACTGTACACTTTACAATGGTTAAAATGACAAATTTCATATTAGGCATATTTTACCACAATAAAAAATAATTTCCAATTATAAAAAAGGAAGTCTTGAGACTTCTGATTCTAACAAAATGGCATAAGCGCTTTCCTCCTGTTCCACCCCTCTAAGTACAATTCTGGCAATAATTCAAGACACACCAAATGAGAACTCTGAAAGGTGGAAAGAGAAAGTGAACTGGTTAGGGAACCCCAGGACTAGAGGAACAACATGATAAAGATTTAATCCTGGTGTTTCCCAACCTCCAACAGAGCAACAGAAGATCCCCCAGTATACTCATTACTCATCTAGATCAAAGTGAGTCCCACTGCCAACACCAAGGTGAAGGAAAGGGAAAGCAGATCAGATTGGTAAGAAGCCTTGCAGATAATAAACAGCTAGAAGTAATACTCTCCTTCCCACCAGGACTGATACAATGCTAACTTCACCTAGAGACACCAGGTGGCCAGGATGCAGTGGCAAGACAAGAAGTAGCCAGGCCCAGAAAGTCCCTGCAGGCTGGAGACTCTCTTACCCTGAGCTGAGACATCAGGCATCACAGCTACAATTCACAAAACAGAAAAACAGAGAGAAGAGAGAGTCACTGAGAAAAAGAGACGGAGAGAAAAGACATGATGCAGCTCTGCAGAGTCCCACTTGACTATCAGCTGAACAATGATCAACACAACTCAAGGCAAAGGAAAGAACTTCTGAAAGAGACTGCTGCTGCTGCTGCTGCTAAGTCACTTCAATCATGTCTGACTCTGTGCGACCCCATAGACAGCAGCTCACCAGGCTCCCCTGTCCCTGGGATTCTCCAAGCAAGAACACTGGAGTGGGCTGTCATTTCCTTCTCCAATGCATGAAAGTGAAAAGTGAAAGTGAAGCTGCTCAGTCGTGTCCAACTCAGCGACCCCATGGACTGCAGCCTACCAGGCTCCTCCGTCCATGGGATTTTCCAGGCAAGAGTACTGGAGTGGGTCGCCATTGCCTTCTCCACTAAAAGAGATTAGAGGGAAAAATATCTAGAGTTCACACAGGAAGAGGTATGTTCAGTTCCTATTTCTATCAGCCAAAGTGAGAAACTAAATAACTCACAGAGGATCAGCAGTGTATTCAGAAGGCTTTTGCCTCAGCAATAGGAAAAAGGTACCCCTGAATAAACATTACTCTGGTTATGCTTAACAAAGATTAAAATGAAGACATATTATATATTGTAGCAAGACCAAAATATCTAGCACACAGACAGCTAGTCATGAAATCTGGCAAGAAATAAAAAATTACTTAGCATTCAAAGGGCGGGGGGGGGGTGGGAATGTGACCAATAATGAGCAGAGGCAATCTAAAGCCAAGTGACACAAAACAGAATTAGTAGACAAGAATATTAAAATGCTACTGTAACTATTTCATGCATTCAGGAAGCAATAAGAAATATTATGTTAACTGCATATATAGAAGAAAGATTATGGTAACTGCACATATAGAAGACTTTAAAACTCACATCAAACATCTAGAAATAAAAACTACAGTTCTCTGTAACGGAAAACACTTAGGATAGGATAAGAGTAAATTATAAATTTCAGGGGAAAAGAATAGCAAACTTTAAGACATACAATAGAAGTTATCCAAAATAAAAAACAATAGAAAAAAAGGGAAACTATTTTAGGTGACCTAACTTATGTAATTAGAGTTCCTAAAGGGAATAGGAAATAGAGACAGAAAAATAACTGAAAAATTTATAGCTGAACATTTCCTAAATTGATGAAAACTTTAAACCCAAAGATCAAAGAAGCTCAGTAGACTTCAAAAAAATATGAAAATTATACTGAGACATATTAAACAAACTGTTTAAAAACAATAATTAAAAAACCAGAAAAGTAGTCAGAAAAAAAGACAAATTATAGAAATAATCTTATGAATGACGGCAGACTTCTCATCAGGAACAATGCAAGCTAATGACAATGGAGAGACATCTTTAAAGTCTTGAAAGTAAAAAACATCTTTAAACCTAGAATTCTATGTCAAGAGAAAATATCTTTCAAAAATGAACATGAAATAATGACTTTTTCAGAAATATAAAAGCTGAAAAACAGTAAGAACTGTTAAAGAAAGCCATGTAGGCAGAAGGAAAAAGATACAAGTTGTAGATTTATACCTACACAGAGGAATGAAGAACATTAGAAAATATGTGGGCAGATATAAAATAACATTTTCTTGTTTTTTAATCACTTAAAATATAAATGATATGTTAAAGCAAAAATAACAACAAATTGTAGAATTTATAACAAATACAACAGTAAGATGTATAATAATAGCTCACATACCAGGAAAGTTGAAATGGAAGTATACTGCTTTATAGATCTTAAAAGATACACAAAGTTGTGTCTGTTACTTGAAAATAGATTGTAACAAGTTAAAGATAGATATCATAAGCTTTAAATGACCACTGAAATAAAACAACAAAAGAATTATTGGCTCAAAATCCAATAAAAGGAAAAGAAAAAAATTATTTTTAAAACATGCAATCCAAATGAAGAGGTGGGGGTGGGAGGAAAGGTAGAACGAAGAACAGGCAGCAAGATGGTAGATTTCAACCCAATCATATCATGATATATCAGCTTGAAGGAGTTCACACTGACTAAATTACAGACAGTTTGAGTGTTAAAATAAATAAAGATATTAATGAACTATAACTCACTGAGAAATACATGAAATCATGAGTCTATTTAAATATAAGTGAACAAACTGAAAGTTTGATGTGGAATAAAATATTTACTTAGTTTCAAGTATTGCTTTCTCAAAATACTTATTAATTACAATAACTATTCTTCCTAATTACAAAAGAAGAGTACCTTTATAGGGAGGAAGTTTAAAATATATCATAGGACTGATTCTTCTACATATGGTTCATCATTTACTGATTGTCCCTTCTTAATTATCTTCAAGTAGGGAGCAAGTTTAGTGATATAAGAGGGAAACAGCAGATTATGGTCCTTTGGTTTCCAAGCTTTTTTGGTTTCTTTTCAAACCAAAATCTTATCTAGGAACCTGGGTTTAACAAGTAAAAGCAATATTTTTTCAGAGAAGAGTTTTGCAAAAATTTAAAGTTTTGAACATGTTCAAACATAAAGTTAAGCAATATGTGTAATGTTGATCTTTTAATGAACTAGAAAATTGAAAATGGAAGACTATCATGTAAGGCTATATGCTGCCTTGATATCTTCGAGCCTCAAAAGGCCCAAAAGCTTAAGTTCCCTTGCACTTACCAGATATGTCCCTCACCCAGTTGAAAGACTCCTCACCTGGCTAATTCCCCTATCAGCGGGACCAGGTGCACTCTGCTTGGTCCTCAATCTAAATGCTTTCATTTTTCTGCTAGTCTGAAAAAATCATTCAAGCAAGCCAATCACATCCTCTCACAGGTACTTGAGGTCATTTCATTGTCTTATTACAACAAAGTCTGCCTCCCATAGCCCCTAATTTTTCAGTCTGCTCCCAAGTGCAATCCAATGCTGTATTGCTTCTTATTAAAAAAAAATGAATTGAAATCTGTAAATAAAACCTGTGAAAGCATTAGAATAAACACAGGCAAATTGGTTTATAAACTTAGAGTTGAAAATATCTTTGTAAAACAAAAGATAAAACCTAGAAGCAATTTTTAAAAGAAATTATTTATATAAATAAATTTTTATTACATAAAGAATTGCTTACATAAAATATAAAATTTCTGTACAGAAAAAAATAGTGTAAAAAATCCAGTTACTTCAAAAATATGTTTAATATGAGTTCAGTTCAGTTCAGTAGTTCAGTCATGTCTGACTTTTTGTGAGTCCATGGATTGTAGCATGCCAGGCTTGCCTGTCCATCACCATCTCCCAGATTTACTCAAACTCATGTCCATTGAGTTGGTAATGCCATCCAACCATATCATCCTCTATCATCCCCTTCTCCTCCTGCCTTCAATCTTCCCCAGCATCAGGGTCTTTTCCAGTGAGTCAGTTTGCCATCAGGTGGCCAAAGTATTGGAGCTTCAGCTTCAGCATTAGTCCTTCCTGGTCTGATCACCTTGCTGTCCAAGGGACTCTCAAGAGTCTTCTCCAACACAACAGTTCAAAAGCATCAATTCTTTGGTGCTCAGCTTTCTTTACAGTCCAATTCACACATCCATAGAAGACTACTGGAAAAAGCATAGCTTTAACTAGATGGATCTTTGTCAGGAAAGTAAGGTCTCTGCTTTTTAATATGCTATCTAGGTTTGTCACAGCTTTTCTTCTAAGAAGCAAGCGTCTTTTAATTTCAAGGCTGCAATCACCTTCTACAGTGATTTTGGAACCCAAGACTTTATTAAGTCTTTCACTGTATCCATTGTTCCCCATCTATTTGTCATGAAGTGATGGGACCAGATGCCATGATCTGTTTTCTGAATGTTGAGCTTTAAGCCAACTTTTTCACTACCCTCTTTCTCTTTCATCAAGAGGCTCTTTAGTTCTTCTTCACTTTCTGCCACAAGGGCAGTGTCATCTGCATATCTGAGGGTATTGATATTTATCTTGGCAATCTTGATTTTAGCTTGTGATTTTCCAGCCTGGCATTTTGCATAATGTGCTCTGCATATAAGTTAAATAAGCAGGATGACAAAATACAGCCTTGACATATTCCTTTTCCAATTTTGAATCAGTGCATTGTTCCATGTACAAAAAGCTAATTCCCTAGTTTTTAGAAAGACCTTATATAAATACATTTTTAAAAGATAATGCAGTGCTTCTCTGGTGACTCAGTAGTAAAGAATCCACCTGCCCATGGGTAAATTTATGGTTGATTCACGTTGATGTTTGTAGAAACCAACACAATACTGTAAAACAATTACCCTTCAGTTAAAAATAAATAAATTTTTTTAAAAAAGAATCTACCTGTCAGTGCAGGAGACATGGCTTCAATCCCTGACCCAGGAAGATCCCACATACCATGGAACAACTAAGCCCAGCACCGCAACTATTGATCCTGTGCCCTGGAGCCAGGGAGCCGCAACTACTGAAGCCCGAGCACCCCAGGGCCTGCACTCCCCAGCAAGAGAAGCCACCACAGTGAGAAGCCCACACTCTGCAACTAGAGAGTAGCCCCTGCTCTCCACAACCAGAGAAAAGCCCATGCAGCAACAAAGACCCAGCACAGGCAGAAGTAAATAAATATTTTCTAAGAAACAATGCAATAGAAAACAATCAATGACAATGAACAGGTAGTTCACTGGAAAACTAATAAAAAGGTCCTTTATACATATAAAAACATGCTCAACTTCTTAAATTTAAAGAAATATAAATCAAAATAATGAACTACCACAATTCACCTATCTGGCAAAAATTTAAAAACCATAATACCCATTGTTGGCAACAGTGTGTGGAAACAGGAATTTCTATTATTGACAGAAAAGTATAAATTTACATATTTTTGGATAGCAATTTGTCTCATATCTATTAAATTTCTAAATATACACATTCTTTAACCCAACTGTTCCATGGCTAGAATTTTTTCTGTGGACATGCATATTCAAAAATATATGCCAGGATACAGATATATCTTTATAATTGTTTATAATTATAAAATAAGGAAGCAATCTAAATATCCATCAACAAGCACCAGTTATTATACTCTGGTACCTTCACGCAATGAAATATCATGCAGTCAAAAATAATGAGGGTGGTCTGTACATACATAAGGGGAAAAAATTCCCATATATATTACATCTTAAAATCTATGAAGACAGTGAGTAGGCATAGTATGATTCTATTTGCATAAATTAAAATTATACATGTATTTTAAATATATACACATAAACAGACATACAACTGTACGTTCACCATATATATCTCTACACATACAGGTAGATGAATAAAACCTTTTTTCTTTTCTGAAAATATACACAAAAGGAAGAGATGGTGAGAGTGGGGATATTTTGCTTTTCATTGTATATCTTTCTGAGAAATTAACATATTGGGTTGTTATGAACATACTGTTATGTTCATTTGGGGACCCAAATGAACTTTCTGACCAATCCAATATTAGATATATGAAGAAAATATATACATAGAAAGCTTAAATAAAATTAACATAAATAAGTTACTTGGCACAGGTAGAAATACCCAGCAACATTAATTTTATTCTCCTTTAACACTGATAGTGAATAATTCTTCAATAGGACTTACCAAAACTCTTTTGAGCTTAAACTTATAACTTTGGTGCTTGTGTTCACAAAAAAATAACATGAGATCTTAAAATTAAAAACTTCTAGACAGAAGAAAAGACAATTAGATTATCCTATTTTTTCTTTACTAAAGAAAACTAATTTATTTAAATTTTGAACTTTTAAACAGTAAACATTTGTCTTTCTAAATCCTAAATACTGGCATTGTTGATGTGACTTTTGTTTCTAATTGGTGTTCTCTGCCCCAGATTGTTTTGACAGAAAAAAGAAAACTCAGAGGAAATCTTTTGATCATGAAAAATAGACATTTTCACTCAGAAGGGTCCGTATTTTACTTATTTTTCTACATTAGATCTGTTCACCCCTCAGAGTACGCTTTGAAGCATGAGGAGTGGTAGCTCATGTAATTAAATGAATAAACAAACAAGCAAACATCATCTTCTCTAAGGAAACACTGAAGTACCGCACTTAGACTCAAAATGGCCCAGGCTCACCTGGGCTTTCAGCAATACTCACCGCCAGAACCAGCCCTCCTGCTGACACTAGAGCGATCAATGCTAGGAGCCCAGCCAAATCCCAAGGCAAAGCCCCACCTCCAAGTGCTCGTCCCATTTTTTAACTGCACGTGTCTGTAATTCCTTTCTGTCTGCCACTTAGTATTCCTGCATGTTGCCAAACAGCTGCCATGTTGTTTCCCTGGAGAAGCATTCCTGAATATCCTTACCTATTTCACAGGGCTGTTGTAAAGCTTAATTAATTAATGCTTCCTGAATGCCTGGAGGTTCTCAGATGAAAAGTGAAAGTTGAAGTGTAGTCTTAGTAAATCTCTAGCTTTATCTTGGAGACTGAAGCTTCTCACCTAGGCTTGAATCTTTACAGACAATATGCTTCAGTCCTCTGTGCCTTGTTCAGGGTCCTTATATGATGGTGAAATTTTGTTGTAGCCATTGCGTCAACATAGCCTTCTGAGAGGTGATAAGTGATTCAAATTGTCACATGGGGCTACAGGTCAAATTCTTCTCCAACCAGTCTGATTATGATGAAGACAGAATGACTTTTTTTCATAGTAAACCACAAAATTACCCTATCACATTCCAGAATGGGCCTAAAGATTTTTTTTTCCACAAAGGGTATTAAAAAAACCTGAAAGATTTCAGATGAGCAAAAGAGATGAAGAGGGTTTTTAAGTATAAGAAACCAAAAGGCCAAAAGTCATATAAAAAGCTATCCAACATCACTAATAAACAATGAAATGCAAATTAAAATAATATGAAAATACTATTTGCCACTCATCCTACTAGCCAAAATTTTATCATTCTGAGTGTTGGCAAGGATGTATAGTCAACAGAAATATTAGTTGGTGAAAGAAAACTGTTGGCGGGTGTATAAACTGACACAATCACTTGAGAAGCAATCTAGGAAAGTTTAATGTGTATCCACCCCATGATTCATAAATTTCACTTTTTGGAAAAGAAACTTTTGCATGTGTGCATAAAGAAAAGTTTAAATTATTATTCTTAAAATATTATTCATGACAGCCTCATTTTTAATTGCAAAAAAAATGGGGAACAATCTAAATATGTTCATCACTGGATGACTTAGAGAATACCAAATAGCGTGGCTGTGTGCTAAATCACCTTAGTCATGTCCGGCACTTCGTGACCATGTAGACTTAGCCCACCAGGCTCCCCTGCCCATGGGATTCTCAGGCATGAATACTGGAGTGAGTTGCCATTTCCTCCTTCAGGGGGTCTTTCCGACCCAGAGATAGAACCCGTATCTCTTATGTCTCCTGCATTGGGAGGCAGATTCTTTACCACTAGTGTCACCTGGGAAGCCCACCTAATAGCAGTGAAGATAAATGAACCGGAGTTACTGTATCAACATGGATAAATTTCATAAACACAATGCTGAGCAAAAAATACAGTGCCCATAAAGATGATAGTTTATGAGAGAGAAAAGACATGCAAAAGAATACTATGCTGTTCAGGTATACATATTCATGAAATGAAAGTTCAATGTATAGAAATGACAGACTCCAAAATCAAACAAGGGAATGGCAGGGGGAATCTGGGATTTAGGAAAAAATATACAGACAAGTTTCAACAGAATTGTAGATAAATAGGAGTTAATTATATTATGCTTTATGAACTTTTCTTTTATACTTTTTATTCACTTTAAGTGTTTCTTAATAAAAAGTGATTCGTTATTAACCTTTATATATTTATGTTGGGTTGGCCAACCCAGTATGACCAAACCATTTCATAATAACTTAACACTCAAGAAAAGCCACAAAGAATCCTAAGAGGTAGAATATTCTGGGTTGAAAGAAAAGGACTTGGAGAAAAAAACTAATTTAGAAGTTCAGTATATCAAGTCTACATCTCTGATAGCTGTATGGATGCATGTGGACTGTATATGAACTTGCTTTAATATATCTGAGGGACATTCTAAATAATAGGGCTGGGATGGTACACCCTTATGAAATTTATTACTGTATAGGGGATGTGATAGCCACTTTAGAGTTATATTGGAAATTTCATTGTTTATTTTTTTAAAAAACTAATTTTTCCCCAACCCTCAGTTCAGTTCAGTCACTCAGTCATGTCTGACTCTTTGTAACCCTATGGTCTTCAGTACGTCAGACTTCCTTGTCTATCACCAACTCCTGGAGCTTGCTCAAAATCATGTCTATAAAGTCAGTAATGCCAACCAACCATCTCATCCTCTGTCATCCCCTTCTCCTCCTGTCTTCCATCTTTCCCAGTATCAGGGCCTTTTCCCATGAGTCAGTTCTTCCCATCAAGTGGCCAAAGCATTGGAGCTTCAGCTTCAGCATCAGTCCTCCAATGAATATTAAGGATTGATCTCTTTTAGGAGTGATTGGTTTGATCTCCTTGCAGTCCAAGGGACTCAAGACTTTTCTCCAGCACCACAGTTCAAAAGCATCAAAGCATCCCCAACCCTAGAGCAATAATTAACAAATATTTTACAGGAGCCTATACATAATTTCATGTAGAATTCAAACACATAAGCTGAAAAACTACATTTTTTTCTGGTTTAAGCTACAGTGGAAGCCTATATTCCTACCATGGCTTACCCTGCCCTGTAGAAGTCTCCAAGAACCTCTCCTGTGTCCTAGGACCTAATAGAACACAATTGGAATATCATTCCTTTAAAACACTACTTTCTGAAGTTTATTTTGCACAAGCACCAGTACTGAGAAATGTTCTATTCATGGAATTTTATGGTCACATATGTTGGAGATATGCTACACACTCTATCACTCTTCTTGGATTTTCACAATGCATGTCAAAGACTCTGAGAATCTGCAACAAAGATTATTTTCCTTGTTTAACCCAGCATTTCTTAAGCTTAGGTGACCAAAAAATACACTTCTTCACAAAAGATCTTTATTATTATCTATGGAACTCGAAATCACTCTTTTAGAAACACTTGGTTTAACCCATGAAGCAAATGTATCTTTCCATGGCAGTTAATATTTGGGCATTTTCAATAACATATAGTTGGTTAGCAAGGTCCTTACATTGCCCAAACTCTTATTTTTTTTTCAAATGACTTTCTCCAGCACATTTTCTAGCACTTTCTCTATTAAAAACTATACACTGCAATGTCTATAGCTTTATTTTTCTTTTCCCAAGATTGTTTCAGCTACTTGGGAATTTTTTTATGGTACCTTAATTTTAGGATTGTTTTTCTAATTCTGAAAAAAAGCCAGTGGTAAAGATTGTATTGAATAGGCAGATCACTTTGGGTAGTATGGACATTTTAATAATATTAAGTCTTCTAATCTATGAGCATAGAATATCTTTCTATTTATTTTTATCTTCTTTGATTTCCTTCATCAATCTTTCATAGTTTTCAGTGTGCAAGCCTTTCTTTCAGCAGCTTGGTTAAGCTTATTCCTAAGTATCTTCTTACTTTCAATTCTGTTGTAAATTACATCATTTTCCAATTTATTTGCAGATAGTTAATTTTTAGTATATAGAAATGCAACTGATTTATGTGTTAATTTTATATCCTTCACTTTTATTGAATTTATTGGTTTTAATGGTTTTTTGTGGAATGTTTAAGGTCTTCTACATGTAAAATCATATTGTCTACAAACAGATAATTTTACTTCTTCCTTTCCTATTTGGATGTCTTTTAGGCATCACAATTCTCAATTTCAAACTATATTACAAAATGCTTTAGTTATTTTAAAGCAATATAGCACTAGCATAAAAACAAACATATAACCAAGGAAACAGAGCAGACAGCTCCAAATTAAACCCATGAATATACAATCAACTGATCTTCCACAAGGTTGCCAAGAATAAATAGCAAGGAAAAAAAATCTCTAAATATCTTGACTTTTAATGTGGCCAAATGACTTCAATTAAAATACAAAGACATTGCCTACAAAGGTCTGTATAGTCAAAGCTATGATATTTCCAGTAGTCACATACAGATGTGAGAGCAGGATAATAAAAAAGACTGAGTGCCGAAGAATTGATGCCTTCAAACTGTGGTGCTGGAGAAGACTCTTGAAAGTACCTTGGACTGCAAGGAGATCCAACCAGTCCATCCTAAAGGAAATCAACCCTGCACATTCATAGGAAGGACTGATGCTGAAGCTGAAACTCCAATACTTTGGCCACCTGATGTGAAGAACTGACTCACTGGAAAAGACCCTGATGTTGGAAAAGATGGAAGACAGGAAGAGAAGGGGATGATAGAGGATGAGATGGTTGCATGACATCACTGACTCAATGTGTAAGTGAAAGTCACTCAGTCCTGTCCGACTCTTTGTGACCCCATGGACTATAGCCTGCCAAGCTCCTCAGTCCAGGGAATTCTCCAGGCCAGAATACTGCAGTGGGTAGCCTTTCCCTTCCCCAGTAGATCTTCCTGATCCAGGAATCGAACTGGGGTCTCCTGCATTGCATGTGGAGTCTTTACCAGCTGAGCTGGACATGAGTTTAAGCAAACTCCAGGAGCTGGTGAAGGGCAGGGAAGCCTGGTGTGCTGTAGTCCATGGGGTAGCAAAGAGTCAGACACAACTGAACAACAAATGACTTGAGAAAACATTTCTCCAAAGAAGGCATACAAATGGTCAACAAACATATGAAAAGATGTTCAACCTCCCTAATCATCAAGGGAATCAAAACCACAATGAGATTATCACCTCTCATCTGTTAGGATGGCTATCATTAAAAACAAAAATAAAATAACAAGTACTGACAAAGATGTGGAAAAACTGGAACTCTTATACATGGCTAATAGAAATGTAAAATGGTGCAGTGGTATGAAAAACAGTATGGAGGCTCCCCAAAGAAATATAAAGGAGAACCACCACGTGACCAAGCAATCTCACTTCTGCACTTACATTTGAAAGAACTGAAATCAGGATCTTGAAGAGATAGCTGCATTTCCATGTTCACTGCAGCAATATTCACAGCAGCCGACATATGGAAATAACCTAAATGTCCACTGATGGATGAATAAAGAAATGTGGTATATACATACCATGGACTATTCCAACCTTGAAAAAGAAGGAAATCCTGCCAGTACACAATAATACAATAAAGCTGAGGGATGTTATATTAAATGAAATAAGCCGGTCACAGAAGACTGCTGTATGATTGATTGCATGATTCCACTTACATGAGGTATCTAAGATAGTCAAGGGCTTCCCTGGTGCATCAGATGATAAAGAATCTGCCTGCAATGTAGGAGACCTGGGTTCTATCCCTGGGTCGAGAATAACCCCTGGAGAAGGAAATGGCTACCCACTCCAGTACTCTTGCCTGGAGGATTCCACGGACAGAGGCTACAGTCCATGGGGTCACAAAGAGGCGGACACGATTGAGTGACTAACAGTTTCACAAGACAGTCAAACTCACAGAAACAAAATGATGGCAACAAGCAGCTGGAAGGAGAGGGGAATGGGGGATTGCTATTCAGTGGACTTAACATGTCAGCTGCAAAAAATGAATAAATTCTAGAAATTTGCTGTACAATATCCTACTTATAGTTAAGAATACTGTATTGCACACTTAAAATTTTGTTGAGGGTAAATCTCATGTTAAATGTTCTTACCAAAAATTTTTAAGTAAAAAATAAATATACACTGCAGGCTGATTATCTACTTATTTGTTCAACACATACCTACTGACTTCTTAACCTACAGAAGGAATTTTAAATGCAAGGCTATATGAGAGCCACACTTAATCTTCAAGGGATTCAAAAAGAATTGTGTTGCATTGTTTTCAAAAAGGCAGGCATATTGTTCACAAAATAGAGCCAATTATTTAAACATATATTGAACTTAAGTGAATTTGGTATTTCTGCAAGGTATCAAGTCCCAGAAAGTTTTCAAGCTGATCCTTGATGGCATATTTACTGATTTGAGTGCATCTAAGACTGTAAGTGCTTAACTAACTACTTGATAAGTATTTGTTGAATTAATGAATGAACATATACACAAACTGTATGGAACAAACACATTTAGAGACCAGGATGAAACAGAGACAGAGATTAGCAGCACTGGAAAAATCTAGCAAAGTGAAGAAGAAAGGCAATATCCACAAAACATCTTAATGAAATATTAAAACTGGTTAAGTTTCCATCCTATTTGTTTTAATTATCCATCTCTCTAAAAATAGGGCTTATTTTTTTAAAAATCAAAATATCTATTAAAATGCCAGAGTTTGCCAAATCTAAAGAGGGACCTGGGTATTTTCTGAAAAATTAATCAGAATCTCTTTTATTGTCAAAATTATAGGATACTGATTTAAGAATTTATTCTATCAGAAACAGGAATGTGAAAGTGATATTATTATAAAATTTGTATTTGGAATATGGGACTTTCCCTTATTTTTGAAACAAGAAAAATAATTTAAGCAGATACATAACACCATTTAACCAAAAAACACACAGTTCTCCAGATGTGAGAACTATAAGCCCTTATTTGACTATGTAGATTTACATGAATAGGTATCATATGAGGAAATGTGGGAACCTTTTCTTAGGGCTTTCAAAGGATGAACATTTAACACTATTAGATAACCTTAATGACCTCAGTAGTCCCAGCATCCCAGTCTCTTGGAAAATTTTGTTTTTTTTTTTTTAATTTTCTTTACTTTATTGTGTTGGTTTTGCCATACAGTGACATGAAACCGTCATGGGTCTACATATGCTCCCCTTCCAGAACCCCCCTCCCTCTCCCCTCCCGACTCCCTCCCCCTGGGACATCCCAGTGCACCAGCAATGAGCATCAACCCTGGGCTGGCGATTGATTTCACATATGGTAATTAACATGTTTCAATGTCATTCTCCCATATCATCCCACCCTTGCCCTCTTCCACAGAGTCCACGTGTCTTTTCTATCCCTATTGATATTTCCCTCATAATAGGTGAGCATAACCTACCAAACAGAACTAACTTAAACAGGCCAAATGAAGAAGAACGTGTTAAAGATCTTAGAAATTTTTTTGTACTTTCCTGCCTTGACAACTTTATCTGAGCATTTTTTAAATAAAATACATACAAACCTCTTTCGCCATTATATACAGCCATTTGATATTTATTCTATTTATTCTCCTAGATTGTTCAGCCACTTTCTCATTCAACAAATCAAAATCAGTGTACAGAGAATAAGGAAAGATCAAAGAAATATAAAAGTAGATATCTGCCCTTGGAGAGCTTACAGTCTCCTAGGTGAGACTAGAGATAAAACAATTTGGAAAAGCTAAAAGAGGTAGAAGAACGTACCCAAGATGAATAAAGACTCACAGATTGTCTGCAAACCATTCAAAACACATAATAAAATTTTGTCCTCACTACTCCACTTTACTGGATCATATACAAAACATCCAAAATAAATTGACTAAACCAAAACATTTACTAGGAAAATCTCAAGCAAGAAATAACATCAAAATGTATCAGAAACTGTTTGCTCAGCATCTGAGCAGAGCTTCCTTTATGAAGCTCACCCACGTGCCTGAATCCCTAACATCTAGCATTTGTTAATATATGTTAACTGTTTTAAAGAAATATGGGGAAAAAACCTGGGAAATCTGAACCAATCCCATTGCAAGTCTCACTACATTTCAAAGAAGTCCTTCTATATTTCAGCCATACTGACTCAGCTGAACATTTCTCTATCTTTTTCTAGGCCTGGAGCACTGGCAAATTTATGTGCCAAAGACAGTGGGCCTGGAATATTTGAAAAGATTAGCTCCAAAGCAGATAAATCTTCAGATGAATCCATAGAAAACTATGAGAGGATTTCTGTACACAAACTAAAAACATGAAAATGACACTGTAGACACTTTTTCTGAGTTATGTTTTACTGGGTACCATTTTTTTTACTAACCATTTTTGATCGCTAGCTTCCACAGAATCTTTATGAAATAAGCCAAGTTATCTGCCAAGTTCTTAGTTCAGATTGCTGGAGTAGTATACAGGTCCAAAAAATTGAATCAACTGTATTTACTTTATAATACCTAATTACATATACAATAGGCACAATTTGGGACTATAGGAATGCACAATTTTAATTGGGGTAGCTAAGACACACATGAAACAATTAGCAATAAATTTCATTTAAATAATTAAACGTTGTCATTGATATGGTTTAGACTGGAAAAGAGTTCACATGGCAAGCATAATGATGAAAGTGTCAGAATAGTTAGAAAGAAGAGCTTTCTAGGTTCTGAAGTTGTATAAGCAAAGACAGAGGAAAAAATGTCCACACCACATGTATAAGATGGCAAGGAGACCGGTTCAAATGGAAAAGAGAGTATGTGCCAGGAAAAGGGGAAAGAGAGAAAAGGACAGGTGTGTGAAGCTGCAGTGTAGATTGGAGTTGTCAAGTTCCAGCCAGAAGCCTGTTTTTGTAAGTAAAGTGTTCTTGGAACAAAGCCACGTTCATTTACAGACAGTCTATGGCTTCTTTCACACGATGGTAGTGTTAAGTAGTTGTGATGGAGACCCTGAGACCCACAAAGCCCAAGATATTTATTGTCTTGCCCCTTACAGAAAAAGTCTGCCAGTCATCTGGGAAGGAGGGAGGGAACACATACCAGCAGTATGTTGCCAGTTCCTTTTACAGTCCTAATCACATGCATAGAATACAGCCCTTCCCCAGGCTCCATGGGTCTTCTGATAAGGACAAATTATAGAAGACCTTTAAAAGCAGGCAGCAGGATTTAGAATTGACATAGTAGATAATGGAAATTCTAGGATAAGAAAACAATCAATCTGAAAGATTCACCAAGAATGAGAACAGAAAAGAAACCGGAATAAAAGGCACCAGTAAGAATTATTGCATAAATCCAAGCACGGGGCCTTCTTAAGAAATGGAGATGACAATTCAGAGAAACATTTCCAAGGATGACTCAAGTCTTGGGAACAAATTAATGTGGGACAGGTAGTGTAAGGGAAAGCACATCAGACTGGGAGTAATTGAACTGGGGGTAGCTTTAGCTCTGCCCTTTACTAGCTGTATCATTGGCAAAGGCGTGTTATGGGTCTCCATTTACTCACTAACAGCATTAGGAAGTGGGTAGAAACATTAATATATACTATTTCTGAGTAACTGCTTGGGAAACAGATACTGAGCAAAGGCATTTCACATATTTATTTCCAATTCTTACAAAAGGCTCCGAGAAAGGTATTGCCAGGCCCATTTCACAAATGAGGAAACTGAAACTCAGACAGCTTTAGTAAATTGCCTGATATCACATAGCTCAGTCTTTATTCATCTTGGGTCAGTTCAGTCACTCAGTCGTCTCTGACTCTGCGACCCCATGGACTGCAGCACACCAACTCCGGGACTTTACACAAACTCATGTCCATTGAGTCGGTGATGTCATCCAATCATCTCATCCTCTGTCGTCCCCTTTTCCTTCTGCCCCCAATCGTTCCCAGCATCAGGGCCTTTTCCAATGAGTCAGTTCTTCACATCAGGTGGACAAAGTATTGGAGATTCAGCATCAATCCTTCCAATGAATATTCAGGACTGATTTCCTTTGGGATGGACTGGTTGGATCTCCTTGCAGTCCAAGGGACTCTCAAGAATCTTCTCCAACACCACAGTTCAAAAGCATCAATTCTTCAGCGATCAACTTTCTTTATGGTCCAACTCTCACATCCAACATGACTACTGGAAAAACCATAGCCTTGACTAGATGGACCTTTGCAGGCAAAGTAATGTCTCTGCTTTTTAATATGCTGTCTAGGTTGGTCATAACTTTCCTTCCAAGGAGCAAGTATCTTTTAATTTCATGGCTGCAGGCATCATCTGCAGTGATTTTGGAGCCATAGTCTGTCACTATTTCTATTGTTTCCCCATCAATTTGCCATGAAGTAATGGGACCAGATGCCATGATCTTAGTTTTCTGAATGTTGAGTTCTAGCCAACTTTTTCACTCTCCTCTTTTACTTTCATCAAGAGGCTCTTTAGCTCTTCTTTGCTTTCTTCCATAAGAGTGGTTTCATTTGCATATCTGAGGTTATTGATATTTCTCCTGGCAATCTTGATTCTAATTTGTGTTTCATCCAGTCTAGCATTTCTCATGATGTTCTTTGCACATAAGTTAAATAAGCAGGGTGACAATATACAGCCTTGACATACTCCTTTCCCGATTTGGAACCAGTCTGCTGTTCCATGTTCACTTCTAACTGTTGCTTCTTGATCTGCACACAGATTTCTCAGGAGGCAAGTCAGGTGGTCTGGCATTCTCATCTCTTGAAGAATATTCCACAGTTTGTTGTGATCCACACAGTCAAAGGCTTTGGCATAGTCAATAAAGCAGAAGTAGATGTTTTTCTGAGACTCTCTCGCTTTTTCAATGATTCAACACATGTTAGCAATTTGATCTCTGGTTCCTCTGCTTTTTCTAAATCCAGCGTGAACATCTGGAAGCTCATGGTTCATATACTTCTGAAGTCTGTCCTGGAGAATTTTGAGCATCACTTTGCTAGCATGTGAGATGAGTGCAATTGTGTGGTAGTTTGAGCATTCTTTGGCATTGCCTTTCTTTGGGATAGGAATAAAAACTGACATTTTATAGTCCTGTGGCCATTGCTGAGTTTTCCAAATTTGCTGGCATATTGAGTATAGCACTTTCACAGCATCATCTTTCAGGATTTGAAATAGCTCAACTGGAATTCCATCACCTCCACTAGCTTTGTTCATAGTGATGCTTCTTAATGCCCACTTGGCTTTGCATTCCAGGATGTCTGGCTCTAGGTGAGGGATAACACCACTGTGATAATCTGGGTCATGAAGATCTCTTTTGAGAAGTTCTTCTGTGTATTCTTGTCACCTCTTCTTAATATCTTCTGCTTCTGTTAGGTCCCTACCATTTCTATCCTTTATTGAGCCCATCTTTACATGAAATGTTCCCTTGGTATCTCTAATTTTCTTGAAGAGATCTCTAGTCTTTCCCATTCTATTGTTTTCCTCTACTTCTTTGCATTGATCACTGAGGAAGGCTTTCTTACTTCTCCTTGCTATTCTTTGGAACTCTGCATTCAAACGGGTATATCTTTCCTTTTCTCCTTTGCCTTTAGTTTCTCTTCTTTTTGCAGCTATTTGTAAGGCCTCCTCAGGCAACCATTTTCTGCATTTCTTTCTTGGGGATGGTCTTGATCACTGCCTCCTGTACAATGTCATGAACATCTGTCCACAGTTCTTCAGGCACTCTATCATATATAATCCCTTGAATTTATTTGTCACTTCCACTGTATAATCATAAGGGGTTTGATTCAGGTCAGACATGAATGGTCTAGTGGTTTTCCCTACTTTTTTCAATGTAAGTCTGAATTTGGCAATAGGGAGTTCATGAACTGAGCCACAGTCAGCACCCAGTCTTGTTTTTGCTGACTGTATAGAGCTTCTTCATCTTTGGCTCCCAAGAATATAATCATCTGATTTCAGTATTGACCATCTGGTGATGTCCATGTGTAGATTCTTCTCTTGTGTTGTTGGAAGAGGGTGTTTGCTATGACCAGTCAGTTCTCTTGGCAAAACTCCATTACCTTTTGCCCTGCTTCATTCAAGAAGGTCAAATTCAAGGCCAAATTTGCCTGTTATTGCAGGTATTTCTTGACTTCCTACTTTTGCATTCCAGCCCCCTATAGTGAAAAGGACATTTTTTTTTTGGTGTTAGTTCTAGACGATCTTGTAGGTCTTCATAGAACCATTCAGCTTCAGCTTCTTCAGCATTACTGGTAAGGGCATAGACTTGTATTACTGTGATATTGAATGGTTTGACTTGGAAATGAACAGAGGTCATTCTTTCGTTTTTTGATGTTGCATCCAAGTGCTGCATTTCTGACTCTTTCGTTGACTATGATGGCTACTCCATTTCTTCTAAGGGATTCTTGCCCACAATAGTAGATATAATGGTCATCTAAGTTAAATTCATCCATTCCAGTCCAATTTAGTCACTGATTCCTAAAATATCAATATTCACTCTTGCTATCACCTGTTTGACCACTTCTAATTTGCCTTGATTCATGGACCTAACATTCCAGGTTCCTATGCAATATTGCTCTTTACAGCATCAGACTTTACTTGCATCACGAGTCACATCCATAACTGGGTGCTGTTTTTGCTTGGTTCCATCTCTTCATTCTTTCTGGAGTTATTTCTCCACTGATCTCCAGACCTGGGGAGTTCATCTTTCAGTGTCCTATCTTTTTACCTTTTCATACTGTTCACGGGGCTCTCATGCCAAGAATACTGAAGTAGCTAGTAAAGTAATAAAATAAGTTTCAAACTTAGAACTGCTCTCCATATGCAGAGGGTATTATGTGGTACAATGCCCATTAATCACTTAAGGGATAACCACCACTTCATTCAGGGAAGTTCTGTATCATCTTTCTCTAAGGCATTTAGGTAGTTAAGACTTCCCCTCTCTCCATCCCTCTTAAGTGGGGTCTATATCAAGTGCTCACCAAAATCCCTGTGTTCCTTTACATTCCCAGATGCCTTTGAAATTACCTTGACTGTGATTTGAACAGTTAGACATGGGTAGAAGTGATGTAAGACACTTTCAGACTTGGCCCTAAAAACAAAATAATAACTGATGTATATAGTGCTTTATATTTCCCAGTGAACAGGCTTTCTTACATAAACTAGCTCATTTGGCTCTCACAGAAAATAAGAACTGGAGTTATTATCATCAGAAACATGACTGCAGATAAATATACTTAATCACAACCAGATTAGATAACTGGATATTCTGTAGGTAAGGGAATGCCTCTGAAGACTACATGCCTTTCATTTCTGCATCCCAGCACATAGGCAGTGCCGAAAAACAGCCAGTGCCTATTGGTCGAATGGAGGAACTAATGTTTGTGTATAAAAAGGTTCACACTGCCCAAAAACAGACAGTTCTTTTAAATAACAGAATTACCTCTGAAATAATATAAAAGGCTAGCAGTTATATCATTTTCTCATAGCTAAAATTCCTTTCTCCCCTTAATAGCTATTCTGCTTACAACCAATGTCAACTTTAATTGTTTTACACAGCAGGACATAATTTCTCCTCTTCTGATCCAAACCCATTGCTACTCAGTGACAACTTCAAACAGACAGTAAACCAGTCCCACACTCTCATCCTGTACTTGGCAAATCTAAGCCAATACCTTTTACATTCCCCTTATCCTGAGACGGTTTCTCTTCTTGGATTCTAGGGGACGTTTCAGAATGCCAAGGAAACCTAATTGAATTCTATCTTGGATTTCACATTATAGTAATAAACTACTCAATCCTCCTGCTTACTTTCTGAACTGGCTCTTTTTTTTCCCCCCACTGGAATTTAGCAAGAAAATTGTTTCAACTGGATCAGCCATCATGCCTTGATGTGATAACAAAAATGAAAAATCAAAAGATTTGCTCTTTGAGATATGATTTAGTATCTGGCAGGAATATTCGAGAAAATTGTGTCCACTTTCTGACCACATAACTAAACAAACAATGAGTGAGGAAGTCCTGCTGAGAGACATTTTCACATTAAAAGGTGCTAAAAACAGGCTAGATCTCCTTGTAGCTCAGCTGGAGGCCTTCATTCCATCTTTAGTCATTTCCTCTCTGACTGGTAACAACTGGTGAGGAAGAGGGAAAGGGGAGACTGTGCCTGTGAGCTGAGTCAGTCAGCAATTCAAGGAATCAAGGAATGACTTGAGAGAGTTAGGGATTCGTGTCCTTCCAGCCATTTCCAGAGGTCACAGGGAGCAATGTTCAAGTGGCTGGAGGGTGGGGGGCGATAAAAAAGATTAGCAATCTTCTTAGGACTTTATTAGAGATCTAACATAAGTCTAAATTATACTCAGCAGTAGTTCATCAGAGGATCTGTATGGATTTGGCCCTCACTGATGGCTAGGTACCACAAAAAAGAAGGAAATTAAATATGCTTAGATAGCCAGCATATAGATATAAAAGCAGATCGCCTCTCTTACATAGTATAGGGGCTACTTTGGAGTCTCATGATAAACAGGTGATAAATATGCAAACATCAGAGTCCATAGTTAACAGAGTTCTATAAGGATTTAGGAAGACAGAACTTCCACCAGAAGTATGTCCTCAGCATCAATAGTATTCACGCAATAACTGATTCAATAAACAGCTTGGGTGCCTGCTCCAGATGAGGCATTACACCAGAGACTTCCGAAAGCTAAGTCGTGTCCAACTGTTTGTAACTCCATGGACTGTGGTCTGTCAGACTCCTCTGTCCATGGGATTTCCCAGGCAGGAATACTAGGCAGGCTGCCATTTGTTTCTCCAGGGGATCCTCCAGGGGATCCAAGGATCAAACTCACGTCTCCTACTTGGCAGGTGAATTCTTTACCACTGCACTACCTGGGAAACGCTCATTATAAAGCTGGATATATAAAGATGGGGAAGATTTGCCTTTTGGATTCATAGTCCAGGACAGGGTTTCTGAACCACAATACTACTGACATTTGGGGCAAAGTAGTTGTTTGCTACGCAGCTATCCTATGTATTGTAGGCTATTTAGCAGCATCCCTGGCCTCTCCCCACTAGATGCCAGTAGCATTCTGCCTCAGTTGTGCTACCAAAATGTTGTGACAACCAAAGATGTCTCCAAACATTGCCAAATGCCCCCGGGAGGGGAGTAGGCAAAACTTCACAGCCCTTTGAAAACTACTCATTTAATGGGAGAAACAAGGTTTTGTAATGAAATAATCACAATGCATTGAGAAGGGCTAGAAATTTGTAGGAAGTGTTGTGGGAGCACTCAGAAGAGCTAGATAACCCAGAGTGGAGGAGGAGGAGGATGAATGCTCTACCAGCATTAATCACACTCCAATAACTCAGTATGCTAAAAAGCAGATAGTAGACAACAGAATAACATTCTTGAGAGTCCCTTGGACTGCAAGGAGATCCAACCAGTCCATCCTAAAGAGATCAGTCCTGGGTGTTCATTGGAAGGCCTGATGTTGAAGCTGAAACTCCAATACTTGGGCCACCTGATGCGAAGAGCTGACTCATTGGAAAAGACCCTGATGCTGGGAAAGATTGAGGGCAGGAGGAGAAGGGGAAGACAGAGGATGAGATGGCTGGATGGCATCATTGACTCGATGGCCATGGGTTTGGGTGGACTCCAGGAGTTGGTGATAGACAGGGAGGCCTGGCTGCTGCGGTTCATGGGGTCGCAAAGAGTCAGACACGACTGAGCGACTGAACTAACACTTATTCCCTAGTGGCTCAGACAGTAAAGAATCTGCCTGCAATATGGGAGACCTGGCTTCAATCCCTGGGTTTGGAAGATCCCCTGGAGGAGGGTATGGCAACCCACTCCAGTATTCATGCCTGGAGAATCCCCACGGACAGAGGAGTCTGGTGGGCTACAGTCTAAAGAGTCAGGCACAACTAAGCACAACTAGGCACAACTAAGCTTAGCACAACTAAGCATGACACTTATTGAGCACTTTCTATGTGTCATACACTGTTCTAAGCATTTTGCAGACATTAACTCATTAATCTTCACAACAGTCCTAGAAGACAGATTCTATCTTCATTTTAAAATAAAGAAACAGACATACCAGAGTGAAGTAAGCCAGAAGCAAAAACAACAATACAGTATATTAACACATATATATGGAATTTAGAAAGACGGTAACGAGAACCCAACATATGAGACAGCAAAAGGAATGCAGATGTATAGGATAGACTCTTGGACTTTGTGGATGAGGGTAAGGGTGGGATGATATGGGAGAAGGGCATTGAAGCATGTTAATTTTCATATGTCTAATCAATCGCCAGCCCAGGATTGATGCTCGGGGCTGGTGCAGCAAGATTTCCCAGGGCGGGGAGGGAAGAGGGAGGGGGGTTCCGGAGGGGAAGCATATGTAAACCCATGGTGATATCATGACAATGTATGGCAAAAACAATTAAAAATAAATAAATAAATAAATAATTTTTAAAAAAATAATAAAATAAAGAAACAGACATAGAAAGGTTAAGTAACTTGTCCATGTCACAGAGCCAGTAAATAGTGGTAGCACGATGGAAAATCCAGGCAGTATATCTCAGTACATCTGCTTTAAAAAAAAAAAAGAAGAAAGCGGCAGTAGCCTGGCTTCTGCAAACATATTTTCAAACAATATAAGTAAGAAGACAAAAAGAGGATTGAACACAAAAAGGATTAGCACTGCTAGCAGTGAGAAGATAGAGGGGGGCGTGAAATGCACACTGTATTATAAACGTCAAACTTGCTAAGAGACTAGATCTTAATTACTCCCACCACCAGAAAGAAATGATAATTGTGTGTCATGATAAAGGTGCTAACCAACCCTACAATGGCATTCATATTACAATAGATAATCAAATCAACATGTTGTAGGCCTTAAACTTACCCAACGTTATATATCAAAAATATTTCAATTAAAAAAAAAAGGAAAGGGAAAGAAAGCACAAGGGAAAGGAGAAGGGTGTCAAAAAGAAGCAATGCTTACCCACTTTGGAAAATTGTAGAAAATTGTATGTTGGAGATAATAAGACTAGAAGGAAATCAGGCATGGGTTACATTTGCATGCAAATCCACATTCACAAGGTTTATAGATATGATACAGTTTGAACAAGAGTATTCAGTATTAGACCATAAAGAAGGGTCAACACCAAAGAATTGGCGCTTTGGAATTGTGGTGCTAGAGAAACCTCTTGAGAGTCCCTTGGACTTCAAGGGGATTAAACCAGTCAATCCTAAAGGAAATCAACCCTGAATATTCATTGGAAAGACTGATGCTGAAGCTGAAGCTCCAATATTTTGGCCACCTGATGCAAAGAGCAGACTCACTGGAAAAGACCCTGATGCTGGGAAAGATTGAAGGCAAAAGGAAAAGAGGGTGACTGCAGATGAGATGGTTGGGCATGAATTTGAGCCAACTCTGGGATGTAGTAGAGGACAGGGAAGCCTGGTGTGCTGCAGTACATGGGGTCACAAAGAGTCAGACACAGCTTCGTGACTGAACAACAACAACAGCCTAACTGTTTAATACTTCTCAAGAAGGTACGTGGTAGTGTACAAAAAATGAGTATATAAAGCTTTAGAATAAATATAACTTAGACTGTTCCTTTTTTTTTTTTGAAGTTTTAGTATTCTATAAAGATAGAACAAATATACTGTAAATTTGACGTGAGTTAAGATAAACTCAAGCTCTCAGGAAATTTCAAGCTTTCAGTGTTACTGGAGACTGTGGCCCCAGGCCTCAGGGGGCTATGGATGCCCTCTTTTTCTCTCGTTAAGACCCTTTGACAAAGAGAAACTGAGATTCCCATCCGAGAGCACAGTAAGCACTCGTGGTTGGTTAGGCATGTTTCTTAGAAATTGGAAGTTAAAGGAGTTGTGCCATTGTCATATTTTTAGTTGAAAACCAAGCCAGCCCAGCTGGCCTGTGCCCTCAGGAGCAGGTTTAGGGTAAAGCTATGTGGCCAGTTTATGGTGCCAACTGGGTAGAGCATTCCCCTACGTCAATCTCAAGCTGGCTGTTTAGGATAAACATTCTAATAAGGAATCAGAACTAGGTCTTGGACAGGCTTCCCCACTCACGTCTTGCATCAGTTAAGACCCTAGAGATCCAACCATGCCTACTGTCAACTCACACCTCAGGCCTTTATAACTGCTCTTCCCTCTGCCTCACAAGCTCCCTACCCCGTCACCTTCTAGCTCTCTCCCCCACCTCTTTCAGATCACTACACAAAGTCCACCTTCTCATTGATGCCTTCCTTGACCACCGTACTTCAAATCATAAACTCCTTCCTCTCTGTAATCCTTGTTCATAACACCTGTTACCACTGAACAGTCTACATCTTGTACTTGTTAATTTATGTTTTTATTGTTTCTCTCCCACCACTAGAACGTTAGCTCCATGAAGGCAGGAATTTTGTTCTGCTTTGTTTCCTACTGACAGTCTCTAGCACCTGGAAAATACCAGTAAATATTCGTGGAATGAATCATTTATGTCACTTAATCCTCACAAAGACTACATCCTTTAGTGCTTCTCTTAGGTGTGGATCCTTTCATCACTGTTGTGGCTGATAATGACAATAAATAACCTTAGCCCAAGTGTTTTGGTCACCTTGGGCTGCTATAATAAAATACCATACACTGGCTCATTTAAACAACTGAAATTTTATTTCTCACAGTTCTAGAAAGTCAAGATCAGAGCATCAGCATGGCCATGTTATGGTGAGAGCCCTTTTCTGGGTTGCAGACAGCAGTCTTCTGGCTGTGTCCTCACATGGTAGACAGAGGGCTGGCACTCTTTCCCTTCTCATAAGGACACTAATACCATCATAGGGGCTCTGCCCTCATGACCTAATCACCCTCAAAGGCCCCATCACCAAATATCATCCTATTGGAGGTTACAGTTTCAACATGTAAGTTTTGAGGTAACACAATTAAGCAGTCTATAACATCAAGTATTCAATTACATTTGCTGGCTTCCTTTCTAAAATTACTACTATTGCCCAAAGGTAAACAATTTGCTCAAAGTCACAGAATTAGGCATTAAACCCAGGTCCCTCAGGCTCCAAAGCTATATTCATATCAAATCAATGAATACTTCATTGATAAAAGTAATTATTACTAGTACTATTGTTACCATCACACTTTTCTACCACATTTCGAAAGATGATTTCCCATCCATTAACTCATTGGATACTCACAACAGCCCCATAAGGGAATAAGCAAATATATCATCCCCCTACTCCTTACAGATAGGAGATTTAAAGACTTGTCCAAGGTCACACACCTAGGAAACAGAGACGGAGAGGGGCGCTACAAAAGCTCATTCCTACAGTCAACAGTTTTGGTCAAACTCATTCATTTGTAAACCCAAATGACATGGCTCCAAGTCTATCAATCAGTCCAAAGTAAGACAAAGTTAATAAGCATCTTCATACATATTAATTTCTTCTGATATTATAGAAATATTTGTACTGAGCTGCTGATTCAGTCTCAGAAAATTTCTAAGTGACTGGACAGTTCCATATTTGAGTAAACAGGACCAGGGCAGGGAACTTAGTCCAACACAATGCTTCCCAGATGGTAATGTACTCCAGCTCCAGAGGAGGCAGCAGTGAAAAAAGGACTAGTCTTCAAAGTTGGGCATGGGTACTCTTTCTGGAGCACTTTCTGGGAACAATTATGGAATATTCTTTACAAGCCCAGCTCTAATGGTGAGATAGGGCAAACGTTTTGAACATGAGCAAAATCCTAAAGGATTTCTGAACTCATTAGGGAAAGCAAACATTATGAGAGACTGAGGCTATATTTTATTTCTATAAAGAAATATTTATTTCTATATTTTATTTCTATAAAGAAAACTGAGCACTGAAGAATTAATGCTTTTGAACTGTGGTGTTGGAGAAGACTCTTGAGAGTCTCTTGGACTGCAAAGAGATCCAACCAGTCCATCCTAAAGGAGATCAGTCCTGAATATTCATTAGAAGGACTGATGCTGAAGCTGAAACTCCACTCCTTTGGTCACCTGATGTGAAGAACTGATTCATTTGAAAAGACCCTGATACAAGACCCTGATACTGGGAAAGACTGAAGGCAGGAGGAGAAGGGGATGACAGAGGATGAGATAGT
>ML662496.1:5363492-5475992 GCA_007570785.1 Antilocapra americana
AGTTTGTTTAAAAAAAAAAAAACTTTAAAACTACTGCACTTCAACTAAAAAGGGTCCAAAACACTTCTCATGCCTGCTGACCGCCCCCCCTTTTCCACAGCTAAGAATGGCAGCAGGATGCTATGTCGCTATATACAAAAACGAGACAACCTGCAGCTAAATGGATGCCCACTGCCGTGTCCACAGGTCCAGCCTCACAGAGCACGCCCTGAGATACGGCGCCTCCGGAAGGGGCCGTGTGTGTCTCGGTTGCTTTGTTCTTTTTACAAACTATAGATACGTACAGTTGAGAACTCAGAATTTCTAGCCAATGACCATAGAATTAACACACCACCTTACAAATTTTTTTTTAAAAAGTGCCAGAAACATCTTTAAATGCTTTGTCACACCAACAGCAAAGTGCACAGAGTGAGGAGAACACGAGAACCTTTTCATTTTAAAAGTGTTTGGAAATATGTCCAACTTTGATACAGTTTCCTGGTGCTCCAGACACCCATGGCCACTTATATGTAAACCACTGACAACTGCTAGAGCACTTGGAGAGACTAAGATATGATCATGATCCAACTGGGTAATTAAACCTAATGAGGGCAATAGACACGTCTTGGGTGAGAGGTGTGTCAATCAAGGCGCTCCCTACTCTAAGGTATTCACAAGGAGGCAGATCAACAGTTTTTTTTTTTAATCCCTCCCCCTCCTCCTCCCCCTCCCCCTCCTCCTCCCCCTCCCCCTCCTCCTCCTCTTCGTCTTCCTCTTCCACCTTTCTCCGGGCAACTTAAGCAGGACCCTTGGCACGAGCAAGCTTCCTTTAGACTTATAGTCTACGACATCCTTCTCATACTTCTTCAGCTTCGCTGCCTTGTTGATGTATGGCTGCTTCTGTCACTTAAGTTTTTCCACATCTCGCCCAGCTTCTTTGCCACATCTCCAATAGAGATGCCAGGGTTTGTAGACTTGATCTTGGGGCGGAATTCAGAGCAGAATAGGAAAAGTCCAGACGGTGGTCTCTTGGGTCTCTTAGGGTCCTTCTTGCCTCCCTTAGCTGGTCCATAATCCTTCATTTCCTGATCATAGCGCACTTTATCCGCCTTTGCCATTTCATCAAATTTTGATTTCTCTTTCCCGGACATGGTCTTCCACCTCTCAGAGCATTTCTTGGAAAATTCAGCAAAATTGACAGGAACCTCTGGGTTTTTCTTCTTATATTCCTCTCTGCACGTCTGCACAAAGAAGGCATAAGCAGACATCTTGCCCTTTGGTTTCCTGGGATCACCTTTAGCCATCTTGACTGTATTGTTCGCTACTCTGGGCCGCGCAGGGCACGATGCACGGCCGAAAATCATGATTTTCAATGACTATTTCAGTCTAGGTATAAATGCCCCAATCAAACCTTGAAATAATATTTGCTAAAATAAGGTCTTTGTACATTCTAGGAAAAATGGCATTCTTTTCATCTTTAAACAAACAAACAAAAAAAGCATACCTTTTATGTTCAAGTTGTTCAGCAGACCCCAAAATTACACTGTACGGTTTTTCAAGAATGATAGGGGAAGGAGAATAAATTCCTGTGTATAAATTTAGGTCTGAATTTGCAAGAAACACCTTTTAATTAAGCATGACATTTGACACAATCAAGTTTGAAGTTACCTGCACACCTTCACACCTATGAAAATTGTTGTAAATTCTCAGTGCAACTTAACATATAGCATCTAACATGCACAGCAGTCTATTTGTGACAGACACATTCTTAAGAGAAGAATTTGTTTTTCTAAGAATGTAGAAACAGTTTATTTTCTTTTTTTAAATTTTTTAAATTTATTTTTCCTTTATATTATCGTGTTGGTTTTGCCATACATTGACATGAATCCGCCATGGGTATACATGTGTTCCCCTTCCAGAACCTCCCCCCCACCTCCCTCCCGATTCCATCCCTCTGGGTCTTAATTTTCTTTTTTTTACCTCTTCATAAAACACTTTAAATTTTACCATGTTAGCATATAGGTACAACATAAATTTTCTTCTATCCTTTTGACCATATCTTACAGAGACTTTGTCACCAATGTCACAATAAAACTTATCTACCCACTATTGGAAGAGATAAATAAAAATAAAGGTGACAAGACAAATTTATGGGAAACGTTAGAAGTCATCAAAATGTGATGTTTCACTTATAAAAATTTTTGAATATGTAATTTAATATGATAAATTTAGGATAATTTAATACAAAACATTTTTCTATTTATTATATATATCTTGATAACATACTTTAAAAGAAGAAATATATAGAGGAACCTAAGACTATAGCTTCCATTTGCTAAGTTCTGATAACACATTTCAATATTCAAAATATCCCCTCACAAATGTCAGAATAACTATCAACAAAAAGAACACAGATAACAAATGTTGCCAGGATGTGGAAAAATGGTGTGAATGTAAATTGGTGTGGGCACTATGGAAAACAGTATAGAGATTCCTCAAAAAATTAAAAATAGAATTACCACATGACTTACCAATTTCACTCCTGGTTTTATATCCAAAAAAAATGAAAATACTAATTTGAAAAGATACATGCACATCAATGTTCATAGCAGTATTATTCATAATTACCAAATTATGATGAATAATTATAGATTGCTTCTAAATATCCATCCAGTTAAAAACAATCTGTCCATTAACAGAAGAATGGATAAAGATATGATACACATACAAACATACACGTGCAGTGGAATACTACTCAGCCATAAAAAAAATTTAATTTTTCCATCTGTAGCAACCTGGATGGACTTGGAAGACATTATGCTAAGTGAAATCAGTCAGACAGAGAAAGACAAATACTGTCTAATATCACTTCTATGTAGAAGCCTAAGAATACAACAAACTAGTGAATATAACAAAAAGAAGACTCAAAGGTATAAAGAACAAAATAGTGGTTACCAGTGGGAAGAGTGAATTGGGGAGGGAGAATGTGGGGGTAGAGGAGTAAGAGGTACAAACCATTAGGTATAAAACAAGTTACAAGGTTATATTGTACAACACAGGGAATACAGCCAACATTTATAACTATAAATGGAGTTCAGTTCAGTTCAGTTCAGTCACTCAGTCATGTCCAACTCTTTGCAACCCCATGAACCGCAGCACACCAGGCCGCCTTGTCCATCACCAACACATAGAGTCCACCAAAACCCATGTGCATCGAGTCAATAATACCATCCAGCCATCTCATTCTCTGTCTTCCCCTTTTCCACCTACCCTCAATCTTTCTCAGCATCAGGGTCTTTCCCAATGAGTCAGCTCTTCCCATAAGGTGGCCAAAGTATTGGGGTTTCAGCTTCAACATCAGTCCTTCCAATGAACACCCAGGACTGATCTCCTTTGGGATGGACTGGTTGGATCTTCTTGCAGCCCAAGGGACTCTCAAGAGTCTCCTCCAACACCACAGTTCAAAAGCATCAATTCTTCTGTGCTCAGCTTTCTTTATAGTCTAACTCTCACATCCATACCTGACCACTGGAAAAACCATACCCTTGACTAGATGGACCTTTGTTGGCAAAGTAATGTCTCTGATTTTTTAATATGCTATATAGTTTGGTCATAACTTTCCTTCCAAGGAGTAAGTGTATTTTAATTTCATGACTGCAATCATCATCAACAGTGATTTTGGAGCCCAGAAAAATAAAGTCAGCCACTGTTTCCACTGTTTCCCCATCTATCTGCCATGAAGTATGGGACCAGATGCCATGATCTTAGTTTTCTGAATGTTGAGCTTTAAGCCAACTTTTTCATTCTCCTCTTTCACTTTCATCAAGAGGCTTTTCAGTTCCTCTTCACTTTCTGCCATAAGGGTGGTGTCATCTGCATATCTGAGATTATTGATAATTCTCCCGGCAATCTTGATTCCAGCTTGTGCTCCTTTCAGCCCAGTGTTTCTCATGATGTACTCTGCATAGAAGTTAAATAAGCAGGGTGACAATATACAGCCTTGATGTACTCCTTTTCCTATTTGGAACCAGTCTGTTGCTCCATGTCCACTTCTCACTGTTGCTTCCTGACCTGCATACAGGCTTCTCAAGAGGCAGGTCAGGTGATCTGGTATGCCCATCTCTTTCAGATTTTTCCACAATTTATTGTGATCCACACAGTCAAAGGCTTTGGCATAATCAATAAAGCAGAAATAGATGTTTTTCTGGAATTCTCTTGCTTTTTCGATGATCCAATGGATGTTGGCAATTTGATCTCTGGTTCCTCTGCCTTTTCTAAAACCAGCTGGAACATCTGGAAGTTTATGGTTCACGTATTGCTGAAGCCTGGCTTGGAGAATTTTGAGTATTACTTTACTAGCGTGTGAGATGAGTGCAATTGTGTAGTAGTTTGAGAATTCTTTGGCATTGCCTTTCTTTGGGATTGGAATGAAAACTGACCTTTTCCAGTCCTGTGGCCACTGCTGAGTTTTCCAAATTTGCTGGAATATTGAATGCAGCACTTTCACAGCATCATCTTTCAGGATTTGAAATAGCTCAACTGGAATTCCATCACCTCCACTAGCTTTGTTTGTAGTGATGCTTCCTAAGGCCCACTTGACTTCACATTCCAGGATATCTGGCTTTAGGTGAGTGATCACACCATTGTGATCATCTGGGTTGTGAAGATCTTTTTTATAAAATTCTTCTGTGTATTCTTGCCATTTCTTCTTAATATCTTCTGCTTCTGTTAGGTCCCTACAATTTCTGTCCTTTATTGAGCCCATCTTTGCATGAAATGTTCCCTTGGTATCTCTAATTTTCTTGAAGAGATCTCTAGTCTTTCCCATTCTATTGTTTTCCTCTATTTCTTTGCATTGGAGTACAATCTAAAAATTGTGAATCATTATATACTGTACACCTGTGAGATATAATATTGTGCATCAACAATATTTCAATTTAAAAATGATTCTAAAGATAAAGTACACTGAAAAAAAGGCTATCAAAGCTTTGTAGTATAAAGTAGACTTGGCAAAATAAATACAACTTGAGTATAAATGGATAGCTAATTTCTTTAATTTAAGGAAATACACCTTCCTATTTTTAAATCAATATAGTACTTCCCCCTTGCATTTCTTTGTATTAAAGTTAAATAAATTAATCAATAGAATTTAATTTAAATAAGCATTGCTCTTCAGGTACTCCCCTTAGAAGTACCGACAATACTGTCATTGCTCAGGGCACATTCTGGAACTACTTTTTGAGAAATGCTTTAGAGACGGTTTACAAACATTCAAGAAAATTGAGATTACTGCTGGTTAATAGTCTAGAAGTCAATTTTTTTATTTTAAAGAACTAAAATCATGTTACCTACACTGAATACCTTTCAAAATTATTCACCAAAATTGGCTCTGAATGACTCAACTATTTCCAAATAACCAAATACTCTTGCTGAGGATAATGATGTACCATGCGATGGTTGTACAGTAATGTTCCACAGTTTCCGGCAGCAATCCCCAAAGAGGAATGATGGAATTGTTTGGATTATGGTAACTGACTTCATAGGAATGAGTATATAACCATGAAGGTGACAGCTTTAACAAGGATCACATTTCCTTTTGGTCACCCCTTCACATGCATACATGGGTAGTTAGGGAGTTAATGTTTTATAAAGCACTTGGTATCATAAGTGAAGTGAAAGTCACTCAGTCGTGTCCGACTCTTTGTGACGCCATGGACTACACAGTACATGGAATTCTCCAGGCCAGAAAACTGGAGTGGGTAGCTTTTCCCTTCTCTGGGGGATCTTTCCAACCCAGGGATTGAACCCAGGTCTTCCACATTGCAGGTGGATTCTTTACCAGCTGAACCACAAGGGAAGCCCCTTGGTATCATAACACCCAGTAAATGGTTGCGTCATCATTATATTGTTTAGCAAAGGATGGCTTCAGCGATAGTGACTATAATCTCTCTATTGGATTGAAAAGGTCAAATAATAATGAACAAAGCTCAGCATAATGTCTGTATATAAATACAGTTTCTGAATTTTTAAATTACAATTATTTGAATAAAGGGACTAAGCTTACTGGTTAGTATGTTGATTGCAGTTGCCATTTCCCATAACTCTGTTATATGGTTTAAAGGTTTCTTTCAGTAAATACATCTTGTGTTTCTCTGATGCTCTGAACTTGAGTAAATTCTGTTTGCTATGTAGTTTGAGTCATGTATTTAGAGATTATGCTACCACAGTACTCTGTTTTGCTTTTGACAAAGGCCATTGCAAAACTAACATAGGTGATAACTGTAGGTATATTGTGATTATGAGTAAGTTAGTGAGTAAACTGTAAGTAAGTTAGTGAGTATTCTGGTATTCCACCCAAAACCTCTCTTCAGGGCTGATCTATCCATCCACCACTGAAAGTTGGTTCCTTAGTGGCAAGGACCCCAGTAAACAATTCTCACACACTACAAGAGCTCCTGGAAGTTTAGGAAATCAGTGGCCCACACTAAATAAAGCAGAAATCACTGAATTGCCATAATGTTGAACAAAGGAAATAAAAAAGATGGTAGAAGGAAATATGCTAGAATGGGTCTATGACTTAAGTCCAGGAAATTCATCAGCCAGTTCATGTAAGAGACCAGAGTACTCCATTTACCAAAGTTACTGACATGGCATGTGCTGAGGAATGAGACATTAAGATCATGCAGAAGCTCAGTGTGCACTCTGTAAGCCAGGGTTGATGGCAGGAGATACTGTTAGAAATCCCAGAATCCTGAGATAAAAGAGGTCCAATAATAACACTTAACCATCAAAAGCAAAGGGGAACCAATTGTTGTGATGAATGGCATGATTGGAGTGGCGACCAGGGCACCTCAGTATCCAAAGAGATCTGGAGGTGGTTGCTGGAATACACTGTTCACAGAAGTAAAGACCTGTGGGCAGGCAGCAAGAGTATTGCTTAATTTTTGCAACTTTTTAAAGTCAAGACTAGATGATTAGGAAACTAAGGGCAACCAGTCTAAGGAAGGCATAGTTTCTTTCTTTTCTTTTTTTTTTAATTTTCTTTACTTTATTGTGTTGGTTTTGCCATACATTGACATGAAACCGCCATGGGTATACAGATGCTCCCCCTCCAGAACCCCCCTCCCTCCTCCCTCCCGATTCCCTCCCCCTGGGACATCTCGGTGCACCAGCCCTGAGCATCAACCCTGGGCTGGCGATTGATTTCACATATGATAATTAACATGTTTCAATGTCATTCCCCCATATCATCCCACCCTTTCCCTCATTCCCAGAGTCCACGAGTCTGTTCTATACATCTGCATTTCTTTTGCTGTCTCGCATGCAGGGTTCTCACTGCCATCTTTCTAAATTCCATATATATGCGTTAGTATACTGTATTGTTGTTTTTCCTTCTGGCTTACTTCACTCTGGATAATACGCTCCAGTTCCGTCCACCTGAGTAGAACTGATTCAAATGAATTTTTTTTAATGCTGAGTAATATTCCATTGTGTATATTTACCACAGCTTTCTTATCCATTGGTCATCTAGGTTGCTTCCGTGTCCTGGCTATTGTAAACAATGAAGCAATGAACATTGGGGTACATGTGTCTCTTTCAATTCTGGTTTCCTCGGTGTGTATGCCCAGCAGTGGGATTGCTGGGTCATATGGCAGGTCTATTTTCAGTTTTTTAAGGAATCTCCACACTGTTTTCCATAGTGGCTGTACTAGTTTGCATTCCCACCAACAGTGTAAGAGGATTCCCTTTTCTCCACATCCTCTCCAGCATTTATTGCTTGTAGATTTTTGGATTGCAGCCATTCTGACTGGTGTAAAGTGGTACCTCATTGTGGTTTTGATTTGCATTTCTCTGATAATGAGTGATGTTGAGCATCTTTTCATGTGATTGTTAGCCATTTTTATGTCTTCTTTGGAGAAATGTCTGTTAAGTTCTTTGGCCCACTTTTTGATTGGGTCGTTTATTTTTCTAGAATGGAGCTGCAGGAGTTGCTTGTATATTTTTGAGATTAATCGTTTGTCCGTTGCTTCATTAGCTATTATTTTCTCCCATTCTGAAGGCTGTCTTTTCACCTTGCTTATAGTTTCCTTTGTTGTGCAGAAGCTTTTAATTTCAATTAGGTCCCATTTGTTTATTTGTGCTTTTATTTCCAATATTCTGGGAGCTGGGTCATAGAGGATCCTGCTTTGGTTTATGTCGGAGAGTGTTTTGCCTGTGTTATCCTCTAGGAGTTTTATAGTTTCTGGTCTTATGATTAGATCTTTGATCCATTTTTAGTTTATTTTTGTGTATGGTGTTAGAAAGTGTTCTAGTTTCATTCTTTTACAAGTGGCTATCCAGTTTTCCCAGCACCACTTGTTAAAGAGATTGTCTTTTCTCCATTGTATATTCTTGCCTCCTTTGTCAAAGATAAGGTGTCCATAGATGTGTGGATTTATCTCTGGGCTTTCTATTTTGTTCCATTGATCTATATTTCTGTCTTTGTGCCAGTACCATACTGTCTTGATGACTGTGGATTTGTAGTATAGCCTGAAGTCAGGTAGGTTGATTCCTCCAGTTCCATTCTTCTTTCTCAAGATTGCTTTGGCTATACGAGGTTTTTTGTATTTCCATACAAATTGTGAAATTATTTGTTCTAATTCTCTGAAAAAGACCTCTGGTAGCTTGATAGGAATTGCATTGAATCTATAGATTGCTCTGGGTAGTATACTCATTTTCACTATATTGATTCTTCCAATCCACGAACATGGTATATTCCTCCATCTATTTGTGTCCTCTTGATTTCTTTCATCAGTGTTTTATAGTTTCCTATATATAACCATTAGCCAGACTCATCAAGAAACAAAGGGAGAAGAACCAAATCAACAGAATTAGAAATGAAAACGGAGAGATCACAACAGAAAACACAGAAATACAAAGGATCATAAGAGACTATTATCAGCAACTATATGCAAATAAACTGGACAACCTGGGTGAAATGGACAAATTCCTAGAAAAGTACAACTTTCCAAGACTAAACCAGGAAGAGATAGATAATCTTAATAGACCCATCACAAGCACGGAAATTGAAACTGTAATCAGAAATCTTCCAAAAAACAAAAGCCCAGGACCAGATGGCTTCACAGCTGAATTCTACCAAAAATTTAGAGAAGAGCTAACACCTATTCTACTCAAACTCTTCCAGAAAATATTGCAGAGGAAGGTAAACTTCCAAACTCATTCTATGAGGCCACCATCACCCTACTTCCAAAACCCGAAAAAGATGCCACAAAAAAAGAAAACTACAGGCCAATATCACTGATGAACATAAATGCAAAAATCCTTAACAAAATTCTAGCAAATAGAATCCAAAAACACATTAAAAAGATCATACATCATGATCAAGTAGGTTTTATCCCAGGGATGTAAGGATTCTTCAATATTCACAAATCAATCAATGTAATACACCACATTAACAAATTGAAAAATAAAAACCACATGATTATCTCAATAGATGCAGAGAAAGCCTTTGACAAAATTCAACATCCATTTATGATAAAAAAAAAACCCTCCAAAAAGCAGGAATAGAAGGAACATTCCTCAACATAATAAAAGCTATATGTGACAAACCCACAGCAAACATTATCCTCAATGGTGAAAAACTGAAAGCATTTCCCCTGAAGTCAGGAACAAGACAAGGGTGCCCACTCTCACCATTACTATTCAACATAGTTTTGGAAGTCTTGGCTACAGCAATCAGAGCAGATAAAGAAATAAAAGGGATCCAGATTGGAAAAGAAGAAGTAAAACTCTGTTTGCAGATGACATGATCCTCTACATAGAAAACCCTAAAGACTCTACCAGAAAATTACTAGAGCTAATCAGTAATATATAGTGAATATAGTAAAGTTTCAGGAATATATCAGTGAATATAGTAAAGTTTCAGTGAATATAGTAAAGTTTCAGGATACAAAATCAACACACAGAAATCCCTGGCATTCCTATACACTAACAATGAGAAAACAGAAAGAGAAATTAAGGAAACAATTCCATTCACCACTGAAACAAAAAGAATAAAATACTTAGGAGTATTTCTACCTAAGGAAGTCATAGTTTCTTATCTAGTCCTGAGCGGGTTCTCAAGTCCAGAATCTACTGACTGAAGGAGTGGTCAGACTCCTAAGATGATGGACCCTGGAACACTACATCAAATGTATGCAGTAGTAATTCTCCCAGTTGTTGTTGTGCGTGCATGCTCAGTTGTGTCCGACTCTTTGCAACCCTATGGACTGCAGCAACCAGGCTCCTCTGTCCGTGGGATTTTCCAGGCAAGAATAATGGAGTAAGTTGCCATTTCCTTCTCCAAGGGATCTTCCTGACACAGAGATCGAACCCATGTCTCCTGTGTCTCCTGCATTAGTAGGTACATCCTTTATCCCTGAGACACCTGGGAAGCCCAATTCTTCCCTAAATGAATGTATGGCCATTTACTTGGATAATCATGGTGGGGAAAATGGAGGA
Source organism: Antilocapra americana (assembly GCA_007570785.1). Taxonomy (NCBI): domain Eukaryota; kingdom Metazoa; phylum Chordata; class Mammalia; order Artiodactyla; family Antilocapridae; genus Antilocapra; species Antilocapra americana. The sequence goes on from ML662496.1 coordinate 5,373,972, forward strand.
AAGAAATTCTCAGATCTTTTCAGGAGTGTCAAGACATAGGGTCTGAAATGACATTGATATCTGGGGACCCCAAGCACCATTATAACCTCCCTTTTCAAGTCAGAACATAAGAGGTCAAGGTAATAAACAGTGTTTTAGCCAAACTCTAGCTCAGATTGGGTCCACTCCATGGACCCAGGAGTACCCAAGTACTCCCTGGGTACTTCAACACGAGAATGATCATTTTCTAGTCTCCAAATATATAATTGGAGTACACATACTTTGTAGTTGGCAGGACCCTCATATTCGTTATTTGACCTAGGGGCTAAATGCTATTATAGAGCAGAAATCCATGCAAAAGCCATAGAAGCTGCCTCTCACTCCCAAACAAGGTAGTAAATCAAAAGCAACATCATATCTTGCAAGAAGAGCAAGAACAGTACCAAGTCAAAGACTTATAGCATGTAAGGGCAACTGTCCCTCTTGTATATCCATTGAATTCATCTGTCTGTCTCTTAAAAAAAGCCAAATGGATCATGGAAGATGAGAGTAAAGTAGTATAAACATAACCAAGCAGTAGCAATTGTAGTTGCTGTGCCAGATGTGGTACCTTTGCGAGTACAGATAAACACAGCCTTGGGCACTTGGTATGAGGCCATTGATCTGGGGAGTGGATTCTTTTCCATTCTTACAATAGGAAGAAAACGAAGATCAGAAGTTCACATTCACCCAGGACTGACAACAGTATACATCTAGAGTCATGCCCTAGGGTTATGTTAACCCTTCCTCTTCACGTAATAATACAGTCCAAAAAGGAACTCAGGTTGTCTAGATCAGTAGTTCTCAACCAGAGGAAATTTTTCTCTGAAGGGAACTCTTGGCAGTGTCTGAAGACATGTGTGCTTGTCACAGCTGAGGGAAGCAAGGAGTGAGAGCCTATTAGCATCTTGTGGGCAGCGGCAAGGGATGCTGCTAAAGTCTTAACAGGTACAGGACAGCCCTCCCTCAAGAGCCACAAACCCCAATGAATCCAAAACAAAGACACAGAATCTGCAGCAGAGAACTATCCACCATTAAAAAAGTAACTGCTATCATCCTGCAGGCCCTGATAGGGACATCAAGTGACTATTCAGACAAAGTCTCCCATCATGAGCTAACAACCCAAGTCACTGGGTTGAGAAGGCATGACAACAATCGAAAGTAAGATGGAAGTCATACTTTCAGGATTAGGAATGAGCGGGGCCAGAGGTCACAGTAAACACGTGAGTCATACCTTCTCTACTGTGCACCACTATTGCACTGATACCTCTCACTCAGATCTCAACTATGGCTGTATGGAATGGAGGAGAGTCACTTTTGAGTAATGGAGGGGGAAAAAATGCCAGGCTTGGTTCATATTTGGGTTAGCTCAGTGTGTGGGTGAAAGTCAAAAATGGACTGTTGCACTACAAACCTCACCTAGAAATGATCATGAAAGAGAGCAATGAAGTAAAATCCTCTCAATGGACAAAGCTCCAGGCAGTGTTCTTTACCACCACTTTATGTGAAAAGAATAGTAGGCCCGGATAAGAACATACACAGACCCATGGCCAGTAGAGAATGTCCTGGCTTTTTTTTAGGGGCATGCAAGTGAGCTCAAAAGTATGAAAATCTTTGTACTACAAGTAAACTGTCAACAGGGAGCATTTACCATAGAAGTACTAAATAACTAGAGACATGACTTAGTGAGTTGATGTCATCCAACCTCTGTGATTTTCCACACCAGAGCATCTGCGTTAATAGCTCATTAATGAAGTAAGCACAGCAGCAGAGAGGGAAGGTATGCATGAACCCAATGGCCGGGGCTTCCACTTACCAAGGCTAACCTAGTTATTGCCACTGCCAAATGTCCAACCTGGCAGCAACTGAGATCAATGCTAAGCCCCTGGTATGGCACCATTCTTTAAGATCAAATATCCCCTTAGTGGCAAGATGACTAGCTGAGAAGTCTTCCACCTTTGAAAAATAGACTCATCTAACATGGGATCAACACTGGAAACAACTTGGATCTGGGCATAGGGTTACCTTTCCTGCCCCAGAGGCCTAAGCCAGCACTAATATCCAAAGACTTAGAGACTGCTTAATTCACCAACATGAGACACCACGAAACACTGCATCAAGACATGAAACCAACTTTACAGCAAAGGTGTGGCACTGGACATGTATCATATACCACACTACCCAGAACTATTGGCCTTACAGAGCTGTGGAACAGCCCCTTAGAGATGTAACTAATTTCCCATATACTGATGATTTAGAAAGCTGAAAAGCGATGTACCACCTGAATAACAACAACAAAATCCAGGTGAAATGCAAAATCATAACTTATCTTGCACCCACCAGAGCAAAAATACATGGCCACCAAGTACCCTAAAATAATATGGAAAGTCAGACATTTCAAGGAGACAAAAATACAAATCCTGCCTCATTTAGTGGAAGAGCACAAGAGGAGAGAAACATGGCACCATACAAGAACATAAGAATTCAACTCGAATTTTTAATAAATTATTTTAACTGAGTGTACACTAGTATGAGTGTATAAAATCCCTGAAGGCTGCAGAAACAGCGTTCACACTGGCTCTCCTCCTCTGACCTCTGTCATGTGCATAAAACAGATTAAGGGCAGGGCAGAAGACCAGAGAAAGCTTCCTTCAATGGTGCAGGCTGGAAGGACAGGGACAACTGTCACAGCAGAAAAGGCACAAAGCCCTACCCCACTCTACTTTTCTACAGGAAAAAATCTTAGCTTGCTGGGGTAAGAGCAGCAAAACCTGGCATCCCAAAAGCATATATATAAACTCACAGTGACTAAGGGAAGGGTGAAAAACAAAATGCTCTTCATCTGGGGGAGGAGTAGGAAACTGTCCTGAACTCAAGCCTTTAGAGAGCTCCTATAACTGGCAGAAAGGCACAAAACTCTCTTCACAAGACTTGACAAAGAACAAGGCAGAGTTTGGCTATGATGAAAAAAGAGGCAAGATCACAAAGGAAGCCTCACCTCCAAAACTCAGGGATACAGGGCCTGCCTAAGAGTAAGGCCAAGACAGGACACTAGAAACCTACCCAACTCCCACCACCAAGCTAGCAAGGTCCAAGTAAGAAGCAAAAACAATCTATCACCAGTAGGGGAAAAACATGAACATACAGACATGAAGAGATCTCTTATAACATACAGGTGCATAAAAACCACCACAATAGTTTAAAGTAATTAGCCTCTAATTAAAATAAATAAATTAATTTAAGATAAATAAAAGAAAGAAGATACAAGTGCATAGAAAAGGCCAAAAGCTAAGAATAGAACACAAATATATGTCTGACGAGACTTAGCAGCAGCAGCAGCATTTCCAAAAACTCTTTGGTAACTCAGGTTCCAACCTAAACACAAAATAATCCTTGAAGCATTTGATGCCAAATCTAAACCCAACTTAGATATATTAACTCAACTTCCCAACTACACACAGGCACATTTAACCTAGCATTACAAAAGTTGTACTGATTTCAGTCATAAATACTATTTACCTGAGTCTTTTCCTTCCTATATATGATGCCCAACACTCAATCAAAAATTATTTTTAAAAAAGACTAAAATCAAATGAGGAAAAATTACACTATCAAGAGACAAAGAAATCAACATAAACCAAATTCATATGTTGGAACTATCAGTCTATAATTAACATGAGAAAATCTTTAATAGAAAAGGTGGACAATATGCATATAGCAAATTTCAGCAGATATTTGGAAGCTATAAGAAAGAGAAAAATGGAAATGTCAGAAATATAAAAACCTGGTATCAGACATGAAATATGCCTTCCATGGGCTCATACATAAGTAGAACTAACACAGCCAAGAAAAGAAAGAGTGGACTCAAAAACAGGCCAATAGGTATTGTCCAAACACTAAGAGAAAGGAGAATGAATAAAACAGAACAGAGCACCCAAGAGTTGTGGGATAATATCAAATGATCCAACATGCCAAAAAAAAAAAAAAAAGAGGACTAGAACAAGCTAGAAAAATATTTGAAAACATAATGGTGAAGAATTTTCCTAAAACAATGAAATACAGCAAACCATAAATCAAAGAAACTCAGGAAACCCCAAAAAGAATGAACACTAAAAAAAAAATTTTAAAAAAACAAGAAAACAGCCCTTCACACATATACACACAAAGAGGTGTACACTTCTCAACAAATCATATTCAAACTGCTGAAAACCAATGACAGAGAGAAAATTCAGAAGGCGAAAGAAAGATGAGGAAAAGACAGATAATATACTGAGTAAGAGGATGAATTACAGCAGGCTGTCATAAACCATACAATCTAGGACAACAGAGTGACATCTTTAAAATCCTGAAAAGGGGGGAAAAAATCTATCTCCTCAGAATCCTCTGCCACTGAAACTATCTTCCTAACAGAAGCTGAGAAAATTCATTACTAGTAGACCTGCACTACAAAGTGTTTTTTAAAAAGCTCTTTAGCAATAAGAAATAGGATATCAGAAAGAAACTTGAGCGTATACAGCGAAATTGATTAAAATAAAGGTAAATGTAAAAGATATTTTTCTCATTTTAACAGTTCTAAGAGATAATTAATTTTAAAATAGTAGCAATGAATTGAAGGTTTGTAGTACGATGTAAAAATAAAACTAAAACATAAGACAAAGATTGTAGAGAAGATTAAAGGAAAGGGACAATTGGGAATATGCTATTATAAGGTTCTTATGTAATATGTGAAAAAACATGATGTTATTTGAAGTTATATTGTTTATATAAATATGATATATATTGATTATATAAGTATGTATATTTTAAGTACTAAGAAACAACTAAGAAAAATCTTTAAAAGAAATGTAAATAATAATCCAAGTAATGAGGATAAATGGGAATTTTTTTAAATGCTCAATGCAAAATCAAACAGGAAAGGCAAGAACAAGAGGAGCAAAAATAATGGAATAAACAAAAAAGCTAGCAAAATGGTAGATATAATTATTACATTAAATATAAATGATAAAATTCATCATTTTGAAAACAGAGATTACCAAACAGCAAAAAAAGCAAAACTAAACTGCATGTATCTATAAGAAATCCACTTTAAACCTAAAGGTGTAAATAGATTAAAAGTATACAATGGAAATATATGTATCTTACAATCATCAAAAGAAGGCTGGAATAAGTATACTAAGACTAGACAAAGTAGAGTACAAAACAAGGATATTATAAGGTATAAACATAATGATAAAAAGATTAATTCACTAAGAAGACAAAGCAATGCTAAACGAAACATTCCTAACAGGTATGGTTCAGAATACATGAGGCAAAAACCGATATAGGTGAAAGAACAAATGGACACATTCACAATTATAGGTGGGGACTTCAGTGGTAATCAGTGAACAAAAGAGAGGACTTCCTTGGTAGTCTAGTGGTTAAAAAGTCGCTTGCCAACGCAGAGGACACGGTTTGAGCCCTGGTCCAGAAAGATTCCGCATGCCACGGCCGCTAAGGCTGTGTGCTTCGACCAGGGAACCTGCACGCCCTCGAGCCTGTGCTCTGCCACAGCAGAAGCTGCTGCAGCGAGAAGCCCAAGCACCGCAACGAGAGACTAGCACTTGCTCCTTGCAACTAGAGAAAGTCCAAGCACAGCAACAAAGCCCTAGCACATAAATAAATTAATGAATTTTAAAAAAGAAGACAAAAAAAAAAGAAGACAATCCCATATAGTTTAAAGAAAAATAGAACAAGAAACAGAAACTCAATAAGGATACTGAAAACAAGCAGAAGAAAAGAAATAGAGAAGTCAGTGAATTTGAAAATAGGAGAAGTAAATAAACAATGAAAACACAGAAAGCTAGTTCTTTGAAAAGATCGATAAAATTAACAAACTTCCTGAGTAAGAAGTTAGAAAGACGGTAACAATAACCCTGTATGCGAGACAGAAAAAGACACAGATGTATAGAACAGTCTTTTGAACTCTATGGGAGAGGGCAAGGGTGAGATTATATGGGAGAACGGCATTGAAACATGTAAATTATCATATGTGAAAACAATTACCAGCCCAGGTCTGATGCATGATACAGGATGCTCAGGGCTGGTGCACCGGGATGACCCAGAGAGATGGAATCGGGAGGGAGGTGGGAGGGAGGTTCTGGAAGGGGAACACATGTATACCCATGGCGGATTCATGTCAATGTATGGCAAAACCAACACGATAATGTAAAGAGAAATAAATAAATAAATAAATAAAAATTTTAAAAAAGAAGAGGAATGAGCACTTTCTGTCTTAATTTAGAAGTCAGCCCATTACCCTGATACTCAAGCCAGACAAAGACAGTATAACAAGCCATTATCTTTCATGGAAATAGATATAAAAATGCTCACAAAATATTAGTAAATCAAATTCAGGAGAAAATATGTAAAAGTAATATAGGATGACCAAATAGAATTTATTCCCAAGAATGCAAGGTTAGTTCAACACTTGAAACATCAAACAATGTAATTTACCATATCAAAAGAGTAAAGAAGACCAGGATAGATCATCTCAGTGGACACAGGAAAAACAAATTTGATAAAATTCAACACCTATTCACCATAAAAAAAAAAAAAACTCAACAAATGGAATAGAAATTTCTTACTCTAATAAAGCGCACTTTAAAAAAATCTACAGCTAAAATCATACATAATTGTTAAAGATTGTTTCCCCCAAGATAAGAAACAAGGCAGAGATTTTCATTATTTCTAATTAACATTTAAATAAAGGACATAGCCAGTGAAAGAAATAAAAGTCACACCAAACAGAAAAAAGGAAAGAAAGAAACCCACAAGTTTCTCCCTATAGATAGTATCATTTTTCTTATTTAAGGAGAAAATTTTAAAGAATATGCAAATAAAACTAGTAAGACTAATATGTCAGTTTAACAAGATCAAAGGACAATATATACTAGCAACGAGCAACTGAAGATTTAATTTCTTAAAAATATCATTTCCAGTATCACCAAAAATGAAATACTTAGATATAAATCTAACAAAATATATACAAGATCTGTATATATGTTGAAAACTACAAAACACCAAATAAAGAAATCAAAGAAGATTTTATCTCTAAATAAATACAGATATATGTATCTAATGATTGCAAGACTCTATATTCTTAACGTATCAATTCATATCAAATAGATTTATAGATTCAACGCAATTTATATCAAAATCGCAGCAGGATCCTTTGTAGAAATCTACAAGCTAATTCTAAAATGTATACAAAGAATCAATGGACATAGAAAAGAGATTCATAGATCTAGCCTCCTTCCCTCAATTTGGGACAACACTGAAGGCCCATCTGGTTTCAAACTCCCTGTAGATGAGCTACGACCTCAGCCACAACTGTCCTGTGGGGTGGCTTCTCCTTCTGTCCAATCTCGCCTCCCTCAGTTTCTCACAAGGGTGTCTACTGAGACCAAGCACCAATGGACCCCTCATAATCAAGTCTCCATCTCAGTTTCCAGGGAATCAAATCTAATCAGTAAGCTTGAATGAGTGTCTACAAATGAATATATTGAATATCTAAGGTATTGTTTGATTTTTAAAAAATTAGACAAATATAAAACAAAAAAGGTGTGTCAAATTAGGAATATACTCCACAAGTTTAACACTGATTCCTGAAGAAAGTGTGCATGCACTATATGACTGCACTCTTGAAATTTTAAAAATTATAGAAATGGAGATCAGATGAGTGGTTGCTAGTGGTTAAAGAGAGGATGGGAGTGGGAAGAAGTAGATGTGGCTATCAAAGGGCAACATGAGGAATCCCAGTGGTGATGGAAATGTTTGCTGTCTTGACTATATCAATCCAACATCTTGGTTGTGGAATATTGTACTGTAATTTTGCAAGATGTTATCATTGGGGAAAACTGAGTAAAGGGTACATGGAATCTCTCTGTATTATTTTTCACAACTGCACATGGACCTATAGTTCAGTTCAGTTCAGTCGCTCAGTCGTGCCCGACTCTTTTCGACCCCATGAATTGCAGCACGCCATGCCTCCCTGTCCATCACCAACTCCCAGAGTCCACCCAAACCCATGTCCATTGAGTCGATGATGCCATCCAGCCGTCTCATCCTCTTTTGTCCCCTTCTTCTCCTGCCCCCAATCCTTCCCAGCATCAGAGTCTTTTCCAATGAGTCAACTCTTCGTATGAGGTGGGCAAAGTATTGGAGTTTCAGCTTCAGTGCTCAAAATTCTCCAAGCCAGGCTTCAGCAATACATGAACCGTGAACTTCCAGATGTTCAAGCTGGTTTTAGAAAAGGCAGAGGAACCAGAGATTAAATTGCCAACATCCACTGGATTATCAAAAAAGCAAGAGAGTTCCAGAAAAACATCTACTTCTGTTTTATTGACTATGCCAAAGCCTTTCACTATGTGGACCTATAATTATCTCAAAATCAAAAGTTTAATTAAAGAAAAGAAAAATATTTGTTAACGGACATCTTTTCAAAAATTAAGCTTGAGTGAGTTTATTCTAGCATAGTTTCAAGACAGGATAGAATGAAAAATAATTATGAAAGATCAGACCTTCTACAAATTACAGTTTATTAATTCGTTTCATTAGGAGGCCTCATGGAATCTCCCTTTAGTCATAGAAGTATACACTGAATACAAATTTTAAGAGGACTTTATAACTCTAAGAAAAGTAGGAATAACTATCTAGAATCACCTTATGTACACATTTTGAATTTTCTTATGTCTCCTGAAAAAAATCAGATTTTTTTATAAAAAAGTATATAACCAATATATCTACCCTAAAAATGTTTATGGGAAAAAAAGTTCCTGAAATTCGTGCCTACCTCTGAAAAAAGACCTCTGAATCAACAGAGATGGAATTAAGTTGACCCTGACCATAAGTTCCAAACTCAATCCTAGACTTCTGAGGATGAGCTCAGCATAATTTTTAAAGATGGTTATCAAAAGTAAGGGGAAGAAAGAAACAGAAAAGAAACAGAGAGACAGAGACCAAGATATCTAATTGAAAGAAGTGGAAATTTACTCATTTCAAAATTTCCTGTTCATTAACAGATAAAAAGACCATTTATTTTTGTTTTTAAAAAACATTTCCTGTATTTTATGTTGTAGATAATTCATGCTACTAATTTACTTCAAAAGAACTTTTAAATAATTGGCTCATCCAGTATCAAAAAGCATTAATGTTTTATATGATTATAGATTTGGGTACAACCATACAATGAAGTGAAAGTGAAGTCCTCAGTCGTGTCAGACTCTTTGCGACCCCATGGACTGTAGCCTACCAGGTTCCACAGTCCATGGGATTTTCCAGGCAAGAATACTGGAGTGGGTTGCCATTTCCTTCTCCAGGAGATCTTCCCAACCCAGGGATTAAATCCGGGTCTCCCACATTGTAGGCAGATGCTTTACCATCTGAGCCACCAGGGAAGTCCCAACATACAATGAAGTACTCTGCAGCAATTAAAAATAATTAATCAACTTCCTGTAATCAACTGAGGGAATCTGTAACATATTTTAAGGAAAATAGCAAGACAAAGAAAATAGCAACGTGCATGGTATATGTAAAAAATAAAATAATGCACATATAGAGAGTATATCTTGGGCTTCCCTGGTAGCTCAGCAGTAAAGGATCTGCCTGCAATATAGGAGACACGGGTTTGATCCTTGGGTCTGAAAGATCCCCTAGAGGAGGTCATGGCAACCCACTCCAGTATTATTGGCTGGAAAATCCCATGGACAAGGGAGCCTGGTTCATGGGGTCACAAAGAGTTGGACACAACTGAAGCAACTTAGCACACATGCATGCAGACAGTGTATCTTGGAAAGAACAGACAAATCCAGTAACAGCAGAAGCCTCCTCAACAGGCCTGGAGCAGAGGTAGGAGGGAAATATGCTTTTAATTGTATACTTTCCCAGAAGTTTGAAATTTGTACCATGCAGACACACTACCTTGAATAGAAATTTTAAAATAAAGCTTACGAAATATTGAACATGTGACTAAATAAGTTATATACAACATTATCTATTTAAAAGTACTACCAATGAAATGAGAAAAAACAAGCATAGGCTTTGAAGTGGAATCACTAGTAACTAAAATATGGCATTTATTGGTTATTGTGACTTGGGAAATTTATTGTTTTATCCTGAGACTTTTGCAATGTAGGGATTCTAACGTCCGTCTTTAAGGGTTATTCAGTGGATCGCGTGTAATCCATAAACAGAGCCCTATAGAAGGCATGCCACAAATAGCAGCTATTTCCCTCATCCGGACTCTTATTATCTATACTAATTTGGATGCTGATAAATGAGAAAAAAATTACTTGGCAGTTATGTTTTCATGTGTGATACTGTTTCTGAAGGTCCATAAACCATACTGAGAAGCCCAAAGATGTTCTCTTTCCTTCTCCTTCATCCCCCATATAGTCAATGGCAAGAATGAAGCACCTCAGTCTTATTTAAAGCTTCATTAAAATTCAACAGTAGACACTTAATGGGTTCCATCAAAAGCACAGGATGAGATAAAGCCTTGGGTACAGGTGATTGGGTACAGGAGGTAACTCCAAGAAGCAGAGGGGAGGGAACCCAGAGAGTAAGAGAAATGAGGAGAAAACTGAAGAAAGCTGCATTACAGAGCTCCCCTCTCTGGGCAATGAGGGCTTGACCCAGTCAGAACTACCTGAGAAGCATACATAAAGTCCCCCAGAAGTGTCCACCAGAGAACAGGCGACTGGGGCATTTACCCGCTGTGTTCGGTCCCCCATTAGCTAAGGGTGGGTTGACCTCGAGGTGTTAACACCCCCCCACTTTGGGGCTGCTCGTGCATGGGAGTTGAAGAGGCTACCGCGGCATCAGAGAAAGCCCTGGGGAAGAGAGCAGGGAGACACACAGCACACACATGAAGCTTGGCATTGTCAGCACAAAGGGAGTATGAACTTACGTGGAACTGTCCACTGCAACTATGGCTAAAAACCAAGGTAGGCTGAGGAGAGGTGACATGGGAGCCAGAGGCATCTGCTACATACGTCACCTAGAAACGTTATGGCCAAGTTACTGATGCTAAAAGAATGAACATGCCACAACTGGCATAATTTTCTTCCCTGTCTTCCTTCTCAAGTACAGCAGTAACAATTATATGTTTAAAGTTTGTGGCATTTCTTCAGTGATCCAAATGCTGGGAACAAACTTGTGCATATTTCTTCAACATGCCTGAGGATCTGAGCAGGCATGACATTGACTTCTGGATATTTACTCCTCTTAACAGCTCTTATAACTATGCTCACTACTCTTTAAAAAATAAAAAGGCTGAATATTCCTATTCCTATTCTGAGTGGCTGAGAAATGACATGTTTACCTTTTCTCTTTGCCCAAAATCCAAAACTCACAGAATAAATATTAAAACAAAAATCCACTGCAGCAGAGGAGAGGTACCACCAGGACATCAAAACCAGGGGAAATTTCTGGAGACTATAAAGCCAATGAGAAAGGCTGACAAAGACATCAGAGTAAGGCCCCTCCTCTGCTATTTGACCTTGTTTTCAGTACCATGGGAGCAACTGTAAACACAGTTGCCTGTGCTGTGGGTACTGCAAAAGCCTATGCAACGCTTGAATCTCACACAATGAGGCACAGAAGTCTTTTAGCATTAGTAACTCTGAAAGGGGTTTATTTCTATGATATGATACTGTTCTTGGCAGAAGACTAAGAGGCATTGAGAACCTGTAGTTTCTAGAATACATATTTAAGAGAATCATATTACAACACTCTACATGATCAAACTCCATGGCTTCCTCCCATAAGGCAGGAAATTTTCTAACAGAGAGCATGGCCTGAGTACTAAAAGGTTCTCATAAAACTTGAGTTGCACTGCTCTTCCTTTGTAATACTCAAATAGTATACCCAAAGCAGCTTTTGCATCTGCTTCCTCTGTATCTTATCAGTGAGAGAACAAGGGTCAAAGACAAGTTGGTGGCTAGGAACTGGCTTTAAAGTTTGTAACCAAGCATGAAGAACTGACCCTCACGTCCAGTCTCTCTGTCCCAATATAGAAACTGAAAGGACTGGAAAAGAGCATAAAGAGAAATGTGCCCCCTGAATACAGCCATGAGACCAGATTTCCAAAGCTACAATTTTGGCAGAGACAACTCCTGGGATGGGTGCTGGGCAGAGAGATGGGAGAGTGTCCAGGTAATTTCAAGGCCACAGTGAGAGACAAGGAGCATTGTACAACCATCCTAGCCAGCAAGGGCTAAGCAGAATAATGGCCTCCTCCACACATCCACAGCCCAATCCCCGGGACCTTACATGGAAAAAATGGGGTTTGCAGGTGTGAGTATATTAAGGGTTTGGAGACGGGGAGATTATCCTGAGTTTTCCAGTAGGTCCAGTGTCCTCACAGGGTAGGAGTCATGGGACTGAAAATAGGAAAACTAAATGAAATTCTATATACGGACATACTAAGGTGCACGACTCCAGGACTTTCACAGCTAGACTTTAAACTGAAAAAAAGAGATGGGGGGATCCCTTTCTTAGAGTATTGACTAGCCTAAGATAAAAAAACTACAGTCTCACACTTGGGGCTTCCCAATGAAAAATCAATGTCACCAAACTTGACTCTGCTGTGAAGCCACCAAGCTGCGAGTCTCAGTCACATAAATACCCAAAAGCTAGGTTTCCAGTTATCTTCATGCTCTAGTGGGAATGCACAACCAAAAATCAACATATTTGAGGAAAATCAACAGATTAAAACATAATAACAGGAGTGGGAGACAGCAATTTAGATGAAATGAACAACATACAAAGAACAGATTTTTTTTCAGGAAACATTTACTCTGAGAGATAAGAGATGTTGTAGAGCTGAAACAAGGCCAGAGTAACATTTTATCAGGGTCTTTTAAGACCACAAAAGAGCTCTTAAAATTAAAAAGTTTGTTAGCAAAATGTTTTTAAATCAGTAAAAGGATCAAGAGATAAAGTTGACAAAAGCCCCCTGAAAATAGGACAAAAACAAAAAAACAATGGATAGCAGTCAAGTGAATATCAAATTAAGAGTCCCAGAGAAAAAGTAAGAATAGAGAGTGAACACTAAATGATCAATAAGAAATTTACTCAGAACATGAGGATATAAAACTCTATATTAAAAAGGCCTACAATCATAAATGAGAAAAATATGGCCAGAATATTAAATAAGAAAAGATGAACACAAAGATATATCATCATGAAATTATCACTGTAATAAAACAAAAATGGTCGTAAAATCTTCCACAGAGGTGGAAAATGTTAAATATAAAAGGTTAGAAAAATCAAATATCAAGCTTCTCAGGCACAAAATTAAAAACTAGAAAGAAATGAATCAATGCTTTCAAAATTTTACTAGAAAATTATTTCCAAATTGGAATTCTACCACCAAGCAGAATATGTATAAGGTAAACTGTAGCCCACCAGGGCTCCTCTGTTCATGGGATTTTCTGGGCAAGAATACTGAGTGGGTAGCCATTCCCTTCTCTAGGGGATCATCCTAACCAGGACTCAAAACTGGGTCTCCTGCATTGCAGGCAGATTCTTTACCATATGAACCACTCGGGAAGCCCAAATATGAACATATTTACCAGAAAATGTATATATCCATGGAAAACTTCTCCTTCCATTAAATAAGAGCAACAGGAAAACAAAATCCCCCAAAATCTATCTATTCTGTACCATTTATCAGGAAACTATTGGAGAATGAACTCCATTAAATTGCAGGAGCAAGAAAGAAGAAAACTCGGGGTTTAAGGCATAAGGAATCTAACACAAAGGTAGAGGCTTAGAAAACAGTCCTTCTAGATTAGAGCAAGAGGATCTAAGATTCCGGAATGGATGAGTGGGAGGGGAGGCCTTATTGGTCACCTGTTGTGTTTTGACCATGAGGAAAATAATATTTAAACAGATTCTACATTTGATTTGGGGAGAGAATTATTGATGAAGCAAATAAAGTAAATCTTAAAATAAGGCAATTATAAACTTCAAGAAAATAAAAAAGTTGAATAAGAAAGGAAATATAATCATTGTTTATGCTTTGGCTCAATAGTGAAAATACTTATGTAATTATAATAAAGTAAGTTACTCAGAACTTTAGTTCTCCCATTTATGAAATAAATAAATAATCATAGTACTTATCCACTGGAATTATGAGATGGCAGAATTAATTCATGAATACAAGCATTTAAAGTTATGCCTGGCTCATATAAAGTACTCAATAAATGTTAGGTGTATTGTTAGCTACTTCTGAAGTAAATACTTACCAAAAATTATGAAAATGTACTTACCAAAAATTATGATATAACTATATTTGGAGGATAGAGAGTTCTTTTTTCTTGAATAATAATGAGCCAAGAACCATATAAGTATATTATTTAGAAACTTGGGGGTAAATTCAGAAGAAATAGCCAAAAAAAAATGAATGTAGTTATCTTTTGGGAGTAGTAGCAAGGGAAAAATTAGTACTAAAGATGTTTGATATAATCTTTTTATTTTATTTTTTTGAAGGTACTTGCAAACTATATATTTGGTAAGGAGTTAATATTCAAAATACAAAAATGCATACAACACAAGAAGCAAACAACCTAATTAAAACATAGGCAGATGATCTGAACAGACATTCATACAAAGAAGACATACAGATGGCCAACAGGCACTGAAAAAGGTGCTTGATATCACCATCAGGAAAATGCAAATCAAAACCACAATGACATTACCTTCTACCTGTAAAAATGGCTATTATCAACAAATAACAAATGTTGACTAGGATGTGGAGAAAAATAAGGCACTGATGATAGGACTGTAAATTGGTGCAGCTGCTATGGAAAACAGTACAGAGATTCCTCAGAAAATTAAATACAGAACTATAATACGATCCAGAAATTCCATTCCTGGGTATTATCCAAAGAAAATGAAAACACTAATTTGAAAAGATGTATGTACCCCTCTGTTCACTGTAGCAATATTTACAGTAGCCAAATATGGAAGCAACCCAAGTTTCCATAATAGATGAATGGATAAAGATGGTAGGATACTCATATAATGGAATGTTAGCCATAGAAAAGAATGAAACCTTGGCATTTGGAACAACATGGACAGACTTAGAGGATATTGTGTGCTAAGTAGCTTCAGTTGTGTCCAACTCTTTGTGACCCCGTGGACTATAGCCCGCCAGGCTCCTCCGTCCATAGGATTCTCCAGCCAAGAATACTGTAGTAGGTTGCCATGCACTCCTCCAGAGGATCTCCCCAACCCAGGGATCGAACCTGGGTCACCTGCCTTGCAGGGAGATTCTTTACCACTGAGCCACCTGGGAAGCCCTAGAGGGTATTGTGCTCAGTGAAATAAGTCAGGCAGAGAAAACCAAACACTCTATGATTTCACTTATATGTGGAGTCTAAAAATGAAACAAATGATCCTTTGTAACAAAACAGAAACAGAGTTTTAGATACAAAGAACAAACAGGTGGTTGCCAGAGGTAATGGGGTGGGCAAAGGAAAAAACAGGTGAGGGGGAGTAAGAAGTACAGACTTCCAGGTGCAAATTAAATGAGTCACAGTTATGACATGCACAGCTTGGGGAATTCAGTGTGGGGAATTTAGTCAATAACTAAGGAATATATTTGTATGGTGACATATAACTAGATTTATCTTGGAGATACCATGCAGAGCCCTGTGGGGCTCTGTGTAAAGTGAAAGTGAAAGTCGTTCATGTGTGCCAGACTCTTTGTGATACCATGGACTATATAGTCCATCAAATTCTCTAGGCCGAAATACTGGAGTGGGTAGCCTTTCCCCTCTCCAGGGTATCTTCCCAACCCAGGGAGCAAACCCAGGTCTCCTGCACTGCAGGCGGATTCTTTACCAACTAAGCCACACAGAAGCCCATGGGGCTCTGTAGCACAAAGCCATTCTGTGTCCCCCATTTCTTTGATTATAGGAAACAGCCTTCTCTCAGGCTCCACGACCGTCCTTGAGTTCCAATGGGCAGATTCCAGCAGTTGTTAATTAAGGAAAGGAGGGGAGGGAGGACTAGGGAGAAACACGGAGCCCAGAGGAGCGTTTGAATAAGGTCCTCTTTCCCTGTCATCAGATATACACAACAATATCTTTGAGGTATTTTGCAGATACTGAAAACCCCTCCAGGTTGGAGAAGTTAATGCTTAACAATGGTACACTGCCCACAAACATATAGACCCCAGACCAGTTGGATCTGAAGGTTGATGGTGCTGACTCCTACTTAACTTACCACCACCCCATGAGAAGAATACCCATGAGCTGATTACACTTCTTTGAACAATTACTGTAAAGCTTCTCACTATCTTCCCCCAGGAGATGGGCACACAGTTTTGAGGGCATTAGTCCACTGTGTCTCCCTTTGCCTGGCAAAGCAATAAAGCTGTTCATTTCTACTTCAATTTCAAGTAGAAATGATATAATCTTTTTAATAGTTTCTTTAAATTATTTATTTTTGGCTCTACTGGGTCTTTATTGCCATGCAACCTTGCTGTGTTACCTTTCTCTAGGAGAGGAGTCACTCGGGGGCTGCTCTCTAGTTACAGTGCGTGGCCATCACTTGTTGCTGAGCACAGGCTCTCGGCTGCTCTGGCTTCAGTAGTTGCAGCTCCCGGGCTCTAGAGCACAGGCTCAATAGTTGAGGTGCACGGGCTTAGTTGCCCTGTGGCATGTGGGATCCTCCCAGATAAGGGATCAGATCTGTGTCTCCTGCATTGGCAGGCAGATTCTTTACCACTGAGCCACCAGGGAAGCCTATTTTAATAGTATTTGATCTGAAAATTCTTTGCAGTTTTTCATTATAAATGAAAATAATAATGAAGCCACAAAGGTAGACAAGGAAATGCTAAAACAAAGGTAGGTGTGGCCATATCTGACAATACAAAATTCAAACTCAAAATTTAAAACATATCAGAGAGTATAATTATCAAGAATATAAATTGTTGTGAACTATTACTTATCTAGAAATATAATAAGACTATTAAAAATGAAAGGGTAATTTGACATATTCTCAACTATAGAGACAGGTTTAACATACTTCACTCAGAAATTGACAGGTGAAATGAAACAAAAATGAATTTAGAAAATAGGATATTTGAATAATACATTTTTAGAGTGTGATTTAATACTTTTATATGAGACTTTCAAAGCAACAGATAATACATTCATTTGAAAAACTAATGAAACATTTATAAAAGTTGACTATATATTTTAAGTCCTCAAAGAAACTTCTGTGGAATTTAAAATATAAAAGCCAAAATTTCTAACACATGATCCAGAGTTAGAAAATTAATAAAAGGAGAGGGAAAAAAAGATGATCTGATTTGCAATTTAAAACACTCCTTTAAATAACTACTGAGATTAAAAAGAAAGACAGAGAACATAGCTAAATTTACAAAAGAGAAAGAAAGCATCTCAGAGAACAAAAAGATAAAGCTAAGAAAACACTGAAACATTTTTTTGAAAAGGAGTATCTGTGCTGTTAGATATCAAAATAAATGTTTTAAAAAACTGTACAGTAAATAAAGAGAATGGTCCTGAAACCCCATCAACACATCCAAGCATATATAAAGATGGCACTTTGTTTCAGTGTAGAAAGGGTTAATTGTTCAATAAATCGTGCCAGGACCACTGGTTAGCTATTCAGGAGGGGAAAAATAGTTGATGCTTACATTGTTGTTCAACAAATCAAGTAATGTTCACTTAGATTAAGAATTTAAAGTTTTAAATAAAACTATGTAAATTTTAACTATGCATCATCTAGGAATGACAGGAGGGGGACTTTCTGGCATAGTACCAAGGCATGAAAATTAAAATGCCACTGATATGCCTTTTTTTGGTTGGAAAAATGGACCTCTTACATTGCTACTGGGCTTCCCTGGTGGCTCAGATGGTAAAGAATCTTCCTGCAATGCAGGAGACCTGGGTTCAATTCCTGGGTCAGGAAGATCCAATAGAGAAGGGAATGGCTACCCACTCCAATATTCTTGCCTGGAGAATTCCAGGGACAGAGGAGCCTGGTGGTCTACAGTCTGTGGAGTCACAGTAGTTCATGGACTGCTGTAGTTCATGGACAGCCTATAGGGGCTGTATGAATCACAAGCTGGAATCAAGATTGCCCTGAGAAGTATGAACAACCTCAGATATGCAGATGATGCCACTCTAATGGCAGAAAGCAAAGAGGAAGTAGAGAGCCTTTTGATGACGGTGAAAGAGGAGAGTGAAAAAACTGGTTTAAAATTCAAGATTAAAAAAAAATAATAATATAATGGCATCAAGTCCCATCATTTCATGGCAAATAGAAGGGGGAAAAGTAGAAACAGTTACAGATTTTATTTTCTTGGGTTCCAAAACCACTGGGGACAGGGACTGCAGCCATGAAATTAAAGGATGCCTATTCCTTGGAAGAAAAGCTATGACAAAACTAGACAGTGCATTAAAAAGCAGAGACATCACTTTGCCAACAAAGGTCCATATTCTCAAAGTTATGTTTTTTCCAGTATTCATGTACAGATGTAAGAGTTGAACCATAAAGAACCCTATGCATGTGTACGCTCAGCCATGTCCAACTCTTTGCAACTCCTGTCAGACTCCCCTGTCCATGGAATTTTCCAAGCAAGAATACTAGAATGGGTAGCCATTTCCTTCTTGAGGGGATCTTTCCAACCTAGGGAACTGCGAACCTGAGTCTTTTGTGTCAGCAGGTGGATTCTTTATCACTGAGCCAAGAATTGATGCTTTTGAACTGTGGTGTTGGAGAAGACTCTTGAGCATCCCTTGGACTGCAAGGAGATCAAACCAGTCAATCTGATAGGAAATCAACCTTGAATATTCACTGGAAGGACTGATGCTGAAGCTGAAACTCCAATACTTTGACTACCTGATGTGAAGAGCCAAGTCACTGGAAAAGACCCTGATGCTGGGAAAGACTGAGGACAGAGGAGAAGGGGGCAACAGAGGATGAGATGGTTGGATGGCATCATAGACTCAAAGGACATGAGTTTGAGCAAACTCTGGGAGACAGAGAAGGACAGGAAAGCTAATGTATTATAGTCCATGGGGTCACAAAGAGCTGGACACGACTTAGGTGACTGAACAACAATATTGCCATTAGGAGTGAAAATTGGTGCAACCTCTCTGAGAAGCATTTTGTCAGTATATATTGAAAGCCTTAAAACTATGTCTGCGGTTAAAAATATATATGCCCCTCAATCAAGATGTTAAGCTCCAGGAAACTCTTTTAGAGAAACAATCAGAATCTGAAAAAAGAATTCACCACAAGAATATTCATCACAATACTCTTAGAGAAAAACTGACAGTAATCCCACTGTGTACCAGTGGTAGACTAGTAAAACAAATGATGATACAATTAGACTACAATACAGCTACCCATAATGAAAGGACCAAAGTATTAGCTCACATAAAAAGATATATTGGTAATGGAAACAAAATGATTATGAAATAATATATACTATTATTAATAATTTATACCATCTGTTCACATGTATATGCAACTGTCCATCACATAATAAATATGTTAGTAAATATGTTCTCAGTAAATATGCTAAGTGCATGAACTATAAAATGTAATTGCATGTTATATATAAATCTCACAGAAATATTCACTATGAACATTGGTTGTATAATACAAAACTTAATTATAAAGTTTACTGTTGATGTATAAGATAAATTTTAATCATACAGGAAAATATGTAACATGTTATACTATTAAACGAAAAGGCAGAAAACAAATTATGCATAGTGAATACGCATAAAAAACACTGAAAGAAAAGACTAATTTCTTTGAGTAACAGAATTATCCTTGATTCTTTTTTCTTCTTCCTATCTTTTTATATTGTTCAAATTTTTGGCATGAAAACATTTTTATAATGGTAAAGAAAATATCTTGAGCAAGTTTTATGTTTTGGAATACTATGCATTTATGTAAATTATATTTTTGAGGAATACTCAATGTAAGAAAATGTTCACAGTATATTATTAAAATAATATGCTGGAAATACTATATACAGAATGATTACAATTTTGCTTATCTACACATAAATATACAAAGGAAAGAAACCACAAATTTATATTAAAATCTTAAAGAGTTTCTTTCAGAGTAGTAAGACATTTCATCTCTTACTTGTAATTTTCTGTATTTCCCAAATTTTCTACAAAAGGAATGTCTCTCTTCTGTAATCAGGAGAAAGGGCAGCAGGAAGGAGGAGGAAGAAATGTTTTTGGCTTTAAGAAATGGAAAATATATAGATGGGTTGAAGGTCAAGCCATCAATCCTAACAGATGCTCTCAGAGTCACAAGAATTCATTCTCAGTGATAAACTTTTTTCTTCTTCAAGTGCATATTTTCTATAGCTGTTTATGCTTTCACTTCTGAACACTATTAAAACATTAATGTATTCTTCTTATGTTGTCCTCTCATGGTCCCCACTCTCCAAGCAACAAATCTATACTTTTCCAGCCTCTAAAAGAGTGAAGTAACTTGCCCAAGGTGACATGACTCCCCTTTGGTGGCAGCAGGACCAGAAAACAATAGCCCTCGCTCCTAGGCCGGGGTTATCCTCTTGGGAAACAAGTTCCTAAAACCCATTAAGCAGTTTTAAAATATTAATTCTTTATGTACTCTCCTTTAAATCAGCAACAAGCAAAATTCTGACCACTTCAGTTATGGATACAATCCCGAAAAGCCTCCAAGGACTCCTGACTTGTGGAAAGTGAAGGTGCATTTGATCACTAAGCAGACCTTACTGTGGCCCACAGAGTGTGTGTGCGCGCCAAGTTGTTTCAGTTGTGTCTGACTCTTCGTGACCCTGTGGACTATAGCCCACCAGGCTCCTCATCCATGGGATTTTCAGGCAAGAATACTAGAGTGGGTTGCCACGCCCTCCTCCAGGGAATCTTCCTGACCCAGGGACTGAACCTATATCTCTTACATCTCCTGCATTGGCAGGTGGGTTCTTTACCACTAGTGCCACCAATACAACATACTTAAGTAATATTTAATAACTACTTTTCATTTGATTGTTATCCTGATTCACTGGGCTTCCCTGGTGGCTCAGATGGTAAAGAATCCGCCTGCAATGAGGGAGACCTGGGTCCGATCTCTAGGTTGGAAAGACTCCCTGGAGAAGGGCATGGAGAAGGCCATGGCAACCCTCTCCAATATTCTTGCCTGCAGAAACCCATGGACAGAGGAGCCTGGTGGTTACAGTCCATGGGGTTACAAAAAGTCGGACACAACAGAACAACTAAGCACACCGATTCACTGATGGGAGGCAAAGCTACAAGATGAGCTACAGAACCAGCAAAATCTAGCTTAGGCTATCACCTACACAGGGTCTCCTTATCCATATTTAAAGTCCCCTGGAATCCTTTAAAGCATCCACCAACACCAGGAGGCTGACAGACTTAAGCAGAAACACCAACCATTCGCACATGTGTGAAGAAATATATACATTTCACACACACACACACACACACACACACACACACACAGCATTTTGCTGAGGCGTCTCCTCTCAAAAGAAACAAGAAACAAAACTGATTTTAACAGTTCATCAAATGCATAAATGGCATGTTATCTAATAAATCATTATAGGTTCTAAAACACATCTGCTCAGTCTTTCAAATGGTAAACTTCCATGAACTATTAATGAAACAGTATTGCTCTATTTTTTAAAATTCCTCAAGTCTAGCATTTGAAATCTAATCCAATTCAAAATTCTTTAAACATCAAATTCAACTTTTCATCCACAGTAAACACAACATCCAGAAAGTATGAGGCCTAAGTTAGTTAATAAAATGTTTGCTGCTTTTCTTTCTATAGTAATAAGAAATACTATCCAATTTGCAGTGATGAAATGTCCAAATACCATATAAACCTCATGAATATACCTCCCTCAGTTGCTTTAAGTATCAATCATAAAGAAAACACTGTGACTTAATATTCTTTTTAGTCTGCCAAAAACCTCTCCCAAACACCACATACACAAAAAAAGCAGTAAAGCCTAATTAACTTCTTTGAAAGTTAGTGCACAATTTACATCTCAGTATGTGTATACAGGACATTTTAATCTCATCCAGAAGAAGGAACAGAGGCCTCTGAGGTACTCAGAGTACTCCTACAAAAAAAAACATGCAATATATTAAAATAAAGAATTTCACTGTAAGCTTTTTAATCCATCATTAATTTCCTTTTTCCTCATAAAACAGTTTCATATTTTAGAATTTAAGAGGGCTGAGATAAATATCCTTTTATGTTTAAAGAAAGCAGATTAACTTGGGGAAATCATTGCTTCCTGTTAGAAAGACAAAAAACAGTATATAAAGGAAAAACATACTAATAGATGGCTTTCTAAATAAAGCATGATCATTGAGCAATACTAAATTGGGTGTCTTGTGTGTCAAATTAATCTCTTCATTATGTGGAGCCAGGCTGACTAGTTTATGTTTCAATCCATCTTTAAGAGCAACATTTGATTAATCAAGATAATGAAGACAGTTTTTAGCTAGTGACAGATGATACATTTATTCAGGCTTTTTTTCAGATGATCCAAGCTACTGTGAGCAAAAGAAAAAGAAACATCAATTTGGGAGATTAGGTTAGTACACCAAGTTTAAACTCTTCACTTACTCTAGCAAACAGGATCATAAATAGGGTTTGTTAATGTATAAATCTCTACCATAAAAAAATGATTATCAAATATAGGACAAGCAAACTCTTCTGGATGATTTTATGTTAAGGAAAATATAAAAAGTTGCATATTTGGGCTAATTTAAAGTTGGTGGATTTCAAAAACAATATGACAGAACCATTTCAATTAAACTACTGGGAAGTTACCATTACTAAAATCAGAACTGTTTTGAAAGACCCCTCTTGAAAGTAACTGTTAATACAGAGTAAGAGGGCATCTCATTTGTCCTCTTCACTAAAGGTAACTATGTATCTAGTTTGCATAGCCTAATCTATCTGTTTATAAGAATAGCTCTAATACAGGGGTTGGCAAACTACAACCCAGCCCACGGGCCAAATCCAGTTGGTCATCTATTTTTGTAAATAAAGTTTTATTGGAACAGTCACCATAGCTCATTTATGTATTGCCTACTGCTATTTTCACACTATAGTGGAAGAACTGAGTGGTTCTGCAACTAAGATCATATGGCCCACAAAACCGAAAATACTTACTAAATGGTCCTTTACCGAAACTCTGTTGACCTCTGCTCTAATATACTAGTTTTCAAATTTTTAGCAGTATAATCCTTTTAAACAAAATCTTACTTTAAAAATCTGAAAGTGATATTCTTAGAATATATTATTTTATAAATTAAAAAGAGCATTTACTTAATATAAACTCAATCAATGATTACAACCAGCAGTTTTGTTGAACATAAAATAGAACCCAGGGGTGCCAGATGACAGCTACAATCAGAGAAGTATCCCCGTTTTTTGTTTTTTTTATTTTGTTTTGGTTGCAGAGAATTGATTCACACAGATAATGGTTGCAAATAGTAACAATTCTTTTTTAAAGCTCCCTTGCAAACTCAGGATACTCTACAACTAAAAGATGATAAAAGTTTATTCCAAGAAACTGTACAAGTTAATCTGGCAGCCCATGTGAACACCCTGATCTCTAAGGTTTTAAAATTTAGCACTTAGCATTTTTGTCAAGTGTGCATTTATACTTCCATTTGAAAAACAGATTTTTTTAATGTAAATGAATTTTTAGCTTATCAAGAGGGCTAATTATTATATGTAAAGTACATAAAACTGCCTGCCAAAAACTTCTTTCCTACTTCTAATGAAAAGTGTTTTCCCCAAATTTCAAACATGTGGTCTTAGTAAGAGCTTCCATGTTCTCAGATAGTTCCCAGCCACAGAGATGGACCAAGCCAATCCAGTCATTGTTGCCAGAATTCTTTACCGAGACATCAGAGACAAGATACTTCCACTTACTCATTGATGCTGAAGAAGAAAGTTATGAGAGATATGAGACCTGAATGTTGCAAGAGATGCAAATACTTTTCAGTCTTTTTTTCTACAGAAGAACTGAATATAACAGAATGATACTGGCACACCAAGAGAAACAGACATAAAAAACAGAGTCCTAGGGACACTGAAGACTGTGGTTCCAGTTATTCTTAAAACCTAGCTGCATCCCTGACCTCTCTGTAGTTTGATTATAAAAGGCAGTAAATTACTACCCTTTTTATCTGAAGTAGTTCAAGCTAGGTTTGAGTTGAGTATCCTAACAGACACACACACACACACACACACACACACACACACACACCACACACATGCACACACATAAGTGTTTTCATTGCAAATGTATGGGTGAAAGTCTGAAAGGACACTTATAATAATAGATTTTTGTCATTCTTTATGGCTACCTATTTTATTACATAAACTCCTTTTCTACATTTCTGTAATCTGCCCATTCCTTATAAGTCTTAATGAAATGTCAGTTGCAATGGTCCAAGTAGTTTATTATTAGAACTTCAACTAGGGAAGTGTTAATATAGATCCAAAGAATGGGATAAACTTGGGAGCATACTGAGAAGTGAATCTGCCAGAGGTTGGTGTCTGAATGAACACGGGAGAGGATGTAACGAAAGCTGTCAAGGAAAATATACAAGTTTCTTGCTTTGGTGACTGAATGGTGATGCCGTCATCGAAGACAGAATGAAGAAATGGGCAATTCTGGTTGGTTTTTAGCTAAGTTCTAAGTACTTATGAGATTTGTAGATAGAGTTGGAAATGGATTTCACAGGTTCAATGTAGATCAGAAATACAGATGTAAGAACTCTCATCATTCAATGATGCTAATTGAAAAAAAACAGACTGAAGCAGATCATCTAAGGATATTATGAAATGTGAGAAGAGCAGTGAAAAGAAAAAATGGAATCCAGGGGGATAGGCTAGGGACAAGCAAAGAAAATAAAAAGGATCTCACTTGAAAAATGGAGAGAGAGCAGTCAGAGAGATTGAAGGAAAGCAACAATGTGCATTACACAGAAACCAACACTCTACAGGGACCTCAGAAACGAGAACATGGCCAACTACATAAAATTTGATGGAAAGATCATATGAGACTGAAAAATGTCTATGTATTGTGCAGTTAGAATGTACCTACAAAGTACACAATAAAGGCATTTCTGGGAATTCTAGTCTGGAAATTGTTCCTTTAAAAAAAAACATATTTAGAGATCTAAAATTTAAATATATATAATGGAATCAAGAATAAAATGTGAACACAATAAAAATTCTGTTCTGATTTGTTCTGCTTGTCATTTTTCAAATGATTAGGTTCTGATTCTGGATGAGGAAGGCAATATTTCACATCTTCTCTGTAGGGTCAGAAGCCATGGACCATGTTGCTCCACATAGCTGAAGGAATTGCAAATGATCTACTATTGAATAGAGTAGATACAAACACCCTCTCTCTGTTTTTATTACATTTTAAATAAGACTTTAAAATGCTAACTTATCAGAAATACACTAGAGAAAAAAGAAACAGCATGGATATAACCCCCTACTAATGAGGCACTAATGCATAATTATTATAATACACGTACTTCTCTCTACAGACGAATATTTATAAACACTGAAACAGTCTAGTTTGCAGTGAAATCTCATGTACAGATTGCTTTTCTCTTGTGGTTTGTCCTTTTTTCTTATTGTGGTAATTTTTAATGACTTTCACAGGCTCTGCTAATTCTCTAAAAATACTCAGTGAACCTGTATGCATAATATGTGCTGCCTTCAATGAGTATACAGAGATGAGATATTAAGCTACATTAAACACACTACCATCAGTAAAAGTAGCCAGATATCCCTATTTTAAATACTCAGCATTGAGCTAAAACACAATATGTTAAAACAAAATCAGCTGAATTAAATAATTCCAATGTATGGAGAGGATCAGAAGAATACAAGTAAAGTAATTCAGATTAAACACTGATAAGGCTTGAGGAAGCCCATTACAAAGAACCTTTTCTCCACTCGAGTTCTGAATCAGTTGCGAGCTAAACAAGATGGAGATCGGAACATAAGCATTACCAACAAAGGCCAGTCCAAGTTGAAGGACATAGCTTAGGTATGTGTCAGCAACAGACGGAAGAAACTTTCTTCACTCTATCCCATGTGTTGCTGGAATGCAGCCCTACCTCACTATTAGGAAGATCAAGCATTGAAGGAAAGTATTCTTCAAAGACCATATCATGTGAATACTATCACTTGTTCATCCAATTTCTACTTTAGAAAATTCACATGGAAATGCATAGAGTGCAGAGCATAATTTGAGGAATGTTTTTGCTCAATGTTAGGCTCAAGCCTTGTCTCTACAAATGAATTTACAGATTCAGTTAATGAATATCAGGACTTCCCCAAGCAGTCCAGTGTTTGGGACATGCTTCCACTGCCGGAGAAGGCAAAGGCAACCCACTCCAGTACTCTTGCCTGGACAATCCCCTGGATGGAGGAGCCTGGTGGGCTACAGTCCACGGGGTTTCTAAGAGTCAGACACAACAGAGCGACTTCACTTTCACTTTTCCCTTTCATGCACTGGAGAAGGCAATGGCAACTCACTCTAGTGTTCTTGCCTAGAGAATCCCAGGGGCAGGGGAGCCTGATGGGCTGCCATCTATGGGGTCACACAGAGTTGGATACGACTGAAGCGACTTAGCAGCAGCAGCAGCAACAGCTTCCAATGCAGGGAACACAGGTTCAATCCTTGATAGGGGAGCTAGTATCTCACATAAAGCACAGAGTAGTCAAAAAAAGAAAAAATATATATAGTCAATGCATATCTGTAGGTTTATGATTATATCTTGATAAGTTGTTGTTGTTCAGTAGCTCAGTCATTTCCGACTCTTTGTGACCCCATGGACTGCAGCACTCCAGGCTTCCCTGTCTTTCATCATCTCCCAGAACTTGCTCAAACTCATGCTCATTGAGTCCATGATGCCATCCAACCATTTCGTTCTCTGTCATCCCCTTCTCTTCCTGCCTTCAATCTTTCCCAATGTCAGAGTCTTTTCTAATGATAAGTAGAATCAAAGAGAAATGAAGTATATAGATACCCACCCTGCTGTTAAGAGAAGGCAAAACAAACATGATGAAAATTAATTAACAATTATTTGTATTTCTGGGATCTTCCCTGGTGGCTCAGACGGTAAGGCGTCTGCCTACAATGCGGGAGACCTGGGTTCAATCCCTGGGTTGGGAGGATCTCCTGGAGAAGGAAATGGCAACCCACTCCTGTATTCTCACCTGGAAAATCCCATAGATAGAGGAGCTTGGTAGGCTACAGTCCATGGGGTCACAAAGAGTCAGACATGACTGAGCAACTTCACTTTCACTTTCACTTTTTGTATTTCTAGGCTTCTCAGGTGGCTCAATGGGTAAAGAATCTGCCTGCAATGCAGGAGATGCAGACGTCATAGGTTTGATCCCTGGGTTGGGAAGATCCTCTGGAGGAGGGTATGGCAACCCGCTCCAGTTTTCTTGCCTGGAGAATCCCATGGACAGAGGAGCCTGGTAGGCCACAGTCCACAAGGTCATAAAGAGTGAGACACGACTAAAGCAACTGAGCACACACGTATGTAAAGGAGTCACCAACTGTTCAGTTCTCTAGTTTCCAAGGGGAGGAGTTTTTCTCTTGCCCCACCCCTTTCTCCAACCCACAGAGGTGCCGTAAGTTACATATATAGTGGTTTGGGGAGAGGAATTGAGCATACAAAGCCTAGCTGCTTTCTTCTACTGTGTGTGTATGTCTGTATGTGAGTGTACATATATTCAACTGCTTATAGGAAGCACACTTTCGACATTGTATGAACAACATTAACCATTCATTCAACAAGCCTTCACTGAGTATCTACTTTATTCCAAACAGTAGACTAAGCCATGGAGATACAAAAGTAAGCATTTAAAATTCCCGAGTCCTAAGAAATACCCCCCAAAATAAAGTTCAAAGAAATAGTATACAAATTTCATTCAAGAAATAATGCTACCAAAATGTTAAAAGTTTAGCTAATCCAAATACATAAAAGAATTTATGAAAAAAAAGTAGCTCTTCACACCAGGAGATAGATACCTGGGTAGCCATCTGAAAAAAAGCAAACTTTTATCTATACCTCATACCTTAAGCCAGATTAAATTCTAAAAGGATCAAAGATTTTTTAATGCACAAAAATAAAATCTCAAAAGTTCTAGAAGAAATGTGGGGAAATTTTTTATAAGAGAGAAGGTATTTCTAATTATGACTCGAAACCTGAAAGATCTATTTCAGTCTGGAAGTTTGACTTGGGAAGGATGTGCTTGCAAACTTCCTCATGTAGTTGGCATAATTCATGGCATCTTACTTTTTCAACATCAGCGTCAGAAAGAGCAACTCTCTAATGCTTCCAGTCTCTGACCTCTAAACTGCTTTTTAAAGGACTCACCTGATTAGGTCAGGCCCACCCAAAGAGAGAATTTCTCTTTTGAGTAAGTCTCCAGTTGATTAGGACCTTTAAATAGATCTGCTAAATCACTTCATTTCTGATAAATTCTCTTGGTTAGAAGCAAGTCACAGGTTTTGCCCCCATTCAAAAAGAGGGAATTATGCAAGGGCATCACTAAAGAGGAGTCACCTTAAGGTATGTGCTGTATCTCCCTAAAATATAAAGACTTCTAAGAAGCCTGTTTTTAAAAATCCAGTAGAAAAAGTGGCAAAGAAAATGATCAGTTGAAATATACAAGTTTCAGACAAATATACAAGTAGCTTTTAAATATAAAGAGATGTTTGACCTCATACTTACTAAGAAAAGTGCCTGTTTAAAAAACCTTCATATCAGTAAAAATAAAGAACTGGGAAGTAATACACATTCTTGAGCATTGCTAAAAAAAAAAAAAGTATGAACTGTCCAATACTTACAGAGAATAATTGGTAACTGGAAATATCTACAAATGTATGTCCCTTTGATCTAGAAATTCCACTTAAAAATTTTTATCCTAAAGATATATCAGCATATATTTGAAATTACACAGATTTCAGCAACACTTGTAAGAGTAAACGATTGTAAGCAATTTAGATATCAGATGTCCAATAGGGGAGGAAATAAATTAACTTTGGTATATTCATACTCTGGAATAGTATGCAACTATTTAAAAGAATAAGGATGTACATGAAATACTGCTATGGGGAAAAAGAACGTGTAGAACAGTATATATAACAGCTATCTTTTGTGTAAAAAAGAAAAGAAAAGTAAGACTATATTTTATATGTTTTCATATATGTAAATAAATTCTGGAGGATATGGATTTACATCTCAGGATATATATCCATTTACATGTATATCTGGATGGATAGATAAATCAATGATGGATAGATAGATAGAATCTTTTACAGCTTATAATCTGTGGTTGTTTCTCTGATACTACACATTCATTGCCCTAAATCTCCATGCTTAAACTCGATCAGAATTAAAATTGTATTATTCTAAAATTAAAGACATTCAAGGTGGAAAAATTTCCATAGATCTGCAACAGTAAACCATCTATTGTTTGTTGAATTCATAATTACCCAAATTCACCTTATTCGTAGTTCTGGTGCATTTTCTCCCTCTTCCTAGTCTTTAAGGTATTGTAGCGACCCAGTTTTATATCTTATGGCTTCTGCTGCTGCTAAGTTGCCTCAGTTGTGTCCAACTCTGTGCAACCCTGTAGATGGCAGCCCATCAGGCTCTGCCATCCCTGGGATTCTCCAGGCAAGAACACTGGAGTGGGTTGCCATTTCCTTCTCCAATGCATGAAAGTGAAAAGTGAAAGTGAAGTTGCTCAGTCGTGTCCGACTCTTAGCGACCCCATGGACTGCAGCCCACCAGGCCCCTCCGTCCATGGGATTTTCCAGGCAGGAGTACTGGAGTGGGGTGCCATCGCCTTCTCCACTTATGTATACTAGTTATACATATTAAGTAGTTATATAGTTGATGGAACAAGAGTGAAAAGGGACTAGGACCTCTGACCATTCCCTCCTGGTAGCTCAACAAATAATCTCCTAACTGAAGTTTCTAGAATTTTACAACCAGAAAATATTTTTTTGGAACCTATAATTATCTAAGTTGACTTTAGACAATGTGACAACATAAACTCCTATGTTTATCTCTGCTCCCTCCAGCACCCTACTAAAATTACAAAAGAGGAATCAAAAGCTACAAACCCACAAAGAAAACAGAAAAGCAGACAAAACTTGAACAGAGAGCTCTCTCTTACTTCAGTATGAACAAGTGGTCATTTTCACAAAGCAGGAAAACCTGAAGCCTAAGCATGTACAGAGAAAAACTAACTATAAACAACTTGTCACCAGAACCCCAAGAAAGTAAAGTTCAAGGCAGCAGGAAAATTTGGAGGATAGTCTATATAAAGCTTTGTTCTTCGAAATCTATGGACCAGTCACACAGATCTCTCAAAAAGCTTGTTAGCAGACTTTCCTGATGGTCCAGAGCTTAAGACCCCACACTTCCACTGTAGAGGGCATGGCTTTCATCCCTGGTCCGGGAAGTTCCACATGTAGGGCACGAACAAAAATAAAAAGCTTGACGTAAATGCAGAATTTCAGGCCCCTCCTCAGACCCACTGAATTAGGGTCAGATACCTGAACAAGATTCCTAGGTGATTTGTAAATACATCAAAGTTTGAGAGGTGCATTGATTTAAAAGGAATTCATTATCAGAGAAATGCAAATCAAAACCACAATGAGGTACCACTTTACACCAGTCAGAATGGCTGCCATCCAAAAGTCTACAAGCAATAAATGCTGGAGAGGATGTGGAGAAAAGGGAATTCTCTTACACTGTTGATGGGAATGCAAGCTAGTACAGCCACTATGGAAAACAGTGTGGAGGTTCCTTAAAAAACTGCAAACAGACCTGCCATATGACCCAGCAATCCCACTGCTGGGCACATACACCGAGGAAACCAGAATTGAAAGAGCCACATGTACCCCAATGTTCATCGCTGCATTGTTTACAATAGCCAGGACATGGAAGCAACCTAGATGCCCATCAACTGACGAATGGATAAGAAAGCTGTGGTACATATACACAATGGAAGATTACCCAGCATTAAAAAAAAATTCATTTGAATCAGTTCTACTCAGGTGGACGGAACTGGAGCCTATTATCCAGAGTGAAGTAAGCCAGAAGGAAAAACAACAATACAGTATACTAACGCATATATATGGAATTTAGAAAGATGGCAGTGAGAACCCTGCATGCGAGACAGCAAAAGAAATGCAGATGTATAGAACAGACTCATGGACTCTGTGGAAGAGGGCAAGGGTGGGATGATATGGGAGAATGGCATTGAAACATGTTAATTATCATATGTGAAATCAATCACCAGCCCAGGGTTGATGCTCAGGGCTGGTGCACCGAGATGTCCCAGGGGGAGGGAGTCGGGAGGGAGGAGGGAGGGGGGTTCTGGAGGGGGAGCATATGTAAACCCATGGCGGTTTCATGTCATTGTATGGCAAAACCAACACAATAAAGTAAAGAAAATTTTTTAAAAATAAATAAATAAATAAATAAAAGGAATTCAATTCCTAGAACTCCTCCTACAACCCACAGAGGCATGAAACTGCTGGCTTCCACCCCAGAAGAAGATAAGAGGTTTTTCTCCTCAGCAAGATTGAACCTGAGAGCTCCCAGACTCAGGGACACTGATGCAGCTGAAGACAGGAATGAAGTGACAGAGAACAGGGCCTCTGCTCAAACCCACAGAGTGAAGAACAAGGCTCACTGTGCCTTTAATCTGTTTAGATCTCCAAGGCCTAGCAATAAGTTTCCATTCCCAGGTAGATGAGAAATGTCCAGCTAGCCCAAGAGGAAAGACCTACACTTGTGACATACTGACATTTTAGGATTCCCAATAAAAGAGTGCGTTAATCACTTTATCATTTCTCCAATAAAGAGATCAAGGCACACAAGCCCAATTCAATCAGAGGAGCAGGGCAGTGCTTTAAATAGTGTGTCTTCTGTCTCTGAGGTTAATCTCTGACCCAGCACCCACTGTAAAAACAGCAACTGGTCCAACCCATTGGTAATGGCTGTTATTGAAGTGGAAGTGTTATTCCTTCAGTTGAGTCTGACTCTTTGTGACCGCATGGACTATAGCCCGCTAGGTTCCTTTTTTCATGAAATTCTCCAGGCAAGCATACTGGAGTGGGTTGCCATTCCCTCTCTAGGGAATCTTCCCAACCCAGGGATTGAAGCCTGGTCTCCCACATTGCAGGCAGATTCTTTACCATCTGAGTCATATTATTCCTTTTCACAGATGAGAAATTTGCAAGTTAGAGGGACTACATAGACCAACACACAAAACGTCAAGACTGAACATACACCTACCACGTTTGTTCTCTCCAGAAACGTCACTTATTTTAAATGAGATATGGTAATCAGGAAAGACGACAATATTTTTGGAAACTGGTAAAATAAATTGAGAATAGTAAGTGATACAGCAGACCCTACAACACTTGACTCTCAAACTAGTAGTAAAGAAAGCAATAAGCCAACATAATTGAGAAAGCAGAATCCCTGCAATGATTGAGAATAAGAATTCCAGGGTCCTTCTGCAAGTGAGGTGAAGTAGGGAAAGTGACTAAACAAAAGTACTGTCTGAAACCTTGGTTTAAGAAGCAAAATTGGATCCCCACATCTCCACTCCTGCCCCTCTCTCATCTAAGAAAAAAGATTAAATTAATGCTAAAAAAGAAAGAAACAGGGTGGGTAACAGGGTTTGTGAACAGGAATGCCAGGTCCAGTTGAGAGCAGGCTGTTGCTGTTCAGTCATTCAGTCTTTGCAACCCCATAGACTGCAGCACGCTAGGCTTCCCTGTCCTTCACTATCTCTCAGAGTTTGCTCAAACTCATGTCCATTGAGTCAGTGATGCTATCTAACCATCTCATCCTCTATCACCCACTTCTCCTGCCCTCAATCTTTCCCAGCATCATGGTCTTTTCGACTGAGTCAACTCTTCGCATGGGGTGGCCAAAGTATTGGAGTTTCAGCTTCAACATCAGTCCTTCCAATAAACACACAGGACTGATCTCCTTCAGGATGGACTGGTTGGATATCCTAGCAGTCCAAGGGACTCTCAAGAGTCTTCTCCAACACCACAGTTCAAAAGCATCAGTTCTTCGGTGCTCAGCTTTCTTCACCATCCAACTCTCAAATCCATACATGACTACTGGAAAAACCATAGCCTTGACCAGACAGACATTTGTTGGCAAAATAATGTCTCTGCTTTTCAATATGCTATCTAGGTTGGTCATAACTGTCCTTCCAAGGATTAAGCGTCTTTTAATTTCATGGCTGCAATCACCATCTGCAGTGATTTTGGAGCCCCCCAAAACAAAGTCTGACACTTTTGCCACTATTTCCCCATATATTTCCCATGAAGTGATGGGACCAGATGCCATGATCTTAGTTTTCTTAATGTTGAGCTTTAAGCCAACTTTTTCACTCTCCTCTTTCACTTTCATCAAGAGACTGTTTAGTTCCTCTTCACTTTCTGCCATAAGGGTGGTGTCATCTGCATATCGAGGTTATTGATATTTCTCCTGGCAATCTTGATTCCAGCTTGTGCTTCTTCCAGCCCAGCATTTCTCATGATGTACTCTGTATATAAGTTAAATAAGCAGGGTGACAATATACAGCCTTGATATACTCCTTTTCCTATTTGGAACTAATCTGTTGTTCCATGTCCAGTTCTAACTGTTGCTTCCTGACCTGCATACAGGCTTCTCAAGAGACAGGTCAGATGGTCTGGTATTCCCATCTCCTTCAGAATTTTCTACAGTTTATTGTGATCCACACAGTCAAAGGCTTTGGCATAATCAATAAAGCAGAAATAGACGTTTTTCTGGAACTCTCTTGCTTTTTTGATGATCCAATGGATGTTGGCAATTTGATCTCTGGTTCCTCTGCCTTTTCTAAAACCAGCTGGAACATCTGGAAGTTCACGGTTCATGTACTGCTAAAGCATAGCTTGGAGAATTTTGAGCATTACTTTACCAGCATGTAAGATGAGTGCAAATGTGTGGTAGTTTGAGCATTCATTGGCATTGCCTTTCTTTGGGATTGGAATGAAAACTGACCTTTTCCAGTCCTGTGGCCACTGCTGAGTTTTCCAAATTTGCTGGCATATTGAGTACAGCACTTTCACAGCATCATCTTTCAGGATTTGAAATAGTTCAACTGGAATTCCATCACCTCCACTAGCTTTGTTTGTAGTGATGCTTTCTAAGGCCCACTTGACTTCACATTCCAGGATGTCTGGCTCTAGGTGAGGGATCACACCATCGTGATTATCTGGGTTGTGAAGATCGTTTTTGTACAGTTCTTCTGTGTATTCTTGCCATCTCTTCTTAATATCTTTTGCTTCTGTTAGGTCCCTACAATTTCTCTCCTTTATTGAGCCCATCTTTGCATGAAATGTTCCCTTGGTATCTCTAATTTTCTTGAAGAGATCTCTAGTCTTTCCCATTCTGTTGTTTTCCTCTATTTCTTTGCATTGATCGCTGAGGAAGGCTTTCTTATCTCTCCTTGCTATTCTTTGGAACTCTGCATTCGGATGAGAATATCTTTCCTTTTCTCCTTTGCTTTTTACTTCTCTTCTTTCCATTAATTAACACAATTATCATACCTCCATCAGATTACTCAATATCTTTCTTACTAACTCTACATACATTTCTCTTGAATCATATTCCACACAATTGCCAAGCTGATCTTTCAATAGCCCCAATGTGGTCAGCCATTTCCATGCTTAGAATCCTTCAATAGTTCCTTGTCTTATTATATAATGGTAATCTGGCCCCTGCCTGCCTTATCTACCACCTCTCCACTCTTTCTTTCCCTTATCCCTCCACAACACAACTCTGCTACTCCAACAACTGCAGGCTCCCAATTTCATCATGTGGAGCCCACATTGTTCCCTCTTCTGGAAGTATTTTTGTCCCCTCCTCTACCTAACTTTCATTATTCCTTGGTATTATTTAACTTGGTCCCACTCCTCTTTATATTATCTCTCATTGTCTTATCCTAGAGTTCTATCACATTTCCACTTACTTAATGTGCTCCCAGTAAATATGTGTCGAATAAACAAAGCAAACTAAAAAAAAAAAAAAGGTGTCATTCTCATGCAGGTAATGACAATTCCTCCTGCCTAAAATAAGGTCTTTTTTGAAAACAGTAATTCTTGTCAATGCATTTTCTTATTCTTGTTGATACAAATTGCTCTCCTAACTTCCACCTTAAATATACCTTTGGTGAGTAATGTTTTTATGCTGCTTTCTTAAAACTGAAAGCAGCCATGTACACAGAGAGGTCTACTGAGAGGTACTAATAATGAGACATGACAAAATTAGTATAAATGACTCAAGCAAGAAAATAATGGTTTTAATCATAAAATATTAAAGAACAGTTTTACAATCTACCTGTCATTAATTCTTTAAAATAGCTGCAATGTCAATAAAAGAAAAACTCCAATTCATTTAACCTAGGAAAGACTATAGGTCAATAGTAAACATGTTTGCTGAACAATGGAATTAGGAAAACTCCAACTATACAAAGCCTTTATGCAAAACGTAAAGCATTCAAACTTCAACTCATTTTCCTGTTGCCTAAATGTCCTGTACTTGCAAAAACATTCTCCATCACCTTGACAGTTTTCTTTTGTATACAAATTTTATTTACCTGAATTATTAATGCTGCTTTTGTTTGTGCCCATACCTTAATTTTTCTCTCTTCATTCACCTGTCATGAGTGTTTTGATTCACATTTCAAGATATGATGAACAAAATATTTCTTTGGGAAACTGGGTAATGTCACCAATGTTTTTGTACTGGTAAAAGATTATTTTGTTTTCCCAGTTGTCTTAAAAAATGAGCATTTCTCCTTATTAATAAACTGTCAATCACTGAAATCATACTTTAAACTGTATTGAATGGATAAAAGATAGACTTTAAAGTATGGATTGTATGTCAGAAAATATGGTACTTAGATACTCCAGGGAGCAAGCAATTCACAATATGAGATATGTGCCTTCAGGAAAAATTCCTGAGGCTAATAATAGTAAACAGCAATCAGTATTGTTCATGAGAGTATTATTTTAGTTGTACAGCTAAAATCTTCATGTTTCCTAGCATGATCCCACATAGCACACAATGCCTCTGCTCAAAATCTGTTTAATTTAGCCAGAAGTTTCGTTAAAGCAAAAGTTTTGGATGAAAATACTCAAGGGTTGAGATTATAGTGAGATAGAGTACTCAACTTTAATTGAAAAGGAAGGAGAAGATTAAATCTTTTAGATCTTTTAAAAAATCTACTTGTAGCTTTCTGTTTCATTTTACAATAAACTGAACTGTAATTACTCCAAAGAGAGATAGCACGTCTGCCTTTTTGCCAAAGTTCTTTCCATCACTGAAAGCACAACGATTCAGTTGAGTAATTAAGAGATGATATGTACAAACACCCCAAGATTTCAAACAGATAAGCTCATTGGAAAGAAAAAAAGTTTTGTCTTTGATTTATTTCAAAATGATAAAATGAAAGGGACAGCAATACGTATTTTAAGTCCTGTGAATTAACAATGCAGCTTTAAAATAAAGTGGTAAAAACCTTTGAACTAACAAAGGTACATCACCGTACACTTTTTGTCTTACAAGTGCCTAGTAAAGGAAATCATGCTAGATGGAGGGACCAGCTGGCTTTTGCCGCCACACCTTTAGTAACATAACCCACTTCCAGACTGCATCAATCCGGGCAAAATGGACCACGCGGTTGACTCCTCTTGGACCTCTCCTCCTATCATATAGAGCAGTTTTTAGTCCAATGCTCCAAGAAAGCACTCACTCCCTGACTCATCTCTGATTGTCTCTTTGTACTAGCCCAAAGCCTGAAATTCTGCAGGGTACATTAAGTTGATTAAAGTAGTCCCAGAGACTACCTAGGCTTTTACACTGCCCTTCAGATTAAAGACAAAAAAAAAATGCTCCCTTCTTCTGAGGATGCTTCAGTTTTGGTTGGGGAGGTAATTCTGCTGAGGTGTTGGGTTTTCTGATTTTTTTTTTTTTTTGCTGGTTTCACTTTACTTTCTCTGTGGTTTTCAGAGGTCAACAAAAACAAAAAGGCTCTTATATCATAAAAAGAGAGCAGGCTTTTACTACTACAAATGATTTCTAACAACTCCTTTGTTCCAAAAAGAGAGTAGTTACATCTGCTGAAATTTCAGAAGTCATCCCTATGTCCTGGTAAAACATTCATCTTGGACCCTAGAAAAAGAGCCTTATGTAAGTATCAGTAAGTTCCCTAAATGTGCTAGATGGAGATGACTCCTCAGTCAAATTTAAAATCTAAAGGAAAAACTGGAAGCCAAAAATATTAACTAATCTCTGTACAAATCAACCATAAACACATGAAAGAATCAAGGAAATGAAATGGGACACAACACAGTCTGAGTATCTCTTTTCTACCATACCAAGAAAAGGGAAAGCATGGGTACAAGGGTTGAATTCCCCATTATTTAACTAGTTTCACCAATTGTATGAGCTCAGTTATGTATGACCAATTGTATGACCTCAAAAGCTTGGTTTTCTCATCTATAAAAATGAGGGCTCTTCAGAGATAAATCCATGCACCTATGGACACCTTATCTTTGACAAAGGAGGCAAAAATATACAATGGAGAAAAGATAATCTCTTTAACAAGTGGTGCTGGGAAAACTTGTCAACCACCTATAAAAGAATGAAACTATAATACTTTTTAACACCATACACAAAAAGAAACTCAAAATGGATTAAAGATCTAAATGTAAGACTAGAAACTTTAAAACTCTTAGAGGAAAACTTAGGCAGAACATTCTCTGACATAAATGACAGCAAGATCCTCTATGACCCATCTCCCAGAGTAATGGAAATAAAAACAAAAACAAACAAATGGGACCTAATTAAACTTAAAAGATTTTTCACAACAAAGGAAACTATAAGCAAGGTGAAAAGGAAGCATCCTTCAGAATGGGAGAAAATAATAGCAAATGAAATAACTGACAAGGAATTAACCTCCAAATATACAAGCAGCTCATGCAGCTCAACACCAGAAAAATAAAAAAACCAATCAAAAGGTGGGCCAAAGAACTAAACAGATATTTCTCCAAAGAAGACATACAGATGGCTAACTAACACATGAAAAGATGCTCAACATCACTCACTACCAGAAAAATGGAAATCAAACCCACAATGAGGTACCATCTCATGCCAGTCAGAAGAGCTGCCATCAAAAAGTCTACAAAAATAAATGCTGGAGAGGATGTGGATAAAAGGGAACCCTCTTACATTGTTGGTGAGATGCAAACTAGTACAGCCACTATGGAAAACAGTGTGGATATTCCTTAAAAAACTGGAAATAGAACTGCCGTATGACCCAGAAATCCGACTGCTGGGCATACACATCGAGGAAACCAGAACAAAGATGCATACCCCAATATTCATTGCAGCACTGTTTACAATAGCTAGGACACAGGAGCGACCTAGACATCCATCAGCAGACAAATGGATAAGGAAGTTGTGGTACTTACACACAATGGAATATTACTCAGCTATAAAAAAAGAATGCATCTGAGTCAGTTCTAATGAGGTGGACTGGAGCCTGTTATACAGAGTGAAGTAAGTCAGAAAGAGAAACACCAATACAGTATATTAATGCATATATATGGAATTTGGAAAGATAGTAACAAGGACCCTATATGCAAGAAAGCGAAAGAGACACAGATGTAAAGAACAGACTTGTGGACTATGTGGGAGAAAGCAAGGGTAGGATGATTTTAGAGAATAGCATTGAAACATGTACATTGCCATATGTAAAGTAGATTAACAATGCAAGTTCCATGCATGAAGCAGGGCACTCAAAGCCAGTGCTCTCGGACAACCCAGAGGGATGGAGTGGGGAGGAAGGCAGGAGGAATTTAGGATGGGAGGACACGTGTACACCCATGATTTATTCATGTCAATATATGGCAAAAACCACCACAATATTGTAAAGTAATTAGCCTCCAATTAAAATAAATCAATTAATTTTTTAAAAAGAAAAAAACTATAAATGTAAGCTTGTAACTCTTAAATGTCTATAATGCCAAAATAAAAGTATAAATTAAATGCAGACCAAACTATTAAATCAATAAAATTCAAATAAACAACTTCACACACAAAAAAATTACTAGATAAATAAATACTAGGAATATAATGTACAACAACAACAAAGAAATAAGGGCTCTTAAAAAAGTTTAAAGAGAAAAGTAACAAGTATTTAGCACAATACCTAGCATACAGTACATGTACTCAATATATTTTAATAACTATTGCTATTCCATTTTAAATATTTTCTGCTGTTCAACAAAGCAATTTTAGAAATTGCATACAGTATGGTTTTGGACTCTAGATTTAGTCCAAAAGATCTAGATTTCAGTTTTGGTTCTGCCATTTATTTGCTGTGGTAAGTAAATAAGTAAGCTTATACGTAATCTTTGAAGCTTCAATATCTTCATCTGTAAAAATGAGGGCGTTACACCAGGTTAGAGATTTATGTGTCCAAATGTCTTCTCAATAGCACTGCACTGAATGAACAAAAGTGTATTACTGCTATTTCTCCAAATTCTATTCCATTTGGCCAAATGAAAGTTTTATTTCTCTTTCCTAACTCCACATCTCAATAAACCTCCCCATTTCAGTAAACAGCACAGCCTTTCAACAAGCTTGTCAAGAAAA
Source organism: Antilocapra americana (assembly GCA_007570785.1). Lineage (NCBI taxonomy): Eukaryota > Metazoa > Chordata > Mammalia > Artiodactyla > Antilocapridae > Antilocapra > Antilocapra americana. The sequence goes on from ML662496.1 coordinate 5,413,844, forward strand.
AAACCTTGAAATCCTCCTTGATACTTCTCTTTTTTTCATATTCCATATCAAATGCAACATCAATCCTATTGGCACCTACCTACAATATATATCCAGAATTTGACTTCTTCTTCTTACATCTACAGTTGTCTTTCCAGTCCAGTTCATCATCATCTCTGGCATGGGTTACTCCAATAGCCTGCTTCCTGTTGGATTGCTTCCTTACAATTATGAAATAGCCCTCTAATCTCTTATAGGCTTCTCAATTTACAAGTCTACTTTGTCTGATACCAGTAAGTATATAACTTTGATATAAATAAGTATCACTTGGTACTCCTAAGCTCATATTTTCCTATCCGTTTAATTTTAACCTTTTGTCCTTGAATATTTCCATCCTTTAAGCTTTGTAATCAGCTTTTATCCAGTCTCACAATCTCACTCTTTCACATGGAGTATTTAGTTCATTTACTTACAATGCAGTTATTGATATAGTAGGTTTAGAGCTATGATTTTACCATTTGTTTTCTATTTTACTATTTTATATATTTTTTATTCTCCTTTCTTTTATTTGTTGGATTAATAAAATATGTTTTGCATCTTTTCCTCTGTTAATTATTATGCTAGTTTTTTTCATTATTCTTATACAGATTACATAGATTACATCATGCATACTTGAGTTATTACATTCTAGTATAAATTATTACCTTATTATTTTCCAATTATCCTCTCTTGCTGTTTCCATTATTTTCATCATGCACCTAATTATACATCAGTTTAAGACTCCAAAAGATATTACTATTATTTTTCTATATAGACAATACTCATTTGTATTTACCTACATATTTGCTGTTTTGTGTTCTTCATTCCCTATTGAATTCATATGCTTCTCTCTGAAGAACTCCATTAACTATTTCTTTTAACATAGGCCTGGTGGGAAAAAAATTCCCTCCAATTTTATTTGTCTGAAAATTTCTTTATTTCATGCTAATTTTTCAAATTTATTTTCACCAGGTATTGACTTCCACAGTTTTTTCTTTCTGCATGCTAAAGATGCTATTCCACTGCCTTCTGAATTCTTTGGTCTCAGTTGGCAAGTCATATGTAGGTCTTACTGATGTTCCTGTGAAAGTAATGTCTTTCTCCAGCTGAATTAAGATTTTCTCTACTTACTAGCTTTTTAGCAGTTTTATATATGCAATGACAGGTATTGTTTTCATTGCATTATGCCACATAAATCTATGGATTTACATCTTAATAGCCTTAGAAAATTGTTAGCCATTAACTCTTTGAATATTACTTACAGTCTATTCGCTTCTCCTCTCCTTATGGGACTTCAATTACATGTCCTTTACAGAATGTTCTACATTGCTTTTATCTGTTTCTCTATTATTTTTCTCTTCGGGCTTATGCTTGGGTGTTTTCTATTATCCTGTCTTCTGATTAAAAACAAATATGACAGAGCCTTCACATAATGTTATCTTCTACCAGAAAGGCTTTCCTCTTTGAGAATAGCAAGGACAACTATTGAGTGCATGTGTTCTAAGTTGCTTCAGTCATGTCTGACTCTTTGCAACCCTATGGACTGTAGCCAACCGCACTCCTCTATCCATGGGATTCTCCAGGATTCTCCACTCCAGTGGGAATGGTTGTGGGTTGCCCTGCCCTCCTTTGGGGGATCTTCCCGACCCAAGGATTGAACCCATGTCTCTTATGTCTCCTGCATTGGCATGTAAGTTCTTTTATCACTAGAGCCACCTGGGAAGCCCAAGAATAACTATTACAAAAACTAATTATTCTCTAAACAGTCAGGGATTGAGTTGGATTGGGGCTGTGATAGTTTTGTTAAACTCAGTCTAGTTATACTTGACCCTAAATAGCTCTCTAGGGCTTTTAACTATAAAGTGGGAGGACTTTGACTTCCCAAATCTGAAAGATGAAGGGAGATTCACTTCTGCCCTTCAGATGCTTACAGCTTAGTTCTTTATCTTCCTCCTTCACACAGCTTCAAATGTGGCAAATGTCTTCAAGGGAAGATTAGTTACGTATCTGAGTCTCCTTAAGTCTTCAATTTTGTTATTCCAGCCCCCAAAAATCTAAATTTCTGTTAGTTTTTCATGTCCCAAGAAGGGTCCTCTGCCGAAGGTCAGGTCTACATTTCTGACCTCTAGATGCACCCAGATTTGGTTAAATTTGCCAGATGAAAAGTAGCTGTGAATCAGCGCACCACTCCTTCTAGGGACTTCATCCTTTGTCTGTTTTGTTTTGGGGTCTCCTTCCTGGAAGAGTCTTTGTTTCCTAAGCATCACAAATCTATAAGATAGCTCACTCTATTTTTTAGGAACTTTCAAATTTAGCTTTTTAATCACCTGTGAAGCCTCCAAGTTCAGCAGGTGTCTTATGGGGAAAACAGGCCATGTATCTAATATCCCTCCAATCTTGAATTTTGACACTCTGGATCCACACAACCACTAAAAGCTTTATTTTCCTAGAAGCAGCCTTCAGCATGAGTCAAATTCTGATCCTTGGGCCATGCTCAGAATCATCAAATGCCCTCAGTGAGGGAAATGGCTCTGATCATCAGCTTTCCTTTCTGAAATTAGAGTCCACCTTGTCCTCATTCCCCCCAGAGCTCACTGTTGCTTTTTACATTATTTTGAAATTTATCCAGATTTTTATAACTGTTTTCAGTAGGAACATGGCCTTGACACAACCTACTGCATCATGCCCAGAGGTGGAAAACTAAGTCTCCTAAAAGCCTTTGCTGCTTCCACTCTGGCCACACTGTAGGCTATTGGCCACACAGAAGCCAGAATGAAGCTTTAAAATCACAAATCAGATCATACCATAGCCCATTGCACTTCGAATAAAATCCGAACTCCCTATCATACCTACAAAGACCTATGTGTTCTTGTCCTGATATTTCTCTGACCTCATCTCTTAGCTTTCTCCTATTTGTCCATTGTACTCCAGAACAGTGACCAGAATTTAACTACTAGATATATATTGTAGGAAGGTGCTTCAGGCCTTCTAGTTATTTTTCAAGCACGCTCACTGGAAACCTGTTCTTGTACCCTGCCCCTACTCTATCACATAATAAAAGTTCTAGAAGCCCAGAGACTTTGTCTACTTTTCTGACCATTTTACTCCCAGCACCTGAAATAGTACCTGGCCATCTCATAAAGTAAAGTGAAAGTGAAAGTTGCTCAGTTGTGTCCAACTCTTTGTGACCCCATGGACTATAGCCTGCCAGGCTCCTCTGTCCATGGAATTCTCCAGGCCAGAACACTGGAGTTGTGTAATCTTTCCCTTCTCCAGGGGATCTTCTCAACCCAGGGATTGAACCCAGATCTCCCACATTGCAGGCAGATTCTTTACCATCTGAGCCACCAGGGAACCTGGCCATGTCATAAGTTCTAGATAAATATTTACTTAATAAATTAATGAATGAATTTAAGCTGCCTTGGCTGAAATGTGGCTAGGGTTCTGAAGTCCTATAATAACAGCTTCCTTTTACAGCCTATGATAGCCTAGATAATTGAGAATTAACCACATATTTTTTAATGAAAATTTAATTAAACTCTCATAGGAAACCTGAAACATGACAAACTAAGGTAGGGTTCCAAGTACCACAGTTTGGAAATCAAATGAATTACTAAGATTCCTTCTAGTTCTAATGTTCTACTCAAAAATAACATTAGGAGAAAAGCTGAAGCTGAATATCCTAACAGGCTTACTTCACTGATCTTTTTTTTTAACAAAAAAAATATATGTCCTTAGAGGTCATAATAATCAAGAGGCTGAATGTTATAGGCAAAAAGATCAATAACTATATACTTACTTTGTGGCTCCTACTTCTTTTCTGGTGAAACCCATTCACTTTAGTGTTAGCTTTGGGGGATCAAATAAAAATTAATTCTAGGATTCCCTCTAAACAAAAATGACACTCTTCTCCAGAATGCATTAGTGTCAATACAACTAAATATATTTATGGCAATTTCATGAGTGTAGCTCAAATTTTTGCAGTTTTGCAGTTTCAGTTCATTAAGAGCTTAGGCATAGAGTTATACAAGTTTCATTTGCAGACATGAAGGAGTAAAATACAGAGTTCCCAATAACCTATGCTCTACTCTACCCGAAGATAAAAAAGGATTTCATGTTTATGGAACTTCACAGAAGTAACATGAGACTACACAAGGACCAAATAACCCTAGTCTCTGGAAAGAACTACATTTCATCAAAAGAGGTCATTAGTAACCACTCAAATGAACCTGGTATTTTCTTCTCATCTGTATAAATTGTATCAATTTGTTCTCGTCATCTCTGGGCAGTGAAAGTGAAAGTCACTCAGTCCTGCCTGACTCTTTGAGAGCTCATGGACTATACAGTCCATGGAATTCTCCAGGCCAAGCTACTGGAATGGGTAGCCGTTTCCTTCTGCAAATGATCTTCCCAACCCAGGGATCAAACCCAGTTCTCCTGCATTCCAGGTGGATTCTTTATCAGCTGAGATACCAGGGGACAACTTCCCATCATTTCTCAAGATAAGATTTCCCTGAAGTACCAGCTCAGAAGTGAAATTAAAAGACGCTTCTCCTTGGAAGAAAACTATGACCAACCTAGACAGCATATTAAAAAGCAGAGACATTACTTTGCCAACAAAAGTCCATCTAGTCAAAGCAATAGTTTTTCTAGTAGTCATGTATGGATGTGAGAGTAGGAGTATAAAGAAAGTAGAGTGCTGAAGAACTGATGCTTTTGAACTGTGGTGTTAGAGAAGACTCTTGAGACTTCCTTAGACTGCAAGGAGATCAAACCAGTCAATCCTAAAGGAAATCGGTCCTGAATATTCACTGGAAGGACTGATACTAAAGCAGAAACTCCAATACTTTGGCCATCTGATGCAAAGAATTGACTCATTGGAAAAGACTCTGATGCTGGGGAAAATTGAAGGCAGGAGGAGAAAGAGATGACAGAGGATAAGATGATTGGATGGCATCACTGACTCTATGGACTTGAGTATGAGCAAGCTCCAGAAGTTGGTGATGGACAGGGAAGCCTGGCATGCTGCAGTCCATGGGGTCGCAAAGAGTCAGACATGACTGAGTGACTGAACTGAACTAAACCAGCTCAGAAGGCACAAAGGTTGTTGGGTATATTTTTGGTGCCTATCCCTTTTCACTGTGATTCATATCTTTCATAATTCCATTGCCCCAAGTAAGGTATGGTTTGGTTTTATTTGCTTAAATAAAGTAACATAAAAGAATGAGTCTCTAAAAAGACAAAACTTTAAATAAACGATAAGTACATTAGACTATGGAAAAATTATTTAGGGACAATCTAAATCCATGACTGGAAGGCAAATTCTTTCATGTGAGATAATGCAAATTTTCTCTGGTGTGATTCTTGGCTCAACTTCTTAGCATCATTAAATACTGTAATATACTCAGGGGCCATGGCTAATAGTCTACCTCTAAAAGAAAAGTTCAAGGTAATTTGAGATTTATACAATTTCTACTCACTTTTCACAATTAACCTTGATAAATTCAACTTCTAAGTATTCATGTTAGAGATATGTAACTATCAAATAAAACACTTGAGAATTTTTCATGCTAGTACAGCTAGATTTCTCAGAGACAAAGATGATTTCTCTTCACATTCACCTTTAGGATTCAGATACTTAAAAAGCTTCTTACTTCTGGGATCATATCAAAATTGAAAACTTTTGTTTCTAGACTTTTAATGAACATAATGACCAAATAAATAAAAACTATCACTTTTCACTTCTGAGCCTTAGCCTATAATTCAGAAGTTTCAAATGATAGCCAGCAGACCAAATCCAACATATAGGTGAGTTTTATTTGACACACAGAGTAGCTTTTTAAAACTCTAAATTCACTGCCAACACTTAAAAATCAAGAAAAGTGAATGTGAAAGTCGTTCAGTTGTGTCCAACTCCTTGCAACCCCATGGACTATACAGTCCATGGAGATCTCCAGGCCAGAATACTGGAGTGGGTAACCGTTCCCTTCTCCAGGGGCTCTTCCCAACCCAGGGATTGAACCCAGGTCTGCTGCATTGCAGGGGGATTCTTTACCAGCTGGGTCACCAGGGAAGCCCCAGAAATCAAGAAATGTTGCTTTAAAAATCCAGATGCCCAACTTCTCTTTTTTTTTTTTTTTTTTTCTAGTTTCCTTTTTTTTTTTTTTTTTTTTTTTTTTTTTTTACATTTTTTTTTTTATTAGTTCCAACTTCTCTTAAAAAAAGATTCTATCAGCTATGCCTTGCACAGAGAATCAGCCTAAATGGTAATTGGGGCTGATATACAACATGTACTCACTTGCCATGCCAGGCATATATCCACTAAAAGGAAGGAGAATCATCTTCTAATTGCACAAAAGTGCTATATAATCTAATAATGATACAATCCCTGGGCCCTCACACAGAAGCAATCACCAGAAAGATTCAGACAAAGGATGTAAGTTGAAATTTACTACAAGTCCCCACCACTCCCTCTCGCTTCATCGTATGATGAGATCTACCTGCCAGGTTTCTCTGTAGATGTCTGAGTTTACAACTTTTGGTCACCATCAAAAGTAAATAATACTTTTGGAGACATTTCTGATGGTCCAGTGGTTAAGAATTCACCTTTCAATGTCAGGGACACCAGTTTGATCCCTGGTCATGGAATTAAGATCCCACATGCCACAGGGGAGCTCTAGTGCCACAACTAGAGAAGCCCTCACCCTGCAACTAAGCCTGCAGGCCCTAGAGCCCACACACCACAACAGAAGGTGGCTCACACTGCAACTAGAGAAAAACCTGCAACAAAGAGCCCGCAGGCTGCAATGAAGACCCAGTGCAGTCAAAAAATAATAATAATAAAAATGAATAAATAAAAAATTTTAAAGTAAATAATACTTATGATTTACTCACCTAAATAACATAGCTTAGATTCACTTTGCAGAGGTAGATTGTTTAGTTCATGACATCAGTACAACTACTCAACAGTTAGACTTTATTGTTAGACAGACCTGGGTGGTTGTCGAACACTGGGGAAGTTATGGGACTTGTCTAACAATTTTCTTATCTAAAAAATTAAATGAACAGTACCTAATTTGAAAGCTTGCAAATTAAAATACAGAATGATTAACATGAGATGACATATCATGTAATGCTTAGTGTATCAATATATTATGTACTTTTTAATGCAATTTCACATTAATTTCATAATACCCTGTCCCTGACCCTGAAGCAGAAACCTTACCAGTTATTTCTAGAATCATGAATATTTGTTTAAACTTATTAGACTATAAATCATAAAGCATGACAGCAGGGACCATGTCTACTTTTCGTTATTCTCTCCCCAACACTCTCACATAGTAGGAATTTTAAGCTTTTTAGTAGGACGAATGAATGAAATTACTGTCCAGCCTGCAGTAGAAATTGGAAAAAGGCTAAGATCCTTCTCCCTCCCTAATCCAGCTACACTTTCCATCATGAATCAAGGGATACAATTATGATAAGATTCTATGCCAAATGAAAGATGCACTTGAACAACGTAAATAAAATTAAACATTTGCCTTGGGTTGACATAGATTGCCTGGACAACTACACTGTATAATATCACAAGGCATTAAATCCCAAAACAGGGAGGGTCCAACCACTTCCACCACCAAAAGAAAAAAAAAAAAAGCACAAGGAGGCTATTAATAGAAGCACTAACTCAGGGCACAGGATCCAGAAACCCATTACAAAAGGGCAATAGACTCACTTCCCAGGTGGCCCCAGGAAAAATTTTAGGGTGACAGATGACTGGAAGATATACTTAAAGATAGGAATTTTTTGAATCCACTGATGTCCCACAGAGAGTCAATAAATGAATGGTCAAAGTCAGAATTCAATGATTCTTGAACACTATCTCCTCTTTAAAATAGTAAAACGACAAGCTGGTACACCCAGGAGACTAACCTACTCAACTGTCCTCTAGTCACAAAAATACACTGAGACTGGCAAGATTTTCTCAATAGGGAAAACAAGGTAACTGACATCCTTTAGCAACTTGAATCTAAAATGTAAAGGCATGCTCCATTGACCTATATTTCTATATTTTCACCAGTACCACTAAGGTTAGTTACAAGAAATTAATCAAATTCTATCTAAGTGACATCCTACAAGATACCTGATCAGCACTCCTCAAAACTGTCAAGGACATCAAAAACAAGGAAAGTTTGAGAAACCATCGCAGTAAGGAGGAATCCGAGAAGATATAATAACTAAACATAAGAAAAAGATATTAGGTAAAATGTAAGTAAATTTGAATAAAGTTTGGACTTTAGTCAGTACTGATGTATCAATACTGACTCATTAATTGTGTCAAATACCATCCTAACACAAGATGCTAATAATGAACTATACTATTAATAGGTGTAAGGTATATGGGAACTCTCTATATTGCCTTTGTAAATCTAAATCAGTTTTAAAGTAAAAATCTATTTAAATAAATAAAATCTAAAAGCAAGCAAGATTTGGTTTTCCAAACCTTTTATTTTATGACAACCTATCACAATCATTCACCCTCCCACTTACTTTCCTTCGAAAACATGTAAGACTGGTATAATACACTTTAGTGATCCGGGTTCCTCATTTTTATATTAGTACAACTGGAAACTGTGATGCTACCTCCATGTGTGTAATGTAGCACAAAGGTATGCTCACTGAGGCATACAACCAGAATGTGTCAGTTCAGAGGGGGAAAAATCTCCAATCTCTATTTTACACTAAAAACTATAGCTATTCCAATGCAAAACTTACGAAGTGATATACCCAGGGGTGAAGTGGCTTCATGTTGCAATAAATACCTTATCATGTAAGGCCTGTTTTGATCTACCCTTTTTTAAAAGATAATGAATTTTTTTAGCTGTTCAAAAACTAGGCAATTTGTGATCATATATTCCCTAATATGGAAATTTCCAGTGACTTCACTTTAATCACCTAGATCTTAGGCTGTTGAAAAAAAAAATGAGTTAGATGCTGCTACTTTGATATAGAAATGCTTTGTTTCTAAGGAAAGAAAAGGGATTTTTCTATTTCTACCAATGGAAAGGCTATGAGCAGAGCTGCCATTCGGTGACTCCTGTTACTTGAGTAGGTGCCTGTAAAGGGCCAGGTGGTGTTTATGCAGATGACTGAGCAAGTTACAATGTGTTCTTCCTTTTGGATAAAACATTAGTGTATCAGATGTGACAAATCAGATGTTCATCTTCCGCACTTCTGCATTATTTTACATTGAGAATTAGATGATGTGCTGGCTTAGCTTTTTACTTTTTTTTTTTCTTGAGAATTAAGTTTGTAAATAAAGTTCTCTCTACACTCTGCATAAACATAGTCTCACAGAATAGCTAACTGACTAGGTATTATGATAATTACAACTATCTTGCATTGTACAAGAGAAAAACCACGTGTTCTGGATAACAAAAAGCACACCATTCACATGCTCTAAGAGCTATATACATGTTACTCATTCCTATACTCTTGAAATCAGGGAGAAACATCAGCTCATCTTGACATCTTGAGGTGAAGTACCTGATGTTTCTGTGTTCAACCAGAAAATTAGCATTTTCTAAGCACCAAAATGCAAGGCTCAAAACCATTCTCCACCATGCACAAAACAAAGTCTACTTCCAATCCAAAGGGATGCATGTCTTTTTTTTTAATGTAATTTGTAGATTACACTAAAATTTTAAATCACACTTTAAAAGAGTTCCAAAATAATTTTTAAATATACAGATAACTTTCCCACCTACAGAAATTAAAGTAGGATTGCCCCCACTTCACATTATCATTCTTCAAACCACTCCAACTCATCCTGGCTACTCTCTCCAACACTACTATTTTGTCCAAGAAAAAAAGTCAGAGGTTCCCCATGAACACAGATTTCTAATATGAAAAATTGAAAAATTAAGCTGCTGAAGGGGAAAGGGTGGGAGGGAGGTTCAAGAGGGAGGGGATATTTGTATACACATAGCTGATTCACTTTGTTATACAGTAGAAACTAACAACATTATTATTATACTCCAATAAAAATTTAAAACAAACCAAAAATAAATTAAAAGAAAGAAAAATTAAGCTGTTTTGTGTAGATGATATCTTTATTTTCAGAGCTCCTATTGTGAATTAGAATAACATTCTGTCACTAATGAGAAACTGAGTAAGGAAACTGAATAGGTTAAGTTCTACTAATGCTCTTAATTCATGTATCCAGTCAACAGATACTGAATTTCTACCATATGCAGTTCAAGATAAGACTTTTTTCACCAGGAGACAAAGAGGGAGAAGTTATAAATGCCATTGAAAGAAATATAAGTAAACTAATGAAATTTCAGAGGGTAGGTAGAAACAGAGAACAATTTATGAAAAGCATTATATTTTTCATTGATCCCTGGAGAAGAATGGATAGGCTCTAAGATAAAAAGAGTGGGTAGAGAGAAAGTGAGGTAGGAGGAAGGGTCATAATTCTACACCACATAAGAGATGTATTGCTACTGTATTGCCACTATTAACAATACTTTTATTATTTAAAGTGGTGATTAATACGATTGATATGTTTTATAAAATATATTTGATAACTTTACCATGTTGATATGTTTATTATTAAATGTTAATATTTTAACATATTTAATATATATGGTAATACTTTAACATTACATTTTAAAGCATTTAATACATTATTTACTAATAACTACTGACATAATTATTAAATTATAATAATTAATATATTTAGTGATAATACCTAAAATAACTCCCATTTACAAAGCATTTTTCTTTATGCCAGGTACTATTCTAAGCTGTAGGGTAACTCAGTTAACTCTCACCACCCTCATGTGAAGTAAGTATAATGAGTATTCTCATTTTACAAATAGAAAGTTAAGACACATTAACTAACTTTCCCAAAATCACTACAAGAAAGTGGAAGAGCTAAGTTTTAACAATGCAGTCTGACTCCAGAGTTCATGCTTAATTAATGACTGTGCTCTGCTACCGCAAGATTAACGACCACAGGATCAAGTGATATAATACATTACAGGTACAGAATATCATACTATTACATTATCTTTTCCGACATATCATAATGAAAATGCTAAACACAGATATAAACTTTTTAAATCAACAGATACCACCACTGAAATGACTCCCAAATGAATTATCAAACAAAGAAGAAAAAAAATGATACCATAACCATGCCACATGAAGTAAGGACAATCTAAAAACAAATGGAAAACAGACATTCTCATGAAAGAAACAGAAGCAACACAATAAGAAAATACTATAGCTGAAAAATACAGGAACAGAAATTCTAAAATTCATCAGAAAGATTCAGAAGTAGAATGGAGATGAATGAAGACAGTGTCAGTGAACTTGAAAACAGATCAGTAAAAATTATCCAGTCTGAACAATAGGGGAAAAGTATGAAAATAAGCAAAGCCTCAGAAACCATTGGAACAATATCAAAAGGTCTTATCGCATTGGAACTCCAGAGGAGAGGAAAAAGAGAATGATATAAAAAATATTTAAATAAGGACAAAAAAGCCCCAAATTTGATGAAAAGCTTAAATTTACAGATCCAGGAATCTCAGTGAACCAAAAAGGATAAACTTAAAGAAAACGACATTCAGACATATCATAATGAAAATGCTGAACACCAGAGAGAAAACGTTTTAAATCTTGAAAGTAGCCAGGGAAAATCACATTACACAGTGGAGGCTGGGGAAAAGTGAAGGGGGATGTTCATTATTGCAGAAACTATAGAGTCCATACTTGTATAACTGAATCATTTTGCTGTATATTTGAAACTAACTTCAATTTTAAAAACGGGGACAAAAACATAATACAGAGTCCAGAAAACAGTGGAATTGTATTCTCAATACATATTATTTTATTTCAAATTATTTTTCAATCTCCTTTTATTCAAACTAGAGTACTTTTATTTATGTTTTCTGTAACTTGCATTCAAGGATATTAAAGAGCTTTACAGAATCCTTATGATAAGGCTGAGAATCACAGGTTTAGAAGAAAGTGGATGTGTGTGGATTGGCCCCTTCCGGGACCTCTTTTCAGCTAAGAGGATCCTTAAAAGTCCATTTTCTATTAGCCCTTTCTGTGTTTGGTAGATATATTTAATTCTGGTACACAGTCTTTGAAAGCTCACTAAGATCATACACAAAAGCCATGACTCCAACCCAGCTCTATCTCTCAGGCTCCTGTACACACCTTTCAACTGCTTTGGTACCTGCCTGCTGAAATGTAAGCCATTTCAATCATCTCCTGTCTTCCCCTAGTTGAGAGCACTGAAAGCCTCTGTGGAATCTGCTATATCACCACTCATCATAGAATCTACGTTCCAGATTCACCATCCTGCCCCAGCTGGAGACAAAGTCAGCAACCTTCCCCCAAGCCCCTTCTGGGTACCTCAGCCAAGGCCCACTGGAAAGCCAGCATCTCCTTCCTCCTAACGCCAGCTGCCCACTACCACAGCCATGACCGTAGCCACTGAGCCCTCCACTGCTCTCACCTGGGCAGCACGTGGCCTGGCCAGCACTGATACATGCCTTCATAAGCACACACAGTGGGGTCCTCTAGCCACATTTCCTTCACCCGGATGACATTTTGGCAGTGTTGAAAGAAAAGAACTGTCAACTTAATTCTCTATCAAAAATATCCATTAGCCAGGCTGGCATTTATGACAAACCTACAGCCAGCATGGAACAACAGACTGGTTCCAAATAGGGAAAGGAGTACGTCAAGGCTGTCTATTGTCACCCTGCTTATTTAACTTCTATGCAGAGAACATCATGAGAAACGCTGGGCTGGAAGAAACACAAGCTGGAATCAACATTGCCAGGAGAAATATCAATAACCTCAGATATGCAGATGACACCACTCTTATGGCAGAAAGTGAAGAGGATCTAAAAAGCCTCTTGATGAAAGTGAAAGAGGAGAGTGAAAAAGTTGGCTTAAGGCTCAACATTCAGAAAACTAAGATCATGGCATCTGGTCCCATCACTTCATGGGAAATAGATGGATAAACAGTAGAAACAGTGTCAGACATTTGAGGGGGGGCTCCAAAATCACTGCAGATGGTGACTGCAGCCATGAAATCAAAAGACGTTTACTCTTTAGAAGGAAAGTTATGGCCAACCTAGATAGCATATTGAAAAGCAGAGACATTACATTGCCAACAAAAGTCCGTCTAGTCAAGGCTACAGTTTTTCCAGTAGTCATGTATGGATGTGAGAGTTGGACAGTGAAAAAGGCTGAGCGCCGAAGAATTGATGCTTTTGAACTGCGGTGTTGGAGAGGACTCTTGAGAGTCCCTTGGACTGCAAGGAGATCCAACCAGTCCATCCTAAAGGAGATCAGTCCTGGGTGTTCATTGGAAGGACTGATGTTGAAGCTGAAACTCCAATACTTTGGCCACCTCATGCAAAGAGCTGACTCATTGGAAAAGACCCTGGTGCTGGGAAGGATTGGGGCAAGAGGAGAAGGGGATGACAGAGGATGGCACCACCGACTCAATGGACATGGGTTTGGGTAGACTCCAGGAGTTGGTAATGGACAGGGAGGCCTGGCGTGCTGCAATTCATGGGATTGCAAAGAGTCGGACACGACTGAGCAACTGAATTGAACTGAACTGAACAGCCAACATAATACCACTGAAAAGCTACAAACATTCCCACTAAATTCTGGAACAATACAAGGATTCCCACTCTCACTACTTCTATTCACCATAGTACTGGAAGTTATAGCCACAGCAACCAGACAAGAAAATCAAGTAAAAAAATATCCAAATTGGATGAGAGGAGATTAAATTGTCCCTATATGCAGATGACATGATACTATATATTGTTGCTGTTGTTCTTCAGTCACAAAGTCATGTCTGACTCTTTGCAACCCCACAGACTGTAGCCCACCATGCTCCTCTGTCCATGGGGTTGTCCAGGCAATACTAGAGTCAGTTGCCATTTCCTTCTCCAGAAGATATTCCCAACTCAGGAATCAAATCAGTGTCTCCTGCATTAGCAGGCACATTCTTTACCACTGAGCCACCAGGGAAGCCCTGATACTATACATACGAAACCCTAAAGACTCCACACAAAAGCTGTTATTAGAACTGATGAATTCTGCTAGGTATCAGGATGCAAGATTCACATAAAGAAATCTATTGCATTTCTTTATGCTAGCAATGAAATATCAAAAAGACAAAGTTAAAAGAAAAAGTCCTGTTTAAAATCACATTTTTAAAAAAATACCTTGGTTACCTTAATAAAAGTAACCAAGGAGGTGAAAGACAGACACTGAAAACTATAAAACGCTGGTAAGTGAAACTGAAGATGATTCAAAGAAATGGAAAGATATCTATGCTCTTGACACTGGAAGAATTAGTACTGTCAAAATGGCCATGCTACCCAAAGGAATCTATGGATTTAATGCAATCCCTATATTTTCCTTTGGCTCAGCTGATAAAGAATCCACCTGCAATGTGGGAAACCTGGGTTTGATCCCTGGGTTGGGAAGATTCCCCTGGAGAAAGGAAAATCTACCCACTCCAGTATTCTGGCCTGGAGAATTCATGAACTATACAGCCCATGGGGTCTCAAAGAGTCAGACACAACCGAGTGACTTTCACTATCAAATTAGACATGATACTTCTCACAGAAGAAGAACAAATAATCCTAAAGTTTATATAGAACCACAAAAGTCCCAGAATTGCCAAAACAATCCTGAAGAAAAAGAGCAAATCTGGAGGCATAACTCTTCCATACTTCAAACAATACTACAAGGCCACAGTAGTATCAAAAGAGCATGGTATTGGCACAAAAACAGACATAGGGATCAACAGAACAGAATAGGGAGCCCAGAAATAAACCCACATAACTATAGTCAATTTATCTTCAACAAAGAAAGTAAGACTATACAATGGAGAAAAGGCAGTCTCTTCAGCAAGTGACGTTAGAAAGTTAGACAGCTGCATGTAAATTAATGACCTTAGAACACATCCTTATACCATACACACAAATAAACTAAAAATGTCTAAAGACTTAAATATAAGACATGTCTTGCGTACAGGGTTCTCGTTACCATCTTTCTAAATTCCATATCTATGCATTAGTATACTGTATTGTTGTTTTTCCTTCTGGCTTACTTCACTCTGGATAATAGGCTCCAGTTTCGTCCACCTCAGTAGAACTGATTCAAATGAATTCTTTTTAATGGCTGAGTAATATTCCATTGTGTATACAGCTTTCTTATCCATTTGTCTGTTGATGGACATCTAGGTTGCTTCCATGTCCTGGCTATTGTAAACAGTGCCGCGATGAACATTGGCGTACACGTGTCTCTTTCAATTCTGGTTTCCTCAGTGTGTATGCCCAGCAATGGGATTGTTGGGTCATATGGAAGTTCTATTTTCAGTTTTTTAAGGAGTCTCCACACTGTTTTCCATAGTGGCTGTACTAGTTTGCATTCCCACCAACAGTGTAAGAGGGTTCCCTTTTCTCCACATCCTCTCCAGCATTTATTGCTTGTAGACTTTCGGATGGCAGCCATTCTGACTGGTGTAAAGTGGTACCTCATTGTGGTTTTGATTTTCATTTCTCTGATAATGAGTGATGTTGAGCATCTTTTCATGTGTTTGTTAGCCATTTTTATGTCTTTTTTGGAGAAATGTCTGTTACGTTCTTTGGCCCACTTTTTGATTGGGTCGTTTATTTTTCTGGAATGGAGCTGCAGGAGTTGCTTGTATATTTCTGAGATTAATTGTTTGTCCATTGCTTCATTGGCTATTATTTTCTCCCATTCTGAAGGCTGCCTTTTCACCTTGCTTTTAGTTTCCTTTGTTGTGCAGAAGCTTTTCATTTCATTTAGGTCCCATTTTTTTATTCGTGCTTTTATTTCCAATATTCTGGGAGGTGGGTCATAGAGGATCCTGCTTTGGTTTATGTTGGAGAGTGTTTTGCCTATGTTTTCCTCTAGGAGTTTTATAGTTTCTGGTCTTATGTTTAGATCTTTGATCCATTTTGAGTTTATTTTTGTGTATGGTGTTAGAAAGTGTTCTAGTTTCATTCTTTTACAAGTGGCTGTCCAGTTTTCCCAGCACCACTTGTTAAAGAGATTGTCTTTTCTCCATTGTACATTCTTGCCTCCTTTGTCAAAGATAAGATGTCCATAGGTGTGTGGATTTATCTCTGGGCTTTCTATTTTATTCCATTGATCTGTATTTCTGTCTTTGTGCCAGTACCATACTGTCTTGATGAGTGTGGATTTGTAGTATAGCCTAAAGTCAGGCAGGTTGATTCCTCCAGTTCCATTCTTCTTTCTCAAGATTGCTTTGGCTACTCGAGGTTTTATGTATTTCCATACAAATTGTGAAATTATTTGTTCTAATTCTCTGAAAAAGACCTCTAGTAGCTTGAAACGCAGATGTATATAACAGTCTTTTGGACTCTATGGGAGAGGGCAAGGGTGGGATGATATGGGAGAATGGCACTGAAACATATTAATCATCATATGTGAAATCAATCACCAGCCCAGGTTTGATGCTTGGGGCTGGTGTACCGGGATGACCCAGAGAGAGGGAATCGGGAGGGAGGTGGGAGGGGGGTTCTGGAGGGAGAACATATGTATACCCATGGCGGATTCATGTCAATGTATGGCAAAACCAACACGATAATGTAAAGAAAATTAATTAATTAATTAATTAAAATAAATAAAGCATTCTTAAAATCACACACAAAAAATAATTAATTAAATAAATAAATATAAGACATGACACCACAAAATTCCTAGAAGAGAACATGGGCAAAACACTCTCTGACATAAATCATGTCAATGTTTTCTTAAATCAGTCTCCCAAAGTAAAACAAATAAAAGCAAAAATAAACAAATGGAACCTAATAAAAATTTGTTACCTTTTGCACAGCAAAGGTAACCATAGACAAAATGAAAAAACAGACTACAACCTGGGAGAAAATACGATGCTACCTACAAGACCATAATTTCTAAAATATACAAACAGCTCAGACAACTCTGCATGTAACAAACAAACAAACAGCTCAATCAAAAAATGGGCAGAAGACCAAAATAGATGTTTCTCCAAAGATGATATACAGACGACAAACAGGCACATGAATAACATCACTAATTATTAGAGAAATGCAAATCAAAACAGAAATGAAGTATCACCTCATACCAGTCAAAATGGCCATCATGAAAAAGTCTACAAATAACAAATGCTGGAGAAGAAAAGGGAACCTCCTACACTGTTGGTGGGAATGTAAATTGGTACAACCACCATGGAGAACATTATGGAGGTTCCTTAAGAAAATTGAATTACCAATATCCAGTGATGCATGCCAGTGTTCACAGCAGCACTATTCACAATAGCTAAGACATGGAAGCAACAGGTAAGTGGATAAAGATGTGGTATATATACACAGTGGGATATTACTCAGCCATAAAAAGAACAACATATTGCCATGAATGGACCGAGGGATTATCATACTAAGTGAAGTAAGTCAGAGAAAGACAAACGCTACATGATATTGCTTATATCTGGAATTTTTAAAATTATATAAATGAACTTATTTACAAAACAGAAACAGACTCAGACACAGAAAACAAACATGTTTAGCAAAGAGGAAAGGGGGATGGGACAGATAAATTAGGAGTTTGGGATTAACAGATACACACTACTATATACAAAATATATAAACAACAAGACTACTGTATAATACAATAAACCATATTCAGCATTTTGTAATAGTGGCATGAATATATTAATATAAGACAAAGCAGATATCAGAACAAGGAAAATTGCCAGAGACAAAGAAGAAATTTATATACTGATAAAAGAGCCAATCCACCAAGAAGACCCAACAATTCTAAACATGCATGCCCCTACCAGTGCAATGATAACCCCTGTTTCATTCCTGATATTGGTAATTTATGTGTTCTCTGTTCTTGATCAGTCTGGTTAGAGTCTTAACCATGTTTTAATTTTTTTTTTAAGAAACAGGTTTGGTTTCATTGATTTCCTCTTTCATTTTTCTATTCTCAATTTAATTGATTTTTCTCTCTTACCTCTGCTTCCTTCTTTCTGCTTTCTTTGGGTTTAGTTTGCTATTTTTTTCCCTAACTTCTTAAGTAGATGCTTATATCACTAATCTAATACTTTTCTTCTTTTCAAATGTATATATTTAATACTATAAATTTCCCTCTAAGAATGTTGTAGTTATATCCCAGAAATTTATTGACATGTTACTTTTTCCTAATTCATTCAGTTCAAAATATTTTCTAATTTCTCTTGAGACTTCTCTTTGACCCATGGATTACTAAGTGGTGTGCTATTTCATTTTTAAATATTCACAAATTTTTTCAGCATCCTTCTTTCATTGTCTTCTGGTTTAATTCTATTACAGTCACGAACAGAATTTGAAGAAGTTCAATTCTTTGAAATTTAAGAATGGGGTCTATCTCGGTGAATATTTAATAGACAGTTGAAAAGAATGTGCATTCCACTGTTGCTGGGTTCAGTTCAGTTCAGTTCAGATGCTCAGTCATGTCCGATTCTTTGTGACCCCATGAACTATAGCATGCCAGGCCTCCCTGTCCATCACCAACTCCCAGAGTATACTGGGTAGTGTTCTTCAAAGGCCAGTTAGGTTAGACTGATTGGTAGTACTCAAATTTTGCTGCATTTCTGTCTGATTATTCTATAGATTACTGAAGTTTGAAACTATAATTGTGGATGTGTCTATGTGACCATCTTAATCAGTCTGGGCTGACACAACAAATACACCATTATTTGGTGGCTTTAACAACACCAAAAGACTAGTTCATAAAAGCAAAAGTATCCTAAATTGGACTTCATCAAAATTTAAATATGTTGTCCTATGAAGGAAATCATAAAGAGAAAACAAGCTATAGACTAGAAACTTTTTTTGTAAATCACATGTCTACAAAAGATATGTCTCTAGAATATACAAAGAACTCACAAAACTCAGCAATAAGAAAACAATTGACCTAAATTTTTAGGTTTATGGGGAAACAAAGGAAACAGTAACAGACTTTATTTTCTTGGGCTCCAAAATCACTACAGATGGTGACTGCAGCCATGAAATTAAGACACTTGCTCCTTGGAAGAAAAGCTATGAAAAACCTAGACAGTGTATTAAAAAGCAGAGACATCATTTTGCCGACAAAGGTCCATATAATCAAAGTTACAGTTTTTCCAATAGTCATGTATGGATGTGAGAGTTGGACCATAAAGAAGGCTGAGCACCGAATACTTTTGAACTGTGGTGTTGAAGACTCTTAAAGAGTCCCTTGGACCGAAGGAGATCAAACCAGTCAATCCTAAAGGAAATCAACCCTGAATATTCTTTGGCAGGACTGATGATGAAGCTGAAGCTTTAATACTCTGGCCACCTGATGTGAAAAGTCGACTCATTAGAAAAGACCCTAATGTGGGGAAAGACTAAAGACAGAAGGAGAAGGGGATGACAGAGGACAAGATGGTTGGATGGCATCACCAACCCAATGGACATGATTTTCAGCAAGCTCAGTGGCTCAGCTGGTAAAGACTGCCTGCAATGCGAGAGACCTGGGTTGGGAAGATCCCCTGGAGAAGGGAAAGACTACCCACTCTAGTATTCTGGCCTGGAGAAATCATGGACTAATATTCATGGACTATACCGTCCATGGGGTGGCAAATTCATGGACTATAGTGTCCATGTGGTAGCAAAGAGTTGTACACAACTGAGCGACTTTCATTCACTCACTCAGGGAGATGGTGAAGGACAGGGAAGCCTGGCATGCTGCAGTCTATGGAATCGCAAAGAGTTGGACACAACTGAGCAACTGAATAACAAGAAAACATTTTTAATATGAACAGATACTTGAGAAAAGAAAATATAAATGTCAAACACATGAAATGATGGTCAATATCATTAAACATTATGAAATTGTTCATTAAAACCACAATGAGACACCATTCAGGGTTTTCCTGCTGGCTCAGTGGTAAAGAATCTGCCTGCAAAGAAGGAGACTCGGGTTTGATCCCTGGGTCAGGAAGATCCCCTGGAGGAAGGCACGGCAATCCACTCCAGTGTTCTTTCCTGGAGAGAATCCCATGGAGATTTTCTGGAGAATCCCATGGATAGAGAGGCCCAGCGGTCTACAGTCTGTGGGGTTGCAAAGGGTCAGACACAACTGAAGCAACTGAACAGGTACACATGAGACACCATTAGACTGATATTAGAATGAATTTTTTTTAAGACAATACCAAGTGCTGATGACCATGCAGAGCAACTGGCACTCTCACATATTGCTGATGGGAATGCAATATGAAATAGTCACTCCGGGAAATAGTTTGGTTAATTATAAAATTAAAGCTACATTTACTATATGATCCAGAGATCCTACTTCTAGGTATTCAATCTAGACAAATGAAAACTTAGAGTTCATAAAAAACCTATACATGAACATTTACAGCAGCATAACTGCCAAACTTAGGGCTCAGCAGAAAAAAAAGCTTTCTTACCCAGGGTTATTCCTCTTCCATGGGGCTTCCCAGGTGGCTCAGTGGTAAAGAATCTGCCTGCCAAGGCAGGAGCCTCAGAAGATGGAGGTTTGATACCTGGGTGGGGAAGATCCCCTGGAGGAGGGTATGACAACCCACTCCAGTATTCTTGCCTGGAGAATTCCTTGGTCAGAGAAGCCTGGAGGGCTATAGTCCATTGTGCTGCAAAGAGTCGGACACAAATGAAGTGACTTAGCACACTTGCAGCACATCCCAGCCTCAGGGTCAGCTGCAATGTCTGTTGTGGCTGCATTGCAGTTCATCATCTTGCAGCTTCACTCAATGCCACTTTCACAGGTGTGTCTCCTGAGAGCACCCCACAAGAAACCTCCACATATAAATCTCAGAGTCTCAGAGCCTGTTTCCTGGGGAATACAACCAGTGATACAGTAAAAATCAAATTTACCTACAGAGAGGGAGAGAAGAGAATGGTTGCAGCAAGAAGTTAATAGGATTAAACAGGATAAATGTTTTACCATTTTCTTTTTTTGCATATTGAAATATTTACAATTTTTATCAATATATGTATGTCTTCAACAGTGTGAAATATATCATGGTAATTCAAGCCAAATGTCTCTGCCAGTTACGTACTAATTTCTAGAAAAGTTGTAATATGTAATGTAGGTGATAAACTGGCCCAGCCTTCAAATATTAAAATGTCAAGTAAAATAGTTTACAGGTACTTAGCTAACTTTTCTTGAAAGTCACTTGTAAAAATATTTTTTTAAAAAATACAACTTAATTCTTCAATAAAAACTAACAGAATAAAAAGGAATATTTCTATTTTTATAATACCAAGATGATAAAGCTTCTTTTCATTGTTTTTTTAACAGCAATTTAAAAGAATAATAGTATCACAAAGAAGTGTATATTGCATTTTCCATGTATTATCTAATTTACCAATAAGATGTCTTTAGTTATAAATCCCCAAGTTACATGGCCACAACATGAAAATGAGCCTTAATTTTACTCTTTTGACTAATTCACATATTAGCACTTGGGCCCATTCAAATTACAGGATGGCAAGTCAAGAAACTGGTAGGGGAAACTGCTATCTTATCACTTCACAGAATTGAAGAAGCTGTGGGCCATGTGAATCATCAGGGGACAAATTCACCCTCTGCCTCCTCACTCTGCTCACAGATTCTAAAAGTAACTGAGGACACTTGAAAGAGCCTGCTTAGTGAGAAAATTCTTCTTCTCTTTCTGATGTGTGCTCTCTCTCTCACACACACACACACATGCTGCTTCCAGTTCATGAGCCTGCAGCAGAGTGAATCTGGAGAAGGGAGATGATCCCTAAAAGGCTATATATAAAAGTTGTCCAAAAAAAAAAAAACACTGCCCACAAGGAATGAACTTCCAGGAGTGCAGATATATAGAGTGAAGGACAGATTAACCAAAATTCTATGTTTGCAGAATAGATTAAACATCAAAAAAGAAAAGAGACCAAAAAAAAAATCTTCTTACAGTGAAACTTTTTGTTTAGTTCTTATTTTTAACGCTTTCCCACAGAGAATAGAATATGAAACCAAGGAGCCCAATCTTATCTCAGAGAGAGAACGTTAAAGGGCATAATAAAGAGAACTGAAGAGTTATTCAGCAGACAAAAGATTGAAGAGCTTTGGTGGTATTTCTTTTTTCCTGTAGGATGATTTTAACTATAGGAGCCTGAGGGGAAGAGTAAAAAGTCTCGGATAAAGGTGAACACTGGTAAGAAAGATGGACTAGAAAAGGGGAATGGCTCTGCAGTGGCAGCCAGAGGCCTTTCAAGGGTTGCCATCTGCTGCCTAGGATTGAAGCTGTTTCCGTGATTGTTCCTAGCCTATGTTCAAAAAACAAGGCAATGCCACCAGATGAGATTCAGATTAACCCAGGAAACCAAAACATTTGGGTCTGTCAGCACTGGTAAGTGACCATAATGGAAAACACACGTGTCATACTAAGGAAACAAATTCTAAGTCTCTTGCCTTTGAGGATTTTCTTATTCTGTGTAGGTGAAAAGATATCTAGACAAGATAACATACGATTTTTTAAAGCACCATAAATTTATGTCTACAGTTAACTACTGTTGTGAAACATGTAAGAGTTAAGTTCTTGAAGGGGATAGAAAAACGTAAGGAAAGAGTAAATCTGACTAGAATCAGGTAAAGAACAATGGGTAAATAGTTTCAGAAAAGGTAAGTTTTACCCATTTATCTTGTAAACAGTAAATGTCATAGTTCCATGGAGAAGAATAAGAGAAAGTTGTAACAGACAAAATATACTGTCACCTTCTAGAGTTCCAAGGCAGACATGAGAAAAGTGTGCTTGAGACTAGCCTTGCTTAAACACTTGTTAAGATGCATCCAAAAAAAATAAAAAATGCAATTTCCAAATGAGGCACTTGGAGGTTTAGCACATTATAGTCAGTTTTTATTTGGTGAATAAATGAAAGCATTGTAAAGGGTCATGATTGGAGCATTAGGGACAATTGAGAATGGGTTAAAACTGTCAAAAACTATGAAGAATTTGAGATTCTACCTTACTTGCAAGCTGAAAAGTTAGCCTGCATCAGAGACAAAGGTCCTAATGGCCCATAGCCAGCTAGCCACACAAACATTATTTTTCACTCCAGTTACCTTCCAAAGAAGTGCCATGGGAGTGATATGGAAGGGCTAAGTGGATCCTGCATACACAATAAGTTTGCATCCCAGTTGAGGGATCCTGAATTTATAGAGCCCAAATCTTTTATAATGGGCACTAAGCAAAACTGTCCAATCTTTGCTCCAGTGGAAGAGAACATTTTTATGATACTGGACGGTGAGCAAATATACTTCCTTGAAAAGATCATCCAGAACAAAAAGGCAGTCAGTGTTTCTGCTCAAAAGATATTTAAAAAATTCAAGGGACCTATGGGGAATTATCTTCATACAAGTAGAGGACAGAATGACCCACAGAATGAGTTCACAGAAAAACAAGAATTTAGAGATGGAGGAATATAGCAGTAAACAAAGTAAGTGAAAGAAAAAGAATATAGCTTCTCTGCAGAAGAATCAGCAAAAATATAATCAAAGGGTTTGAATCTTTGGGAAAGAAGTTGAAAGCAAAGACACAGGAGCTAAGGAATCACCCAAAACTAGTCTGAATTAGTTATCTATTGCTGTATAATAAATTACCCCCAAAACTTAGTGGTTTACAACAATAAACACTATAATATCATATACTTTCATGGGTCAGGAATTCAGGGACAACTTAGTTGGGTGGTTCTGGTTCAGAGTCTCTCGGGAGATTGCAGTTGGCTGGGGCTACAGTCATCTGAAGGCCTGACTGAGGCTGGAAGATCTGCTTCCACGTGTGGTCATTCATTCACACACCCAGCAAGTTAGCGCTGGGTCCTGTCAACAGCCTCAGTTCCTCACCACACAGACATCTCCAAAGGGCCATGTGAATGTCCTCACAGAATGCAAGCTAGCTTCCCCAAGAATGAGTGATCCAAGAGAGAGCAAGGAAGAAGCCACGGTGCCTTTTATGATCTGGTCTCAGAAGATACACATGGTCACTCCTGCCATGTTCTATTCATTAAAAGCAAGTTACTAAGTCCAGCTTACACTCAAGACAAGGAAAATAAGGCTCCACATCTTAAAGGGTATGATATCAAAGATCTTGCAGATTTATTTTAAAACCACCACACACTCCAAGTTTATGTACTTGACATGGTAGTGAAACATATTATTATAAAGCAATAAATTCACTATTGGTGAGACTGTAGTTGAAACAAGAGACAGGTCCTAGGGTAGGGCACAAGAAGATGAGCTTCTTTGGATATGCTTGAGATATACCCAAGTTGTACAATTTCAATTTAAAAAAAAAATTTTTAAACTAAAATTTATGTCTTTTGCTATTTTTTCTCCTTATTCTATCACTGGTGTAGTTCTTTCTACAGAAATAATCACAGAACTTTTGGGTTTATTTTGATTTGACTCTAATGCAAGTTGATGTTCCCATAGCAATTTTTAAAAAGCAAGGGCTATTGTCAAGGCAGAGGGGGGAAAATTGATCCAGATGCTGAGGAGAAAATTGTGTTGCTCTCTAACAGAAATCTATTATACTGAGGTTACAGTCAGCTCCTTTCAGAGTCACAGAGTTCTTGTGGCCAGTTGAAGAGCCAAAACCCTCTAATCTATGGCAGAACGCAATTTTCTCCACACTTCTTGGCTTGCTGTGTGATACTGTCATGGTGATTAGATCTGTATTTATAATAGAGGAATATATCAAGAATACCAGGTGGGATTCTATTACATATCCCAGGTAAGAAATAATGCAGACAGTCATACTGAATAAATAAAAAGGGGGATATTTCAAGAGAAGTATCTGGGATATGATACCAGAGGCAGAATATGAGAGAAAGGGAAGAGTGGAGAAAAACTTAGATATGTCTGGTTCGGATGACCAACGAATCCCAGATTGCCCAGGGCTTTCAAAGTTTCAGTGCTGAAGGTCTCACATCCTGGGAAACCCCTCAGTCCCAGACAAACTGGTACATTTGCACACCTTAAGATAGGAATAGCATTCACTTATAAAGAATACAGGAGAAGGAATATTTCTGCTGTGAAAAATACATTCTGTGTGAACATGTTGAATTTAAGATAACAACAGAACATATAAAGAGAAACAAACTAAAAATGCATTTTTAGAGTCCTGTGGGAAGGCTGGGTCTGGATGTGAAGAATCGTCAGTCATCATATGAGCATCAGTGTCATGAACAAAGATGAGAATGTCTCAGGAAGGCTACAGAGTTGAAAAATGGGGGGCGGGGATTAAGACTGGTATTCAGTTTTGAAAAAAAGTAATTGGTGTGAATGCTAGTGGAAGAAGAAAACTTATCAAAAGAAACTGAGAGAATGGTGGGGATAAAAAAGGTAGTGAGTATCCCAGAAAACAAGGGAAGAAAGAATGTTTAGATCTGAAGGACAAAAATGTTAAATGCCAAAGAAATAAGTCCAAGGAATCTGGGAATTGATTCTATTTCTTGTGGTGATGGAAAGGGTTAATATTAGGAGTCAGCTCTAGGACTTAAGGAAAAACCCTGGGGCCCAACCATAACTTAAGAAGTTAACACCCAAAATATACATGCCCACCTATGCACTGAGAGCATGCAACATCACTTCCATGTTATTCTCTATTCCTAGGCCCTGAGAAACTATTCCATCTTTACTGATAGTTTTATTTTTAAAACAATGAATATTTATTGAAAAATTAACATGTGCCAGGCACTATATATGCTTTATCTCATTTAATCCTTACAATAACCTAATGAGGAACTATTATGAATATACCTCATTTTGCTCCTCTTCCATTTTTCCCCATGTGGAAAAATCCGTAATGGCAAAAGTTGAAGAATTTTCTATAACATGGCATATTCCAATAACGTCGCCCTAGTATCTGAAAGTGTTCAGTATCTCTGGAAGCTGAATCTGCTTTGAGTCCCAAGGGTCAAATGAAATATTTTTTCTAATTTATAAAGATATCTTTGAATTCTATTATAATCTTCTGAGGTGCAATAACCTCCCCAACCTCATGGTAGCTAACAGGCTAACGAAGGCCTAGTTTCAATTCTTTCTGTAAGAGTGCTAAATAGGAATTCCATGGCAGTCCAGTGGTTAAAACTCCACACTTCCCATGCAAGGGGCAAGGGTTTGATCTCTGGTCAGAGAACTAAGCCCCTGGAGAAGGGAAAGGCTACCTACTCCTATTCTGGCCTGGAGAAATTCATTGACTATAGTCCATGGGGAAACAAAGAAGACTGATCGACTTTCACTTTCACTTTCACTTTCTTTGGAAGAACTAAGATTCTAAGATTTGATCTCTGCTTGGGGAACTAAGATCCCACATGCCATGTGGCATGGTTTTAAAAAAAAAAAAGCCTAAATAAGCATTCAAATATCCATGCGCCTAGTTGCTCAGTCGTGTCCGACTCTGTGACCCCATGGACTACAGCCCGCCAGGCTCCTCTGTCTGTAGGGATTCTCCAGGCAAGAATACTGGTGTGGGTTTCCGTGCCCTCCTCCAGGGGATCTTCCCAACCCAGGGATCGATACCAGGTCTCCTGCAATGCAGGCAGATTCTTCACCATCTGAGGCACCAGGGAAGACCAACTCTCCATAGTTCTGCAATATTATACTCACAATCTCTACAACTGAATAGTTTACTAATTGTTTTATGTTGGTCACTTCTGTTTACCTATAAAATGGTAACCTTCTGGATGTCAGAAATCAAGCATTGGACTCTTCTCATACCCTAATACATCTAACACATTATTTGGCCCCATATGCCTTCATTAATATTTGATGGCTGAATCCTAATACTCAGAAACAAAACCATGACCAGAACATGCTTGCGCCATCTCTATAATGGTCTTCCTGATGTTCCCTGGCAGGAACAACCATGTTAGTCTGAGCTCTTCTCACCAAATCAGTTCATTAGACACAGAACTAATTTATACACTGAATGAAAGTGGAAGAGCACAGAAACAAAAATGTACTATATGTGGTATCGCCTGTAAAAGAACAGATGAATAGATATCCATAAGAACTGGCATTATCCCAAAAGCCTTCTTGCAAAAGATTAATATAAACCTTATTTGTTACAGTTACACGAGCTTCTGTATACGTTTTCCCTGTGATATTGGTAGCAGCAATAATATCATATTTCCAACTCACCAAAAGCTAAAACTCTCGGAGATGGAACATATATAAGCAACTAATGAAACGGACTCCATTTTTCCCTCTCTGCATTACTCAAATTGAAAAAACTCCAGAGTTATCAATTCTTCTGTAAGACATGCAGGCCTAGGCTTGTATAACTACAAGTTCTGCTAACTGGTCACAGGCTAGTATTTTCACACCTTTTTTGTACTAAATGGTTAGAACTGATCACTCCACCAGAAGCTGTCACCAAGACATCATCATTTAAAAATCTTAATAATACACGCAGCATTTAGATTGAGGATTTTTTAATGTTTAATTTTTTTGCATTTCAGTAAACTCTTGTAAATACCACGTATTTGCCTTCTGTACAATTAGAACATATAAACGCCTGTTACGATAAGCTAAAAATGTTTGTATTCAATTTGCCACATATAAACAGTACATTTCTAGGCTAAACAACTCTGGATAATTACCTGAATTTTCTGTAAGTGCTTTAGATTGATCATCTAACTTGATAAAAATCTGTTTGCTAAAAAAAAAAAAGAGAGAGAGAGAAATAAATAAGGGCAGGGTGGAAGACAGCAGGGGAGGGAGAGCGTAAAACATCAAGCTTTGCTAATAAATAGTTCTCAGAAATATCAGCTCCCAATTTACTACTTGTACACAATGGGCCAGTTGGAACTTGTATGGTGATCCAATTTGCCACAGCTCTTGTTTTTAGTCTTTGTGGAGCTGCTGTGTGAGCACAGTGGGGGCCGCTCCTGCGCATCCCCTGAGTCAATCAGTGGGCTTTTGTCTCCTGCTGGTCAAAAATATCAGGTGGCTTTGAGAGTCTAATTATCAATGAAAAATTAAATTCAATACAGAAATGCAGCCACAAGCACCCCTCTCCTCACCCTTTCTGTGCCCTCTCCACCCCAAGCACGTGATAGAATATAAAGTTATTCCTTAGGATTCCAAAAAGATAGTAAGAAAAAAAATAAAAAGGCACAGGCCTGAGGAAGCAGGCAGGAGAATGACTGACTCTTATTTACATGGCTTTCTCCTTTTTGGGGGCAGGACTGCCCTAATTACCGTGGACATTCTGGAAATCAGCAAAGGGTAGGGAGTCTCCTCTTAGAATTGTTGGGCCACATTTATCTCAACATTGCTTCGCAAAATTTTCTGGCAATAGTTTCTATCAGATATTGAATAAGCAGAAAAACTGAAAGAGGATACATGTTATTGTCATTAACCCCAATTTACTTGATAATCCAAATATGTCCTTTTCTAATGCAGTGAAGAAGTTCTTATTGTTTAAGTATATTCTATCTCTCCTGAATTTATCCCAGGTAGTTCAAGAAACATGAAGTTGAAAATGCTTATAACTGCCACCTGATTCAGAGTTTCAAAGGTCAAGATGGATACATGTTCCTCACTTCACATTCTAAGTCACAGAACAATAATTTGAACCTATCAAAATCCAGGTACAGTATACCTCCAGTTTTCTGCTCATGTATATTCTCTTTTTACCCTCTTGTCTTAAAAAAAAAAATATGCCCTAATGATGAGAGATCAATTAAGTTATAAAGGAAGAAAACTCCTACCGTCTTGTTCTATACACCCTTACCAATCTTCCCTTAAGATACTCTTCCAAAAACTGAAATATTAAAGTCAATCAAAGCAAATCTTCTCATGGCGCTCAAATACTCCAAATATAATGTCATTATACATATTAAAAGTTCCCCAGCAAGTATAATGGTTGATTCACAAAATCCACTGAAGTATAGTCTTCTTTCATTTGAGGAACTATCAAGAGATGATATCAACCTTGGGTTAACTATCTCTAGAGGTTCTTCAAGCAGAAAATATGCTTTTCTCTATGAGTCCAAAGGTATAAATGTCTTGAATATATTGTTAGGTAACAGAGTGGACTAGAAATCCCTCCAATGCTTCTAAATTCTTAGGACACCAATTATGGAATTGTTTGAACCTGTTCTAAGGATCACAAAGACTCAGTAAATTATAGTTAAACTTATCCAAGGACACTCTGGGAACTCAACAGTAAATACAATAAAGAAATACCCTCATGATCAGAGGAAGGCTGAGGAAAGGAACAATATTAAAGGTAAGCTTATAGCATGAAAACATGAATTTTTATTTTTAATGTTTTAAATAAAACTTTTCATCTCTACAAATAGATGTTCTTTGACAACTCTAACACTACTTTGAAAAGAAAGATATTTACTATACACTGAGAAATACGAATCTTATTTTAGGGACTTCCCTGGTGGTCCAGTGGGTTAAAGACTTCACCTTCCAATGCAAGGGGATGCAGTTTCGATCCGTGGTCAGGGAGCTAAGACCCCAGGTGCCTCATGGCCCAAAACATAAGACAGCAACAACATTGTTACAAATTCAATAAAAGCTTTTTAAAAAATCTTAAATTATCATATATTATATAACTAAACTTCCGGGATGGCTCAGTTGGTAAACAGTCTGCCTGCAATGCAGGATACCCAGGTTCGATCGGTGGGTGGGGAAGATCCTCTGGAGAAGGAAATGGCAACCCACTCTAGTATTCTTGCATTCAGAGTTCCGTGGACAGAAGAGCCTGGTGGGC
The DNA here is from genome assembly GCA_007570785.1 of Antilocapra americana. NCBI lineage: Eukaryota > Metazoa > Chordata > Mammalia > Artiodactyla > Antilocapridae > Antilocapra > Antilocapra americana. Next base: position 5,443,749 of record ML662496.1, read on the forward strand.
TGCAGTCCATGGGGTCACAAAGAGTCAGACACGACTGAGTGACTAACACTTATCATGTAACTAAAGAACAGACTTTGAACATGGCACTATTCATAGAAAAGACCAGTTATCTGACATTCTTTAGCTTTTACATATTTATGTATATTTTGCTAATTAATCTTAACACCCAAACACAATATATATGTTCATAGCAGTACCACATCTGAAATAGTTACAAAACAAGGGTCATTCTTTACAAATGGCCATAAAGTAAAAGCCTAACAATTAAAAATTATAACAGATATAAACTAGACAAAGATTATCTTTTTAATATATTTCAAACCTATAACAACCAAGAATACTAAAAACTGTATTTCTGTACTGATACAGCTTTGTTGAAACTGGCTTAATTAATGGGCAGAAAAAGCTTTTACTCCTTTCACTCTTTCTCTTAGGCTTTACTGAATAAAATTAAGTTTATCGTTAAAATATGGTTGAATTCACAGAATACGATCTTTTTCCTTTTAATGAATTCTATATTACCTACTTGGAGTTTTTTAAAATAAAAGTGTTACTTTATCTAAAACTAAAAATCTGTATGATATTACGTATATACATACTAGTGTAAACAGTATGGTTCACATTAGGACAAAAGTTTAGAAACATAAAAGAGGATCTCTTTAACTGAGATTTAAGATAGGGGTAAATACTTTATGCAAATACACTTCAGGTTTTCTTCCTGATGCACACCCAGAACTTCTAAAACAAAGCTATAATGCCATTTAAAGTTGCATCATACATTTTATATTTTATACATTTTAAATTAATGAACTTAATGGACAATGCATTAGAAAGAAAACAGGCAAATTACAGAATAATTTAACATTGCAAAGAAACAGGGCAACTTGCAGGACGTTAAACACTCTATTTTGACATGGAATGCCTGAAGCTAAGCAATTAAAGCTGTAAAATATTGCTGGCTGACATGATGTGTATGTAAATTTGTCATTCATTGGCAAAGGTTTGTACCAATCACTGGGAATGTTCACAGTAAAACAATCCATGTACCATAAAATGCTTTTAGAGCAGTCCTCTAAGAGAGTTGTTTTGTATCATTTAGGTATCTGAACATTATCCATGATAAATTCTTGGTTAAATAAGAGTCTTCTACGGAAATGACCTTAAAATTAGTTCTTGACATATTACCTATATCTGTGCTTATTTCTTAAAGGGAAATAACATTTTTAACATACCCCACAACGACAAGAGAAAATACAGGTAGAGCTTGGCATTATATTTAATTCAGTTAAGTTTTTCCCTAGGCCCCCAAAAGAAGACCTACCTTTGAGTATTATATCAAACTCTGTCCTCTACAAATAGAGTCTAACAGGGCTATACTGAATTCTAGCCAGTGACCTGCTTTATCCCAGCTTAGAAATAGTGGTATTCTCCCACAGGAGGAAAGAGGAAAAAAAAAAAAAAAACACAGTAATCCCCCAAATTTTGTTGCTATGGAAGAGACGGGGAGGCCTGCTGAGTCTCAAAGTACAAAATATTTGGGCACTTGAGAAAATGTAGGCCCATCTTCTAACGCCAAAGCCTGAAGACTCTCTTTGCCAAGACTCTCTGGTCTCTTGGCACTGCAGAGAAATGGTGGGCAGAACCCCAGCAGAAGATATAAGGAAATCAGGCACATTTTAATATTCATCTATCAAAGCTCTGCAAATTATCCTCTCAAACTAGATGAACCAACAAGAGCCAAGAGAACATTTTAATAAATACCAAAATGACTTCATAATAGTCAAAATAGCTGGTGAATGCTAACTCTTATATTTCTTAGACATTTCACCAATAAGTTTAATTAAACTTTCCCAAAGCCTATGAATGAGAGAATACCTTTCTCTCTTTCTACTCTTCTTTTTAAGAAAGAGAGCTGGCCCATAAGATCTCATAGCTTGAATTCCCCTTTCTAAAACTCTATATTTTAGTCCTTCTTGGCTGCTATAGAAAAGAATAAAAGATTAATCTCCCACCTTATGTTTTGGAGAAAATCATCACAATCATAAGCCCCATTTGGTAAATAAGAAGCTGTACAGGAGACTCTGACCTGCCAGACACTGAATATCATACACATGATATTGTGTTATAATCCAAACCAAGCATCCTTAAATACTAAATTAAATAAATTAGAAAATTAAACATATATATGTAGACACTAGAAAAGAAAAAATCTCTTCTCTAGAGTTTAATAATCCTGACAGCCTCCTACATAACTTGCAAGATAAGAATATTAGACTGTGAATCTCACTTCTGGGCAGATATCTGGAGTATTGTATCAAACCCTATCCTCTACAAATAGAGTCTAACAGACTCTGAACTGTAATATGAAAAGATATATTCACTCCAGTGTTCACAGCAGCACTATTTACAACAGCCAAGGCATGGAAGCAACCTAAATAGCCACTGACAGTTGATGGATAAAGAAGTTGTGTTACATATATACAATGGATTATTACTCAGTCATAAAAAGGGATGGATTTGAGTCAGTTCTAGTGAGGTGGATGAACCTAGAATGTGTTAGACACAGTGAAGTAAGTCAGAAAGAGAAAAATAAATATCATATATTAACTCATATATATGGAATCTAGAAAAATGGTACTGATGAACCTATCTGTAGGGCAAGAACAGAGTTGCAGACATAGAAAACAGACTTGTGGACACAGCAGGAGAAGGTGAGGGTGGATGAATTGAGAGATTAGCACTGAAACATCTACATTACCACATGTAAAGCAGATAGCTAGTAGAAAGTTGCTGTAAAACACAGGGAGCTCGACCTCGTGCTCTGTGATAACCTAGAGGGGTGGGGTTGGGTGGGGGTGAGAGGGAGCCAATATACTTTTGGCTGATTCACATTGCTGTATGGCAAAAACCAACACAACATTGTAAAGTAATTATCCTCCAATTTAAGGTAAATAAAACAAGATCTAGTATATATATACAATGAAATGTTATCAGCCATATAAAAGAAGAAAATAATGCCATCTGCAGCAACATGAATGGACCTAGAGATTATCATAGCAAGTAAATTAAGTCAGAAAAAGACAAATACCATATGATATCAATTGTCTGTGGAATCTAAAATATGACACAAATGAACTTAATTACAAAGGAAAAACAGACTCACAGACATAGAAAACAGACTTGTGGTTGCCAAGATGAATGGGAGTATAGGGGAGGGATGGATAGGGAGTTTGGGATTAGCAGATGCAAACAATTACACACAGAATGGATAAACAATAAGGTCCTACTGTGTAGCTTATTTAATATCCTATAATAAATCATAATGGGAAAGAATATGAAAAAGAATATATACATAACTAAATCACTTTGCTGTACATCAGAAACTAATATTGTAAATCAACTATACTTCAAATAAATAAATTTTAGAAAGCAAAATGAAAATTTTTAAAGAATATTAGCTTGTGGGAATAAATATTTATTGAGCATCTCTGATAGGCATTAGGGAAAACTTTTTAATGAATAATATATGTCTTCAAAACGCTTGTAGTCTAAGGAGAAAAGTAGGCAAATAATCAAATATCATACATACAAGGATGGCTAAATATTAAATAGAGGTATAATGGATGAAAGAAGAAAGTAAGTAGGAGTGGGAGGAAAGAAGAAAAACTTTGAAGAAAATAGAGTAAGGCATTGACAAACAGAATGAGAAGTAGTAGAATGACTCTGTGAACTGGCCCAAGTGCCACTCCATGTATGCATGCAGTGATCTACCTCGCCATGCGCTCTTACTGTCCACAATCAACAATTTCACGTTAGTTTTAGAAATAAGTACCTCTCATAGAGGTATCTAGGATGTACTTGCAAATAAATCCACTTTACTCTTGGCATTATGACTTAGAAAAGCGATAATCTTGACACTTATATGCCAGCGAGACAATTTCTATGTTGAAAAGGTGATCACGCATTTCAGCGTCTCATAAACAATAAATATGAGTCATAGCAATGCTGCCCAGGATGAGCAGACTTTAGAGCCCTAAGAACTAAAATAATTTTAAAATTACTTTTGCCTTTGGGCAGTAATAACCATTGGCCTCTTTTTTAATCTAGAAGCTTAAAAAACTATTCTAATATCCGTCTTCCCAACCCTTACTACAGTAGGAAGACATTGAAATGTGGTCTTCTTTGTTATAAACATGTCGTATCTATGAAGTCCAATATTAATCCCATTTGTACCATAAAATGTATGATCCACTTGAGCCTTGCTCTCCTGTGAATTATGAATCATAGTAGTACACTGGGGAGAGTTATCATGTCTCTATGGTTCCTACTTTGTTTCTTCAATTTTTTCTTCGAATACCTTGGTACCAAAAGTATCTAGGAAATTTGAAGTCCCCCATATGAAATATCTTAATAAATTCTTTACATATACTCTCTTTCCATAAAATATGTAGCTTAAGAGAACCAGAAGATTATCAAATAAAATAACACTAGTATATTTTTATCCCTTAGAAGGAAAGGCTACTTATTATATAGTCTTATTGCTTTGGTAAGTAGCTAAAATATCCAATTAATAGGGTTTAACCTATCAGACAGAATTTGCTTTTAGAATAATGAAAATGTGTTGTCATTACATTTGTATTCCCTTGTGTTTTTGAGATGTGATTCATTATAACTTATTTTAGCTGTTCTGTTTTCCAGTTCTTCATATTTTCACATATTTTCCAACAAAATAATAATACACAAATAATACCCGACAAGACTTTACAAATTTTCCTCTATCAGTATGCTTTTGTTCTCCAAGCCTCTTAAAGTATGGGTATGGTAAAAATACAAAGAGAGTCTGGATGTGAGCTTTCTCACAGCAAAAAGCATCAGTTTTCTCTCTTCTCCTGCCACACACACTGCAGATTCCAGTTAACAATGCATTAAGCAATACAGAATAGTAATTTTGAACCCAAACATCATGCCAAATACTTCTGGTGAAAAATAGTTGCTAAATGTAGCTTCATTTTGAAAGTCACTGTTTTCGTTAACAGTGTCTTCCAGTCTCCTTGTTTCAATAGTACTACTATTAACCATGAAATTTAACTGCTTCTGTTTACTCGTTGAATTATACCTATTAAATTGCCAACTCAATTTATTTTCCCAGTTGTCATTACCCTGTTAAGAATATTGCTAATAAGCTAAAGGAACCTCTATTCCTTTTCTTAGATTATGTAGCTGACTGAATTTACTCACAAATACAATTTAGAATATAGGATCTAAGGCAAAGTGGAGTCAATTCCTGACATCAGCCTTCACTTCTATCCCTATTACAGAGGATCTTTTTTAAAAAAGAGTTGCAAGAAGACTATTCCTTGCATTTCTCTACTTACTACAAATAAATGACAACAAGTCTATTGAGTCACATGACTAATTTGGAGCTATGAAAAATGCATGAGTTTAATTAGAAAGTAGGCTGGTAGTGCAATTAATTCAAGAATAAAAATGTTACATAACTAACACAATTTTACAACATGCTATTCCTCTCACTGACATCTATAAGATGTTAGCCAAAAACCAACTGAAAATTAAAAATTTTTTAATGTACTATATCATCACCATAGTTAACAATGGTAACAAATATTTACTGTACCCTTAGGTTTCTCAAACTTATTTGCCTGGTACTCAAAATACAATGAAAGAGTAGACATGGTTCCTCCCATCTGAGAATATATATCAACTTGCAAACATCACTTGGAAATGCTATCTTTAATTAATCAATGACCTCCACATTCAATCAAGTAAACTTTATCTACTTTGACCTCAGGATTCAGGATGAAAAGACATATATAGCACACATTAAGGATAATATTAGATGTTAATTAACTAAACACAATCAAAAAGTATGCACAGATTAATGTTCTTGATAAAATTCCAGAGTTTAGAAGCTAGTACTTGGAAAGAAAAAGATGTGATAACTCTTTAATAAGGAAACTTTGTTTCATTTCATCACATCCTGACCAATCCACAAGAAACATTGCTCATCTTGCTGAAGAAAACTACCATTAAGTATTTTCAAACATAACTAATGAGATTAGGAAGTAAACCTCAAGAGTAAAGCTATCAACTGAAATATTAGCTGAGATAAATGTTTATGAGCGAATTGTGTATTCTTAGTGAAGTAGTCAACATTTTACAACATTGGTGTTAAGTTGTAGGGGATTCCTAAAATACTATCACTGTTAATTGCAACAGATGCAACTCAACTAATTTTTTAAAAGTCTGAAATTCAAAAAGTAGTAGATCAGATTCCCATCTATGTAACAGATAATGGATTCTCTTTTGAAGATTCACTTTCATAGTTAAAGAAGGGCTGATCTGAGTAGTATGAGCGTCTGTGCTAAGCTACTTCAGTTGTGTCCAACTCTTTGCAAACCCATGGACGGTAACCTGCCAGGCTCCTCTGTTTCTCTAGGCAAGAATCCTGGAGTGGGCTTCCCCTGCCCTCCTCCAGGGGATCTTCCTGACCCAGAGATCAGTTCAGTTCAGTCCCTCAGTCGTGTCCGACTCTTTGGGACTCCATGGACTGCAGCACGCCAGGCCTCCCTGTCCATCACCAACTCCCGGAGCTTGCTCAAACTCATGTCTGTTGAGTCCGTGATGCCACCCAACCATCTCATCCTCTGTCATCCCCTTCTCCTCCCGGCTTCAACCTCTCCCAGCATCAGGGTCTTTTCAAATGAGTCAGTTCTTTGCATCAAGTGGTCAAAGTATTGGAGTTTCAGCTTTAGCATCAGTTTTTCCAATGAATATTCAGGACTGATTTCCCTTAAGAAGGACTGGTTGGATCTCCTTGCTGTCTAAGTGACTCTCAAGAGTCTCCTCCAACACCACAGTTCAAAAGCATCCATTATTCCATGCTCAGCTTTCTTTATATTCCAACTCTCACATCCATACACAACTACTGGAAAAACCATAGCTTTGACTCAGAGATAGTTGGGTTCTCAAAGAACCCAACTCAATGGTAGATGGGTTTTTTATCGCTAGCGCTACCCGGGAAGCTGAGCTTAGGAGACATAAGCCAATCACAGTGCTTATTCAGTATAGAATAAAGAAGGTCACTAATTAGAGTTGCCAAAAGTCAAGTTTCTACAGATATGGCCAAGTCACCATGTAAGCAACAAGAATGTATGTCTTTCCTAAAACTGACATCACAAACATATGAAGTTAAGATACCTCACAAATTCAAGTCCTTCACAAATCTGCTCTCCTCATAGTACACTACACCACATTTACTCTTAGAGGCATCTTGAGAAACTTCAATTTTTGCTCCACTACAATCTTAGACTAAGTCACTTTAAGAAGCTCCTAGTGAAAGATAACATTTACCCAAAAAAAGAAAAAAGTGATATCCACTTCTAGATTTCACCTAAATAAATGTCATTCTACTTTTTGACTGATGAGGAATGACATCATCATGGCCAGAATTCTTTCTGCCTATGCAGCAAGTTGAGCCAAAGAAAAATAAGGAGAAAGGGTCAATAAATTTGGTACTGAGGAAAAAGATTAAATATTATTTTTCTCAGCCAATTGGTCTAAATTTATGTGTTGCTTTGAAGAACATCATTTGACTCTCAGTATACTCCAATCACAGAACAAGATTTTTTCTTAATATCAGGGCTTAACTATATAACAATTTGAAATATACAAACAAATTTAACTTTCTTTTAAAATGCTAAATTTTAAACTTAAAAGTTGCTCAGTCGTGTTCAACTCTTTGAGACCCCATGGGCTATAGCCTGCCAGGCTCCTCTGTCCATGGAATTCTCCAGGCAAGAATATTGGAGTGGGTAGATATTCCCTTCTCGAGGGGATCTTCCCAACCCAGGGATCGAACCCAGGTCTCCTGTACTGCAGGTGGATTCTTTACCATCTCAGCCATGGGGTTATGTTAAAGACATATTTATGTGTCTTTTCTAATCACTTATTATTCATATCAAGAGTATCAAACCAATGCATTAAAATGCTTATGAATCTTACAGACCATATAAAAAATCATTCTACAATGAATAAAATTCCTAATCTCCAAAACCAACTATTTCTCAGTGTTTCTAACACAAGTATCTGGAGCCAGAAAACTGACTATAGAGAGAGAGGGGGATTTGTTGGTTTTGTTTTTAACATCATAGCATTATTTCCCTTTGACTTGTAAAGCCTAAGGTATTATCCTTTCGTGGTACTGATACTTGGAACTAAAGAAACATTTACATTATGGGTTCTGTGATATAATGAAAGATGTGTACTCTATATTACAAGGCAGAAGAAGTGTGATTTCATCTTCCCTTTAACTAAAACCATGTTAAAGACTGTGCTTCATAATGGGATTTTATTAAGCTTTGTTCCATAAAGCATTCCTAGTCACAATGATAAGCTGATATTTCAACATTACCCATATAAATCCAAATTGAGTTTTTAAACCAGAATTTCAAGCAGAAATGAGTCTCAAAGCATCACAGCATTTTTAAATACTTATAAGTGCTATGAAATTTCCTTGGACATTGAAATATTTTACATGCCTCAGAGCCGTGTATAGATATTTACACAGGACAATGAAGGTATACACAGATACACATATCAGTGCAAATTTGTCTATATAGATAAAGAGATGCTTCTGTTTGCATATGGATATTCATGAAAATTAGGGGAAAAGTCAAAACCAAATAAATAGTTAATATGTCAGCACCTGTCATATAGTTTTGTGTGTGTGCTTTACTACTACTGACTAGCGGTAGTACTGCTACCCTAACCAACTTCATTAAAGAATAAAAGAAAAGTAATAAGTCATTTCACACTCTGTCTGACCATTATACAATAATAGCAAGATTTCATGCAAGGGTACAACATTATGCCCATCTGCAATCACAGTCTCTTTGCAAAAATCTCAATTCACACTTCACATGCAGCTAACCTTGTTACCATCCCTTCCTAAATCCATCAGTGTTGCAGCTGCACGTCTTCACAGCCCAACATCTTAAAATTCATCACTTTGGCACCTTAGCATCACTATAGGTCAAGATAAAGAATCCAACCAAGAATAATTAAAGGGCACCCAAATGTTTAGTTTACCTATCTCAAGCCTTCCCTTTAACATATGTGAATTGCCTGTGTGTACTATTTCTTTCATATTTTTAAGATAAGTGCAATGTGATTATTTTAAGGGTATGAGCCCTGGAACAATACATTTCAGACTCCTTTTTTTTAGAAGTATAGTTCTTTGTAGTTGAAATTTGAACAAGAAGCGTGATAATGAGTAGGTTGAGGGAAGGAAAGGTGTTATCTCATTAAGGTAATTACTAAGACATCCCCACCATTATATCGGTTTGAAAATGTGGCAATTAAAGCGCCCTACATGGGTTCCTGGAGACAAGAGAACAAGACAGTTCTCTTGGAACTTCTGTGTTGCGGTTAATGTGTGTCATGTAAATGAAAGGGTAGACTATTGCTATTTAATTCTTTTCCTCAAGCCCCCACACCCACCCTCGAATTTCTTTGTGGGTTGTGGTTTGTTGTTTTTTTTTTTTTAACTTAACCTGAATTTAGTTCTGATAAAAGGTGCCAGATTGACAGTCCTAGAAGCTAAAGCCTTCTGTTTACCCACAGAATAGCTGGAGCACAAAAACCACAGTAGAGCAACCTAGGCAAGCAACATATTACCAACCTAAATCAAAAGATATCTAACCTTCTTCCCTTCTCTTTAGCTAGGCAAGTCCACTTCTCTGGTGAGGAGCTGCCAAATTCATACTCAAAACCAGGGAAATTTAACATATACATAAAAAATTTGCAAGTGGTATTCAGCTTACTTTACCACCGCATATACAGGCTCATCACAGTTCTCAACTTACTCAGCCTGAATTTGCACTATTCACTGAAACCACTACCTTTGGTCCATTTCTCATCGCTCTTCTTGAGCTGGTCACCTTGCTCTTTCATTGCTTCCCCAGCCCTAGTTAAGATAAGTAATAAAGTGATATTCCAAACATCTAGAATCTTTTTTCCAAAATCTTGGTTTCACACTAATTAAAGCATCATTCATCTCAAATTAAGGAAAACAATCTAAATGCCCAGCAATGAAAGAATGGTTGACTTGACTGTGATGCATTTATGGAACAGAATCTTATGTATTAAATATTATACTTACAAAGAGTTTTAAATAATACAGAGATACTTGTACTACTTATGGGAAAAGCATAAATGTTATCCAGATGAAATATTACAACTATACAAAAATTCACAGCAAAATTCTAGAAACAACAAATTAAATACTAGCAATGATTTTCTTTGAATGAGAGAAAATGAATTTTTTTCTTCTCCCCCTAGTATTTAAAAATTTTTTTCCACAGTAAACATGTATTACTTTTATGACAGAAAAGTTATTTTAATAGCTTTTACAAAAATCTTGGTTTTTGGTGGGTGTGGTAGGATTTGATCACATAATTTCATTAAAATTAATAGACAAAGCTGTAACACTGTAGTATCTCTTATCTTCCCCCCTCTATCTTTACAGAAAAAAAAAAATGGGAGCAACAGGGATTGAAAGAAAAAAAAACATAAATCAAATATGTTGTTTAAAAAAAACTAGAATAGGTATTAAGCTAGATGACCTTTGAGATTGTTTCCAATACTGAATTTAGATCAAGATCACTTCTGTTTAAAATCCAATTACTTATTAACATGGATGTTGGAAAATATCCTTTTGCCAGATTTCTGGGCAAAACCAAGAATTGTGTTCCCCCAAGGGGCTGGATCATTCATGGGAGGAAAAGAAAAGCCTGTAAAACATGTTACCAAAGAAAGGATATCCTTCCTGAAATGTCACTAACATATGCAGCACTGCTGTTAATAAGCAGTGTCTTGAATAGTTCAGCTTTTTTTAATCCTGTTCCAAACTGTAAGAGTTAGATCCAGCAAATTTACATGCTTAATTCAACTTTTCAGCACGGACATTCCTTAACAGAAATGCTAGGTCTATCACCTTTTGACCCATAAAAACCTCCCAGTCATATAAAATAACAAAAGTCAGGAGGATAAAAGTAGGCACGAATAAAGACCCAAACAGACTCTGGGCCTTGGGCCTTTAAGGGCCTTAAAAGTCTTCAGGAGCCAGCTGCTGCTGCTAAGTCGCTTCAGTTGTGTCCAACTCTGTGCAACCCCATAGATGGCAGCCCACCAGGCTCCTCTGTCCACTGGATTCTCCAGGCAAGAATACTGGGGTGGGTTGCCATTTCCTTCTCCCTCAGGGGCCAGAACTTCCCTCTATTGAATTCATTCACCTGAGGCTTCTCAACAGATCCCTAGGCCATCCTATCTATTGGAATGAAAGCAGTCATTATTGCTTTACTAAATGAAGTGGAAAAGACTTCAGGTTTATTCAAACTCCAATCGAACTTTCAGTTCAGTTCAGTTGCTCAGTCGTGTCCGACTCTTTGGGACCCCATGGACTGCAGCACGCCAGGCCTCCCTATCCATCACCAACTCCTGGAGTCCACCCAAACCCATGTCCATTGAGTCAGTGATGCCATCCAACCATCTCATCCTCTGTCATTCCCTTCTCCTCCTGCCCTCAATCTTTCCCAGCATCAGGGTCTCTTCCAATGAGTCAGCTCTTTGCATCAAGTGGCCAAAGTATTGGAGTTTCAGCTTCAACATCAGTCCTTCCAGTGAACACCCTGGACTGATCTCCTTTAGGATGGAATGGTTGGATCTCCTTGCAGTCCAAGGGACTCTCAAGAGTCTTCTCCAACACCACAGCTCAAAAGCATTAATTCTTCGGTGCTCAGCTTTCTTCACCGTCCAACTCTCACATCCATACGTAACTACTGGAAAAACCAGAGCCTTGACTAGACCGACCTCTGTTGAGAAAGAAATGTCTCTGCTTTTTAATATGCTGTGTAAGTTGGTCATAACTTTCCTTCCAAGGAGTAAGCGTCTTTTAATTTCATGGCTGCAATCATCTCCAGCATCAGGGTCTTTTCAAAGCGAACTTTATATCCTGTTAAGTATCTTTGGGGGAGGTCTTTGGACAGGTGAAAATAACAGGGCCTTCCATAAGGACTGGAGAAAGAAATGGCAACCCACTCCACTGTTCTTGCCTGAAAAATCCTATGTACGGAAGAACCTGGCATGCTACAGTCCATGGGTCGGACATGACTGAGGGACTAACACTCCATAAGGATAAATAGCCCACGAGAATCTCGGGAAGCTGCATAATGTCATTCCCTAGGTATCGTCAAAGGTTTTAACCCAAAAGGATAACAAAAAAGGGGTAAAAGAAATGGGTAAGATTAGTTTGGGCCTGTTTGCTACAACTGACCCCCTAAAAAATTCCGGCTGCAAGCAGAACAAAGAGTAAGCGAAAGAAAGGAAAATCGCACCAGTGGCAGCAAGACCGCTTTCTTTCCTGTGCTCTGATTGGGCACGGCTGAGGTGGGCGGGTCAAAGGCTTCCACGTGACCAGGGATGGGTGGAGTTGTTCCCACTAAAGACCAGGATTTTGGAAATCTGCTCTGAAGTCAATCTAGAGAAATTCGGGGGGTGGGGGAGAAGGGGGGTTAGGGGGGTGGGAGATCCACAATACGAATTGCCAGAAATCTCAAAAGAAATCCAAAAAAGAAGACAATATGAATTACCACATACACTCATTTATCCATTTGTGTTTTATGTGATTTTATGGTCTAATCTATTGATGCATAGCAATATATATGACATGATGCATTTATTCACATATGAGTATGTGTAATGTAATGCCACAGTGTGTTCACTCGGGGCTAGTGAGAAAGTAGGTGTCCCTTTGAAATCCTCTTAATCTAAGAAAAACAGTTTGGTAAAGTTTCTATCAACGGAACCTGTGTTGAAAATAGGGCAGATAAATAATAATTTGAGGTTTCTAAGTGATTATGGCCCCACTTCCAATGAACATTTCTGTCTTTTAATATCTGGGCTAGAACTTCCCTGCCCATAGGTCTGCAGATGCCCAGCTTGGGGGTGTGGGAATGCTAAGAGTTGGTGCAAGAGGAAGTTGAGCAATCTGATCCTTACTGGATCTTTCAGAAATTATGGCATGCCTGTTTTCTCAAATGAGGAGTATTAGGAAAATTAAATTTTTCATATTAGATCACTAGAAAATAATTTCCTAGCAGTTCAGTCAACCAGGAAACTGCCTAGTGAGAAAGAGACCTACTATGGTCTCTTCACTTGGACAACCCCCACATCTGGAAGCTGTGAAGAGCAGCTTAACTTCCCTATGGTAGAAAGTGAGTAGCACCGACTTCCATATCCTTTTCCTAACACTCTATCAGCCAACAGGCTTTAGAAAGTAGACTATTATTCCATAATGGGCATTCTAATTGTGTGGTATAGGAGCAGTGGACAATGCACTAATTCCTCTCTCTTTAGGCAGCGATATAAACACACATTGCTCCAAAGAAGACTTTTTCTCCCATTTCACATAACCATGCACACCTTGGAACACTTTCTCCAGCCCCTGAATGCACTGGGAGCACCCCCAATGATGCCTGGCTTTCAAATGTGGGTAACCCACCATCCAGCTAAAAATCTCTGTCAACATCTAAATTCCATTCAGCATTTCCATTTCTCTAATTCTAAAGGGAAAGAGGAAGAGGAGTGCCAGAGAGGCAGTTGAGAAGGTGGAGATAAATCAACAATGAGGAGCTGGCTTCCTAGACCCGAGGGAGAATCTGAAGGGAGACATTCATTTGCAACCTTGAGGCCTTGGGGGTGGGGGTAGTGTTTGAAGTGGGATACAGATATAAGCTTTACCTGGGCAACGATTATTTTATCATCTTCATAGGAAGGATGCTTCATATTTTCTCCCAAGCCTACTGAGATGTGAGAACAGGGGGTCCAGCTCCGTAGGCCCTGCGCAGGCACCTTTTGTGAAAGTATGTCAGTTCCTGTCCCTGATCTATACAGTGCCTGTCCTGATGCACTTATTTCTCCCACCCCGTCTGTACCGGGGATCAGGAACTTGGGGCCGCGGGGCTGTCCGGGCTTGGGCGAGGTGGGGATCGCAGAGGCCCGGCCTGGGCGCGCTCCGCTGGAGACCCAGAGCGCAGCCGGCCGGCGATGGCAGGACATGGGAACCGTAACATAAACAACGGGCTGCAGTGTGTGTGTGTTGCTGGGAGTGGGAAAGAGGATCCCACTTCCAGGGCTTCGTCTCTGAAGAATCAAGTCAGGCGGCCAGGCGCAGAGGTGGGTGGGGGCGGAAATCCCTCAACTCCACAAAGTGACAAAAGAAAGCCCTTTTTATCCTACAAGTTCAATCTCGGGCTCGCAAAGGTCCTCCTTTTTCAGTGGAGCTCCTGCGGGGACGACCCGCTATCCCGAGCCAGAGAGTAACGGGAACTTGGAGAGCCCCAAAACCGGGGAAAGGAGACGCGAGATGGAAAAAGCAGTGGAGATTCGGGTTTCAGCTTAATGCTACCTGCAGGGCGGCCGCCTCAGGAGCGCTTCTCCTGGGCTTCCATCCACCGAGGCTGCGGTTCGCTGAGCAGAGTCGGGGCTGCGCGAGCCAAGAAAGTAAAAACAAACAAAAAAAGAATGCCGTTGAGAGCCTTTCCATTGGCGACTGCGCTGCAGCCGCGGCGCAGGGGCTTCGAAGCGGCAGAACTGAGGCCCTTCTCCTTCCCAGTCGGCTTCCGCTAAGAACTTATTAAACAGGGACGGTTTAGAGTTGATCTGTCACTGAGCACTACTTACCCCGAGATCTTTTGGTTTTTGAATTACTTTATTGATCTGAAGATTTTGTTCTTTGGAAAGTGACCCTGTTTGGCCTTAGAGCTAATCAGGAAGCGCTGCCAGGGAGGGCGCTTTGTAATCACCTCCCGGACCTCCCCGCGGGCGCCGCCGACCCTTCCCGGGTGCGCCCCCTGCGGTCGCTAGGCTTTGCCGGGAACCCTCCAGCCTCCGGCAGTTCGCTCCACCGCGCGCCAAGGAGCTGTCTGTGGTGCTAGGAGAGAGAAACTGGAGAGCGAGGCCCGAGGAGAGACGCAAGGTGGAGAAACCGAGAATGCGAAGTTGGCTGAGGCCGTCCACGCAGCAACACTAAGACTGACCGAGACTTTCAGAATTCAGCTGGAAGAAGGGGAGGGGAAAAGTCCCTTCTAGGTCATCTCATCGCCCTGAGACAGATGACCTGGTTTTCCAGTGCGAAAGGCCAGTGATACTTCCCTCTTTCTGAACACACACATCCCTAATCCCACACACTTATCCCTACTAAGCACCGGGGGTGTTCTACCTTCTAGAAGAAGGGAGGAGCACACAGGCCCCCAACTCCAGGGAAAGTGGCGTGGGTAGAGAGGAAGGCTGGAACTGGCCAAGAAGCTAGGACTGGACAAAGATCTAGTGAAAGCTCAAAAAGCCTCAAGGCACTGTTTCAGGGTCCATGGGATAAACCCGGGAGAAGCCCCCACTCACTCTTCTGCCTAATTGCCTAGCCAACAGCCCAAACACAGGATAAACCAGCTTTCCCACACCAATAATTCATTGCAGAGGAAGAAGCATCAGTTCCCTAGGAGGCTCGGTTCTGCCCCTGATATGCCCACCAGTGATGAAAAGTCAGTCTCTTTCCAAGCATGTTGACTTTAAGACATGTCTGGCTTTTTAGAAAACCAAGCAGCTCTCTTCCGGTATATTTTTGTAACCACATTGCTTAATAGGGACTAAAGTTTCCTTCCCCCTGGGGAGAGCTTTTCCAAATATTTTTAGAAAGTTAAAAATATAACAAAACAAGCTGCCTGTTTAAAGAGGGGAGGTGGGATTCAGCAGGCTCCTGGGGAAGGGCTGCTTAGGCAGGAGTCAGATGGCAGGGAGGGAGGAGGAGGAAAGTCTTGATTTGTGGTAAGCAGTTTTATTTGCAAAGAAGGGAATCAGCTGTCTAATTTGCCATCATGTGGGCTTTCATTTTAAGGGGTGGAGCAAAAATAAACTGATACAAGGTGGTAGGTATATTTGCTGGAGGCATGAAGGCAAGCAGCAATCATTACTTTGCAACTCATTGCAAATTGTTGGCTGGGGTTAGAATGGCTGGCTGCTGGTTGGGGAGTTAACTTATTTCACACTCACTACCGATTAGTGCTAGGTTTGCTGGCGTCTCAGAGCTGATCTTGCAGAGAGCAAGTTTAAGGGGTCTTTGTGTTTAAACATCTCTCTGAAACAAATGGTTTTTTTTTTCCCCTGTGTTTCTGTAGCAAGCAAAGAATGCCCCTGAAAATCCCTGTTTGCCAGTCCCCAACTTAATCAAAGGAGCAGTCCAAATGGAGCGAGCAGTGGAGTGTCCTTCTGACACCAGCTGAAGGTGGGAAAAAGAAAACAAGTGCAGCTCCCAGGACCAGTAGACCTCTGAGCCTCTGCAACTAACTCTGGATCTCCCTGGTGAAAAGACCTCTGTCTGTTATCCTGTTCCTTGCTCTTTTTTGGAAAACCTGGTGTTGCACTCCTCACCTTTTAGCCAGCCTCCCTACTTTGTTGGGCAGGCGCAAACAGAAGGACTTCTTTTGAGGGAATGGACTATGTTTGCATTTGACTTCTAAGCAGTAGTTTGGGGACATTTGAATAGAAGGGCACCTGCTGAGGCACCCCTTGCAGTACTGCTGCAGAAAGAAAAAAATGAAAAGAAGGGATCCAGCACTCAACTTTCTCCCTGGGACAACAATCCCACCACCACACCACACACACACACACACACACACACACAGAGACACTCCATTTACTAACTTCTATGCAACAAGAAATAACCAAAACAAATTTAGAAGGGAATTCACACTTTCAGCTGCATGGTTTAGGGGGTGAAAGAAAACACGGTTTTGAAGCAAAAACACATTTGGGAGGACACTGGTAGATCTAGACTAATTGCTAGCAGCAGTGGAATAGGAGGTTAATTAAGAAACCTCGGTCCCTGTAGACATTGGTGTTACCCCCTTCATTGTGCATGTTTGGAGTCCCAGTTTGGCCTTGAGAGTGAAGGGGTAGCTGGCAGGCTCCCCAGCAGAGTGGTTGGCGGGCTGCTGGTAGCAGATGGGTTCTATGGTCTTGTTTGTATTTGAAGGTTTGTTTATGTGCTTCTCCCAACTGAACTTGAGGTCATTCTTAGTATGGAACTTTGAATGTGTGAGCACCAATGAATTCCCAGCTCTCCCTTTCCCCCAGAGATGATCAGCCCTTGGGCTGGTGCTGACTGAAGCTGTAGCACCGCCCCCGCCCCCACCCAGGTCCTGGAAAGTGCCTTTTTAGGCCCAGGGGGACCACTTAAGGACCTGAAGTATTTAAACATGATTGTAAAATCCAACAGCAGCTAAGATAGGACAAGGAGAATCTGCTGACTGTCCAGGCAATGGGCATTCCCTCCAGACACAGTGGTGCCCAGTTTCCAGCCTAGCCCAGCTGTTTGAGTTTGTCCCAGCTCAGCGGGAAGAAAATGAGAAGGGCCAGTCCAGACCCTTTTGTTAGAATCAAACAAGACCACAACCATTTTTAAAACAAACTGATGAGCTGGAGAGAAATCACTCCCTAATTAGACAAAGTCTGATCTAGGTGCCCAAGGCAATTTCTTCCTGAATTTCACCTCTTTCTTTCCTTCTTCCTTCCCAGTCCTCCCCAACACACACTCCCACAGCACTCCACGTTTTTAAAAAATGTTTTTATAACTCTACTAAGATTCAAACATCAGAGAAAGTTGGAAAATAGGTCTGGATGTGTTTCAGCTGCAGGTCTTACTCCTTTGACTACATACTAGGGCCAGAGTGAAGACAGAGATGTGAAGATACCCAGATGGGGATTCAACTCTCTGACAACGGGAGAAGTGACCTCCAGGCTGGAGAAGGTGGGAGTAACCCCGGAACAGTACAACCATCCCCTTCCAGTTCTGCCTCTCCTAGTCGGAGTGCTCAGCCTCTTGGGAGCTAGTTCAGGAGCCGGGTCTGGGGCTGAGGTCAAGCTCTGGATGAGGTGAGGCTCTGGCCAAGGTGCTAAGAGTACTGCACACCGGTTCTCACACCCTGATACACACTCCCAAAGCAGGCAGCCGACCCCCACAACCCTCTGGGCAGGGCCTCTCATTTTGCAGTCCCCAAAGATCCAGGGATGCGCATAAAAAACTCAGCACACCTATCTCAGCCAGAGTTGTATTCCGCTCCAGGCATCCCATCACAGCCAACTCACCAGGACAAGAGGCTCGGTGCAGGGCGAGGGGTTGGATGCCCACCGGGGAACAAGAAGGCAGGGATCAAAGCACAACCAGGGTTTGTTAGCCAGGCCTCTCCGAGTCCCCGGGGCGCCCTAATTGCGCGCCCTACAGCCTCCTGCTTGCAGGCTGTCCCACCACGCAGGCGCCCGGCCTCGGGCTGAAGAACAGCTGCGCGGCCCGCCCACTGCCCAGCTCCTGCCGGAGTCTCTGCTGCCCAGCACTCCGGACCCTCACCGCTGAGAGGAGCCCTAAGAGAAGGAGGAAGGGCGGTCAGATTCGGTTTGGCTGCAGCTACCAGGCCAGCCAGGGCAGAGGGAAAGTTGGCCGCCTACTTGGCCAGCAAGCCTACAAGCACAGATTTTCTCCTGTGCCCTCACGAACTGCTCTGAAATCATCCAATGAAAAAGAAAAAGATTCACATGTACCAAATTAATGGCTTGGAAGAGGCCAACATGAAAAATGGAGCTGTTTTTACACAAGTCAACTCAACGTCTTTATAGATGTTGTAAATTCCTAATACTCCGGAAGGGACTTTGGGTGATTCTAAATCAAGTGACACATTTCATCATAGTACACTCTACTTTAGTAAAATCAGCTCCCTCGGATTTCATCACTTGTTAAAAAAAGATAAACTTTATTTCTGTAATTTTCAATCACCAAAAAATCTATATTTTTGTCTAAGCATTTATTTTACTGAATCAAAAAGACATGAAAAGAAAAATCATGTTTTACTAAGGTATATAAGTGACTCTTTTTTGGACAACATATAATAAATATGATATATCACTTATCACTCAGTCTTTCAAATGTACATTTTTTTTCATATTATGGAGCATGCCACTTTTCCAAAAGAAAAAAGGTCATGAGAATTCAGTGCAAAGTTCTCAGTCACCCTCCTCTTTTCTCTGGGCCAGACGGAATGTCCACAGCAACGCCCTCTGCCTTGAAATCTGAGGCTGTTCATCTACAATTCTCTCTGCCTGTGCAGTTTCCTCTCCGTGCCCTTCTTTCTTCCCTCCTCACCCCACCCCCCCTCCCACCCTCCTGCCTGTCCCTAAAGTCATTTTTAAAAAGAACTTGAGGTTTTTGTTTTTGTTGATGTTTCCACTTACTGGTCGCACTCTGTGTGGGGTCAGCGTTTTCGCCAGTCACACTGCTGTGGGGGAGCTTTCCAGCCCTGTCTCTGGGGGTGGGGAGATGAAGTGCAGAGGGCTGGCTCTTTGGGGGGGGACCCCCGCCCACTGCTCAGCGTCTTCCTCTCTAACTTCTTTGCTTCCCGGTAGACTGCAAGGGAGGCCAGCCTGCCTGCTTGGGGGAGAGGAGGGGCAGCTGTCCTGGTCGGGGAGGGGACAGGGAGGGTCTGCAGGCTCGCTCTTCACCGGGGGTGCGGGGTACCTGGGATGGGGTTGGACAAGGGATTGAGGGCCGGCTGTCCCCCGGGCCCCAGACCGTGGATGAGCACTCGGGGCACCAGGGGCCGCTGCAGCTGGGGGTGGGGCGCAGGAGGAGTCCGGTACATGCTGCTGTACATGGCGGCAGCGGCCGCTGCGGCGGTTGTGCTGTCCATGCTGCCCAGCAAGCTTGGGTGGTAGAAATAAGGCGATGGAAACATCCTCTGCAGTGCCGAGTAATTCCCCGCCTCAGCCAGCAGCTCCAGGCCCACGGCGGTCTGCCGCTTCCACTTGGTCCTGAAAAAAAAGCAGACGTGGGTGCACCCGACGGCCGGGTTAGAGTCCAGGTTCCAAGGCCCCTTCTCTCCCCTAGCCGGTCTTTTCTTCCTCAGGAAGGACAAGGAAGACTTAGAGAGCACTGAGAATCGGGAAGGAACCACACCTCCTGGCCCCCATCCCACCCTCTCCCTCACAGAATCACCCAAATCCAAGCCAGTTTCCCAAACAGACATTCATAAATAAAATTCTCCAAGCTTTGCTGCCTTCTCCTGACTTTTTGCTCTGCTGTTGCCACTCACAGTTTGGCTACTTCCTGAAACTTTCCTAGAGATCAACTGAGACCACTCTTTCTAAGGCGGTCTTCTTCCTCCCTCCTTTAACTCTCTTCCCCAAGTGGCTCCCCAACAATCCCAGTGTACGCTCTCTGCCCCTCCCCCTTTCCTCCAGACCGAGGGAGAAGAAACCGTAAACAAAGGGACACAGAGGCTCCTGGGCCTTGGACCCCTGCCCCTTTTGGTCCCCAAGGCTGTAGAGACACAACTCTCTCATCAGCTTGACAGGACCTTACAGCAGGCGGGCGGCTTAGAGTGAGGAAGGTGACAAGGTTTCAAAACGGAATTCGTTTGAGGGAGGGCTCTCCCAAGGGGACAGTACCTCGGGGCCATTCCAGGAGGGGAAAAATGCATTTCAAGATCTTGTCTCCTCTGGGAGAGAGTAACAATTAAAACCTGTGATCAGCTTTTCTTGGTCTTCTCCCTCCCCCACTGCACCCCCAATAGGAAGAGGCAGCAAGCCTTTGCTCACAAGCCTCCTGAAGGAACTCAGGGCTGGTGGGTCCTCCATACCCGGCAGCTCCAGCCAAATTAATAAACATGTCGCCCATCTTAAATTGGCGACAAATGACACTAATGTTTTCCGACAGAATTAGGGTGGCTGAAACCGTATGTAATGAGACAGAAAATTATGGTAAAGATGACAACTGGATGGGCATTTCCAACCACACTTATGGACGATTAGAACACAACGAGAGAGAAGGCGGGAGAGAGAAAAATCGAGACAAGGGAGACAACCATCAGGCTCAGAAACCCGGCGTAACCTCGGCCCCAGATTGCCGGGTTTGGGTGTCCGAGCTGCAGTTCAGGGGCCTACAAGTACTGCCAGCTCCTTGCCTAATTTCCTTTCAAGGGAAGCTGTGGTTCCTGGAGGGCTCTGACTGGCCAGAATAGGGGACAGACCCTCAGTCTCGGTGCCTGACCGGCTGCCAACCCTAACCCTCCTCCTGGCTGCCTCACAGGCCAGGCAAGCACCTTTAAGCCGAGGCCAGTGGGTCTGCTCTTCAGGACAGCTATGGCCAGATTGAGTGACTGGTTATAGATATTTGGAACCACCCTGGGGCAGGCCCAAAAGGGTGCAGTGCATCAGTTTTATGGGCCTGAGTGTCTGCTACACGGATGTTTCGATTTGAGAAGGTGTGGCTTGATTGATTTGGGGGCAAAGTGGGAGAAATTTCAGCCATTCAGATTTGAGAGAGAAAAACAGCGTACGTGAACAACACTTAGAAGTGCAAAATTCTCCAAACTCCAGCTCCTCATCACCTGGAAGGTATGGCTAATCCCTTCTCCAACCTGAAAACCCCCCAACTGCCCACTCCGGGCCCTCTGAGTCCCAAGTGACTCTCAGGCCACAAGGGATGAAGACCGGTGTCGTAGTCTTGACCTGGATGATCAGATGCCTCTGCTCCCCACCACAGCCTCCCTTACCTGCGGTTCTGGTACCAGGTCTTGACCTGGGTATCAGTGAGGTTGAGTGCAGCCGCCAGGTCCATTCGATCCTGCACACTCAAGTATTTCTGTCGTTCAAAGCTACGCTCCAGTTGATTGAGTTGGTGGTCGGAGAAAGCCGTCCTGGCTTTACGAGGCTTTTTGGCTCTCACAGGGGGACTCTCTCGGCTACTTGAAATCTCCCGGTCTCCTTCCTCCTTTGTTCCTACACAGAAACCCAGACATAGCCGTGAGGTAGCCTGGAATGGGGAAGGATGGAGTGTTCTCCTGGCACACACTTCTACATTCCCAAGCCAGTCACTGGTCTGGGGGGAGCAGGGGAACTATATTCTGCCACCTTCCTTATACACATACTTGAGCCTTAGCCAGGATAGAGAAAGAGGACCAACTGCTAGCTATTGAATGAGGAGCCTCGTGCAGAGCTCCTAAAAGGCTTCCAAAAGAGTGCTGAATCTTCCCATCTTTGGAAATGAAAAAATACTTTATGATAAAGAGTCCTTTTCCTAATTGTTTCCTTGACTGAGGAAGACCCTGTCCCTTTCCTTTATTGTTTTCACTCTGACTTCGTATGTTCTGATTTATTAGGTTTTAAAAGATCTTTCAACTTTTCTTTTTTGAGGAGGGGGTATCTTTTTCATTTTACTTCTTCTGTTTACTAAAAGTTATAGGCATTTGTTTTCCTTTTTCAGCTGCACTTGGGAAATGTTGGCTCTCTGCAACTGCTTGCATCAGGTCTCTTAAAGCTTCAGAAAGAATGTCTCCCAGACACTGCGTTCAGCTCAAAATCACTGAGCCCATCCAGGTGACAGCCCAGAGATTTCCGGATTCTATTTGTCAACTTTGGTTTTCTACTGAAATGCTGGGAAATCGATATGTCAATCCCTCTCTGTTTGTACCCGTTTTTTGCTTCGCTCCTTGATCTTCCCTGCAGGAAGAACAATAATCTCTCTAATTGACCCACTGGGGAGGTTGGCGCACAAAAAAATCGCCAGACCAGACTGTACATCTGTTTTGGGCACTATTATGCTAATGCTACAATAGTAAAATGAAGAGGCAATATCCTACCTTCCAGAGAGCACGCATCTTTCCCAGAGATGAAATAGATAAATAATAATCAACTTATCAGTAAAGGGGAAAAAATAACTCTCCTTGGATATTAAAACTCTTGCCATGCAAAGACCCGAACACTTACATATGAAATTTTCTGATGAAAAATGGGAAAAGGGAGTTGAAGGACAATTCCATTGCCATCTTCTGATTTTACAAAAATAGACATTCAATTCCATAAAATTTTATTCATGAATGCAACCACCCAGTTACTTGTTAAGAGCCAAAACTCTGATTGAAATACAGATATTTAGTTAGGGCTATGAAGTAAGAAGGGTATTTTTATAAACTGAAACACTAATTATAATCTTTTGCCGTGTGGCCTTCCCTGTATTAATCACTATGTAATAATTTTTTTTAAGTTGCTCTGTTAATCAACTCGGCACTTTCCCCTTCACTATATCTGATAATTCCTGTGCGGGTGTTTAGAAAATATGTTGTGTGGGAGGAACGCAATAATTTGCATTAAAAAATAAACACCATGTTGTGATCACACCCCTAGGCACTATGAAATATGAAAGAACTTCCCGTCAGATCCCCTCCGCCTGACCCCTTCCTAATAAATTAAGATGAAGTAAAACAAAGGAAGGAGCTGGGTGGCGGTGAGGGTTGGGGATGTATAAATGTTAACAATAAACAGAACTTGGAACGAAGGCCCAAATCGCACGCCCCGGCCTCCCTCTCGTTTGCAGTTTTTTACTGTGGCCCGAATGCCTTGGAAGCTGAGAATCGCCTTCGGATCCCATCAGAGATTCGCGCGAGACGGAAGAAGAGCAGGAAGAGGAGAAGCTAAACGGCCAAGGGAGCCGAAGCGGCGGGACTCACCGTGGCATTTGATGTCGCTCTGGGATTCTTCCCGCTTGTCCAGTTTGGTTTTGCTGTCCTCCTGCTCGAGCTTTGGCCTGAAGCTCTCGTGTGCTGCATTGCTCTCCTGCTTCGGGGTGTGGTGGGGAGAGGAGACACTGGTGCTGTACGGTGCACACGCCGCCAGAGGTTTGCTGTCGCCCAAGATGTCCTTAATTAAAAAAGAAGAGGTGGAAGTCCTGGGGGCCGAGGCGGCCGAGCCCAGCTGCTGGGCCGCTGGCGGCGGTGGCGGCGGCGGCGGCTGCTGCTGGGGCGAAGGCTGCAAACTTTGCGTGGGGGCCGCGGCTGGCGGCGGCTGCTGGCTGTGATGCAGGTGGTGGTGATGCTGGGGCCCGTCAGCGATCAGATGCGGTTCCGGGGGCTCCATGGTGACCGAGATGGGAGAGGAAGGCGCCGTTCCTACGGTATCGATCTCCGAACAGGGGGACGGAGTGGCCTGACTCCTAAAATCCGCGGTCCTGGCCTCGCCGAGGGGGCGGAAATCTCCATTCATCATGCCGGGGCTGCCCGAACTGGCACTGGACAAAATCGTGTCTATTCCAAAACTCGACCCGCTGGCCCCTTCCATTGTTGTCATTTCTACATGAGGTCCACGCCACTCCGCCGCTCCGCAGCCGCCCCGACCAAGCAAAGGAAGCTATCGATCGTAAAACAAAATAACACTAAACAATGTTGTCGCCGCTTAAAAAAAAAAAAAGTGAGGCGAGAGGAAAGGAAGGATAATTGGGAGGTGGCAATCCGTGGACACTTTCGACACTTTTTTTTTTACCCTAATGAAAAAAGTGGGAGTTGGGAGAAAGGAAGATGGAGGGGGAAAGTTACAAAAATTGTTGAGGAAGCACCGAGCGTGCGCTCCAGGAACGATAGCGCACGTGGGGCGGCGGTGGCAGCGCAGGGGACCCAGACGGAGGCGAGGCGGCAGGAGGTGAACCCGACACCGCCGCCGCTGCCGCCACCGCCTGGGTCTGCCCACAGCCTGGCACCAGGCGGCAGCGGCGGCGACGGACGTGGCAGGTGCAGCGACCGCGAAGCCCGGGCGGCCGCGCGCCCTCAGAGCTGCCCGGCGGCTCCCCGAGGTGGCTGCCGCGCGCGACCCGGCCGCCCCGGAGACGAGTTTCGGAACTTTCTTGGAAAGTTGTGGAGCAGACACTGCCGCGACGTTCGCGGCAACGAGAGGAGGAGAAGAAGGAGCAGGCGCAGGCGGAGGAAGTAGCGGAGACGCGGCGCCGAGCGACTCCCGCCGCGGCCGGGCGCGTTCGCTTGTAATCCGGCGGCGAGCGGGCGGCGCCGACCCCCTCCCGTGACGTCACGGCCACTGCCGCCGCTCCCCAAGCCGCGCCGGGCCCGCGCCCCCGCCGCCGAGGCCGCGCGCCGGGCCCCGCGCCCCCATTGGCCGCGCCCGCGCGAGCGAGCGACGCCGACGTGCCGGGAGCCAATGGGCGCTCGACTCGCGAACCCGTCAGCGATCCCGGCTCTGGCCCCGCTGCTCTTTTCGGAACCCGCGCATCCCTTTCCCTGCAACCAAAATACCCAGTCCTGCAATGGTCCCCGCGTTCACAATCACGCGAGAGGGCAAAGGGAGAGAGGGGAAGGGAGCACAGGGAGACTAGAGAAGGGAATCGGAGTTTTTAGAAAAAGCGGAAGAAAAGGGGGGGGGTGAGGGGAGAGAAGAGCGAGAAAATAGTATTGATTTGCTGTTAAGAAGTCCGAAGAGGGAGGGGAAAGAGGACAGGAAGAGAAAAAGGAATCTTGTCGGCTTACCTTTAAACTCCAGCGCTGCCGCCACGCACCTCCTCAAACACGCGCTTGAATAGTCCAAAGACACTGAGAGCAGAGGAAGGGAATCCCTGAAGGAACCCAGGGGAAGTGTGTTAACTCCAGGAGCCGGAGCTCCGGGTGGGCCGGCGGACTCCGGGCTCTGATTTCTCCCCCAAAGAGCCCAGGCGTCCCGGGTCTGGCCCAGCTGGGCAGCCGGTCCCTGAGGGGGAAATGGAGGGAGATCCGCGTCCACCAGGCACTCTCGGTAGGGGTGGAAGACAAGTGGCCTGCTGCTTAAAACCGGGGTGCCAGCCTCGTCTCCAATAGGGGCCCGCGCTGGAAGAAATACGTGGCCAGACACTTTCTCCCGAGCGGGGGAAATAGTGCCCCGAGGCGTTCTCTATCGCCGAGGACAGCCGAGGTTCACGGTGCTATCACAGGCCGGCTTGGGACTCGGGAACCGAGTGGTGGGGCCGCAGCCTGCATGCCCTCCTTGCCACCAGGCAGATCTCAGTCTCAATTTCTCTGTCTGTCTCTGTCTCCTTCTCTCTCTCTTTCCCCCTCCCACCCTTCCTCGCCCTCTCCGGCCGCCCTTTTGGAAAGGAAACAGTCACTGTGGATACACTTGGGACCTGGAGCGTGTCTTGACTGTGAAGCCTCGTCGGAGGGTATCAACTTGCATTATTTTCTCTAGGACGTCTCCAACCTGTCTCTTGTTGAATGTCAGAGTAATGGGAAGTGCCAGTGACAAGACGGCGTATTACTCCTGATTAAGTGCCGTGTCAACCTAATTAGCAGAGTAATTATAAGGTGCTAATGAATGATTCAAAGTTCTCTGAGTTACATTCTACTCCAAATTACCATTTTAAGAACCCTATGAATCTGAGTGCCTGGCATCGCTTCGTAGCTAGGTGCAGAATGATGGTAGAAAATGGCCTTTTAAATCTCCCAGGGCTGGGCTGAAATCTGGGTTTAGTTGCGATTCTGAAGGTCTCTTACCGGGGGCCGGCTTTTTTCTGTTGAGGACTTGCGGGTGGGGTTGATGTCTGGGAGGCAAATGACCTCCTGGGACAAGATCCTGCCTTTCTGTTGGAACTACATCTGTGTGAGTCCTCGGTCTGGAAGGGGGTAGGTGGGAGACTAATCCTTCCTGCGTTTTCCTAGGGAATTCGATGTGTTTGACCCGGGGGGGCGGGGCGGGGAAGCCCGCGCTATTTCTAGGTTTTGTTTCTTAGCCATCTTCGTGCTGTTTTCTTACGGGTATGTCTCTGAGGAGAACAGCGGAGAGCTAGAGGAGGAGATATACAACCTAGGCGGCTCTCAGAAGACGAGGGGAGTTTGGCGGAGGAACCAGGGATCGTGAGCTGAGGCGGGGACACGGGGCGAGCAGCAGAAAGAGGCCCACGGCGGCCTGAGCGGGTGCGGGGAGTCCCTCGGGAGCGCTTGGTGGGCCGGCTGTGTGGGGTCCCGCCACTCTGGGCCGGGAAGCCGAGAACTGCCTGAATGACGCCTGGAGCATGGTTGGAACAGCTGCCTTTGGAGCGGGAACTGCGCACTGGCCAAGCAAACCCTCCTGGGAGCCTGCCGGCCGGGCCTCAATCTCGCGCCGGGGGAACTCGGAACCACGGGCCTGGGATTTAAGAAGGCATCTCTCTTATCCAAGGCGGCAGTGTCCCGCCCACAAAACCGGGCCCCCTGCGCCCCTGGCACAATTGGCTTCTGTAGGAAGGGCGCTGGGGCCGCCTGAGGCTGCAGGCGGACGAAACTTACCCTTCTCCCTTCAAATACCAATTTCGGTTCTTCTCAGTCTGACATCACCCACCAACTTTCCAAAGGAGGTGTGTTTCCTCCTAGACCTGGGGCTCCCAGCCGCACCTCCCTGTCGGCTTTTGCTGGGTGAGAAGTGGGGAGGGGTGAAAACAAATTTAAGATCCTGAAATGAAGGCATTGCACAAATCAGTTATTCTCTACCTTGATAAATAATTCATTTAAACCAGTTTTTGTTTTGTTCCGACGCCTAAAATGACTCAAGAGCTCGTAAGGCTGATCGCACTGCTTGTGTTGGGTGGTTTGACAGGATTTTTTGCTTGGAATAATTCACAGCATTAGCAGGGGAGACAGAAATATGACCCGATGAAAAAATGAAATCTAAAAAGAAAGGAAGAGAGAAGATGGAAGTGTTGAGGGGGAGGGTGTGTTCATTTTTATAAAAACTCTCAAGGGAAGCAAACAGAAGCTCAGTAGGCCTCACCTTGTGAATGTCTCGGATAAGCTTTTCTTAAAAGGTTAAGATCATAGATTTCTTTGGGTGGATGTTAGGAGATCAGTTCTGGGAAACGACAGCTGTGAGGGAGAAAATACGATCTTGGTTTTTATCAAGACCCTACTTGGGGTCCCTACCAGGGAGGAAAAGGTAGTACTGGCCTGAATATCCGAAAAGAACTTGAAGACTAGAAGGCAAACTTAAAGAAAAAATTCTTCAGACCTGGGGTTTTGTTTTTTAACTTTGCTCTGCTCTTTTTTCTTTAAACATGTCCCTCTTTTGCCCTTTTTCCCAAGAGTATATATACTGTTTGTCCCCAAAGAAGTCGTGTACTTTTTAGCAGAGCAAGCATAATTAACTTTTCATTTGAAAATCAAATTTCAGACCTAGAACAAGGTTCAGAGAAGTCACATTTCCAATCCCCACGAATAGAAAAAGAGCTGCATTAACTAGATTAATCTCTGAGTTTCGCGTTGAAGTTAACGTACAAAGAAATATACTCCATAAACGGACATAGTTTTGAAAACGATCTTCCACTTTCAGGTCTTCATTTTTCTTAGAAATAAAAGACAAAGGAAGAAAGAGAATTCTTTAATTTTTGAAAGCTTTTGAAATTCCTGCAGAGAAAGCTTTTTTTTTTTTTTTTGCCAACTATGAATAATAAAGAACTTTTCCTTACTGGCTCTGAAGAACACATCAGTCTTCAACACCACTAAAAATGCTTCCTCCCCACCACAGAGAATGATTCGAACATTCGAATATTTTAACAAGTTCTTGATACATTCTAAGTGGCCCTCTTTTACAATCAAAATTTGGTATTTGGGATTGTGTTAAACTGGAGCATAAGGTTTAAAAAAAAAACAGAACTGAACTTTGAAGAAACGCACCTCTAGATTACAATGAAGTTAGAACTGATGTTTCTTCCTATCGCATTTAATTTGAATGTTTCTGAGGATCCACTTGATGACAATGCCAGCTGACGGGAATGGAGTGCAAAGGCGCTTCCCTCCACTGGGCGGCGCCAAGAGCCCCAAACCGAAAGAGCCTGCTATTGTTTCTTTTTATAAAAGATGCAAGATACACAAATAAGCTCTCCTCCTCCTAAGGTTGATTCCCTGACTATAGTGTGACCTCTCGTCCCCTGTACAAAGCTATAGAAACGTTGAAAGCATCCTTGCTTGCTTGCTTTGTTTTTTCAGCCTATCAGTATATTTCCAACTACTTAAGGATTTGAAGCTTGTTTGCTTAGGAAAATAATATTCTAAAACACTGATTAAAAACACTGAAATTAAGTCCCTTAAACTGAAACCAAGAGGGTGGAGATTGGGAGGAGAGAGACAAAAAGTAAAGTGAGAGCAAAGAACAAGGTACCTGAAAACTGTTTAACAGAACAACAGGTTTAAATGATAGTCTATGTCATTGCTAATTGTTCAAAGGGAATAGAAGTTTTAAGAGGTGGTTCAGACACCATAATAAAATTGGTGAGAGCTATAAGCTTCACCACAAAGATCACCAGTTCAGAAGTGACCTAGTGAAGTTGGTTCTCTTTGGGGGTTAGATCTGTGTTGTGCCCAGCAAACAGCAGGAAGGCAAGTAGACATGAGAAGGACAGGACGCTGGAAGAGGGAGTTTCAGTCTCATTTTGCTACTTTCCAAAGTACTTGAACAAGGCACTTAACCTTTCTGGTCACCAGCTTCCTTCTCTATTAGAGAAGAGAATCATCCTTGCCTAGAATAGGGTATTTGTGATGACCTAGTAAGACTCTCTATGTAAAGACCTAGTAAGCTCTCTACAAAATGTGAAGCAAGAGTTTGACAAATGAACAAGGCAGAGGTGGCAATTATTTGGCAGAGGTGCTATAGGTAACATACAGTAGCTGTATTTTTTTCACTTTTCCTTGCTTACTCATTTTGTTCATTCACTTAGCCCATAAACATTGCACAATATGCTTACTGTGCCAGGTGCTTGAGAATGAGAGAGTTAACAGGAGCCTGAATATGCTAAGTTGTCACAATGCCATGAGGGCAACATGAATCTGCTGCAGTGAGGATGCAAAAGAAAGACTGGGGAGTCCTACGCTGGGAGGAGATAGGGGAACAGAAAGGCTTCCTAAAGGAAACAAAGTGGGTGTTCAGTCATGAAAGAAAAGGGATGTATCCCAAGTAGAGGGATATGATACAGTGAGGGATTTTCATGGTAGCTAAGAGTAATAATGGTGCAAAAATATCCAAAGATTGTCAAACCTTTAATCTCCTAACTGCAGTGCTGGGCTACAAATGTGTGGGCACATATTGGCTCCAGGGATCTCTCCTGTGTGCTTCAGGAAGGTACAAAATACTCTTTGAGCATCTTGAAGGGAAAAGGAAATTACTACATGTGTTCACAGACCTCAGCAGCAGAATGTTACAGCAAGTTACACAGTCTTAGATTTTTGCTCCCAAGAGACGGTTCAGCCCCCTCCTACCAAGACTGTAAGGGAATAGGGGAAGCCCATATCTATTCCTTTCTACTTTCTAGAGTTCCAAATTTTGGAAGGAGAATGAAGCCTCCCTCCAAGTCGGGGATGGAGGCAGAAGAAACGACGAAGTGGAAGCAGTTGAAGGGGCGGAGAGAGAACACGGGGAGAGATTTTATTTCACCTCTCCTAAACTGAATCATTTCCATTCAAGACTGGCTCCTGAAGAAATGAAAGAGCCCCCGTGTGACAACGTCAGTACTGCTATAAACAGAGCTCTTAAGGCTCTAAGGTTCATGAAAGAAGTTGATTCTTCTACTAACTCCTGAGATTCAGAGGGAATGGAGGAGCCCAGAAAGAGGAGAGACGAAAGCCTCAGAGCGCTGGGCGAAGGTGCCAATCAGGGAAGGGGAAATTCATTTGCGATGTTAATTAACAAGCGGCTAATTAAAACGGCACTTTGAGCGCTAATCAATCGCCTTATTAAGTTAGAGCCGTCACTGGAACAAATTGAAAAGCTCCCCGCCCCGGCTTCTGCCTCCTGTGCGGGCGGGGTTGAGTTCCCAGATGCCCGGCGAGGGAAGGGCGGGGGCGGTCCGCATCCACTCCGACAGACTCTGGGGGTTTGCAACATCCTCCAACTCCAGGGTTCACCCGGGTCGAACCGCTTGCCCCTGCCCCAGGATCTTCTGAACTGGACACGCGTCTAGGAGGCGATCTCTAGTCCGGACGAACCCGGCAGAGAAACTGCTGCGGAAAACCACTGAATCAACAGCAGCTAGCGCGGACATAGTTTCTGGGAAGAGGGACCCCAAAATGCGCGGGGAATTGAACTGTGGGCCCACAAGCAGTGGGGAGGGAGCAATTCAGCCCGAGAGGGGGCGCTCTCAGGTCAGGACCACACATTCCCCACTGCGGAACAGACTGATAGCCTGTTTGAAAACTCTGCTTAGGTCCTTGCCTTTGTCCAGCCTAGCAGCCAAGAGCTGGCCTGTCTTGAGGCATCGAGCACTGGACGGCCAGCCTCTTCGTCTCGGCCTCCTGGGGCTCCACTAGAATGGAGTGAGAGGAGGGAAGAGGGAGTGGGTATGCTGATCGTCTGGGACGCTGGTACACCATTAGTCACTCTGTGCCTTCCACCCAACCCGATCACGCTTCCCCCACGCCCTTGACCCTCCCAACTCGCTAGGAGAATTTAAGATGTCCAATCTCCATTTTAAGGAGCCTTCCGCATTTTCTAATTGTTAAATGCCTGATTGGCACCAAATTCCCAAGGGAAAAGTATTTGGCAATAAGATGGGGGCTGTAAATGTAAATGCTAATTAGGTAGGTCCTCTTCCCGAAACTCCACCTATCTGGCGGCCCTTGTTAGAGAAACACTTCCGGAGCGCACACCGCAGCATTCCTGGGGTATACAGCAAAAGTGCAGGAAAAAGACCCCAGCGGACTCCGGTACGGTTCGCTTTTCACGGCCTGCTACAGAGAAAAGAGGACGCTGTTAAAAGGTCTTTTGCGTGGTGGGTGGTACATGGCATAGCAGAGGTGTAGTTTGTGTGTCCGCAAAGACACAGGTATGTCCTTGAGCCGGCCTGTCGGCTTGTCTGCGACGTGCATCGGACTGCGGCTGTTCATGGGTCTGAGACGTGCTTCGGCTGTCCCGGGAGAACCGAACGAACGGCTCCCACGTGCAAAGTTCAAAAGCATTAATATTTTCATCATATTATCATTATTCAATATAATAATATTTGCTCTGTTAGCGGCACTAATTAGGCCACATTAAAACCGTAGTGTCTCCCTAATGGTGCGTAATGTGCCCACACTCACATTTTTCTCTCTCAGGATGGGCGGCTCTTGGCTGGCAGGGGAGAAGAGACAGGCAAGCAGTGCGCTGGATTAAGGTTTGACACTCTCCAACACACACAGACACACACAGACACACACACAGAGCCAGGTATCTTCCGGGTGGGATCTGCCTCCTGCGCCCTGTCGATAGTACCCTCCGCTGTGCACTCGGCCCTGCGCCAAGCGCCCCGCCGTCTCCTCCCACGCCCTGGCTCTTTGAACTCGGCGGATTGATTTTGCTACCCTTCCCCCTTTTGTG
>ML662496.1:5480992-5568492 GCA_007570785.1 Antilocapra americana
TTGTCAGTAATTTGCAATAAGTGTCTGCAGCATTTCTGCAGGGACCCAGAAATCATTATTGGCTGCAGATCTGCACGGTTCCTAATTGGAAGCATTGGGCCTTATCAGCTGAGGATTTCCTAGGACCTTTGACAGATACCAATACTAAAATCATTGTTCACTTGTCAATTTAAAAGACCATTAAAGCAGCTTATTTTGGTTTTAATTGGAACCTCCTCCCTTCCAAAGCCTGGCTTTGGGGGGGTGGGGGGGAAGCACTACCCAGGCGCGCGCGCGCACACACGCACGCGGATGACGGCGTGTAGGTCGCCCGGCGGGCTCGGGCCGGGCGCCGGGACTCCCGATGCAGCCGCCGCCACCACGCGAGATACGCGGGGCCGCAGCCTCGAATTTCCAGATTCCAGCAGCAGCAGCAGCAGCAGCAGCAAGTCGAGCTCGAGCGCTCCCAATTAAATACCGCATTCGCTTAAAGATTTTTCGCAAAAAAGTGCACCCGGGCCAAAAATCAATCCCTCTCCCCAGCCTGACCGGGTGAAAATAGATACGAAACATATTCATGCGCTGAGCTCGCCAAGCTGCCCAGCGCGGAACTTTTTTTTTTTTTTCCTTTTAAATAAAGCGAGGAGCACTTCCGCGGCTCGGCAATCCTGCTAAAGCTGGCAGATGCAGCAAAACTAATATGTGTAAATGCTTTAAAGCAATAATCTGCTTACAGCGACACTTCCCCGGATCGGCGGCAGGACTGAGGGGGAAAGAGAAGGCGCTTGGCAGCCGGGGGAAAGCGAATTGTTTTGACACCGCCATTGAATAGCAAAGCCTGGTGGATAATCATTTCATACGATAATTGTGGGCAAGTAAAAAAATAATAAAAAGAACCTACCCACTTCACCCACCCCCTTTACCTTCCCCCATCAAACTGAGCGATGAGTTCTGCTCATTATTTTTACCTTGCTCACATCACTGGGTCCCTTCTAAATGAAATAGACTTAATGATAATACTAGAAGGTAAACGGAGCGGGAATAATATTTACTGTATAATCATTTGGGCTCTGTTAAACTCAGCACTTCCCTTTATCCCAAGAATCTCACTAATTGCTTCCAATCGGAAAATGACCAGGCAGATTTCTTTTGTTGCAAGGTTATTTGCACCTAATGTTAAAAGAATATATGTGTTTTTGTTTTAAAGGTTCATCCTTATCCTCTTCCCTCCCCCTTCTAATTTTAAGTAGCTGATGTTTTGTTTGGCTGCTGTTTTATTTGCTGTCAAAAAGAATATGATGCAAAAACCACTTAAGCATGTATACAACCCATGGAGGGATTCATTTGACCTCATTATACTGCAATAAAGAAGAAATCCAGTTTGTTAAATATCACCGAACCGCATGCATTTCACATCAGATCATAAGAGCAATGCTTCAAAAGATTATCCCAGAAAGTGCTTAGAAAGATGGAATGGGTTAACTTTGCTTGCCAGAAGGTGTTCTGACAAATACAGGAAAAGAGAGAGATGTGCAACCCCCTTTAAGAGCAGAGCAACTGAAGAAAAAAGAGATTTATGCTTTTAATTAATGGCAATTAAACCATGCCTGTTGGCTTGGCCTATGGCAATTGTTCCCTGCAAAAAAGGAGGCCGAGCTGGTGACAAGCATTTGAATCCGCTAAGTTCTGTCAAGGGAGCTGACTCTGCAGGCATCAAAACCAAACTAAATCAATAAAAGAATTAAACTTTTATAAATTGCATTTTGACAAGTATCAGATACCGTTAAGCTTTGATATTATGAATTCCTTGGAGGTGATGCAAACAAGAAGGGCCGCAGTTAGAGATCCAAACAATCAAAGAGGCTTGTTAACATGCGCTGTCAAATGCATCAGTGCTATTAATTACTACAAATTAATGTGACTCTCTCTTCCTCTGGTGATTGGAATAATAATCAGCCAGATTCATGCAATGAGCACAGAGAACATATGCAACCCTGCCAAAAATAATAAGTTTAAAAAACAGTAGACATTTACAGTCTCTGTGTTCAAAGGCTGGATGGTTTTCTTGTTGCCAGTTGTGACCTCACTTGACCCCATCTTCCCCAGCCCTGGGATCTTCTTCATGTGTTTTTTTCCTGTGTGATGACAGAGGGAGGCATCATGCTCTTGCCAATAATTATTGGAGCAGAGAATAAAATCTTTATTGTGTTCCACTGAAGTGTGGGGGAAACAAGAATCCTATCCAAAGTGATGGTTTTCTAGGAAATGAACCCCAATTCCAGAAGTCCTGTAATTTGGCCACTTTGTAGCTTGAAAACTTTGCTCTCAAGAAGGTTGATAATTAAAATTACATGAGGCTGTCACTCAGGGCAGTAGGCAGGACTCTTGGGGGGAAATGGGAACCCTGCTTAGAGACTCTGGGTACCTAGAATGATTCAAGCAGTTTCCCTCAGCATTTTGTGATATTCTACATTCACAAACGACCATTGCCAGGATTCGTCTGTTGCCTCTCAGATCCACATTTTAAAACGTAATGTGATTTTCATCTTAACAGAAGAATTGTGATTCTAGATCCCTAAACCCCTACTTCACCCAGTGAAGTGCCTCAAGCTAAACAAATACTTGTCATTAAATGGAATAATTCATATTTTCAAAAACATTTTAAAAGCAAACATATTACAGATTAATTGTTAATAGTCTTCCTTGTGCTTTATAATGTATGATTTTTTTATTTTGCTAATCTGGAAATCTTAACACACTCCTTCGGAGAGTTGCCTTGTGCCTTCAACTTTTTACTTGGTGAACCAATAGCGTTTGGTTTCTCACATCTGAGGAGCTTCCAAATGTTTGTACTGTCTTTTTAGATTAACTGAAGAATGGCATTTAGCCACATGATATGGGAATTTATAATACTGGGGGTTCTTTTATATAGCAGAGATTGTACATCTCACAATTTCAACTAATTTTCATTTAGTTGAGTGGGGTGTAGGGTGGAGATGAAGGTGGCAGAGAGTGAACCTCTAATTCTCTCTTGCCGTTGGAAATAGGGTTACGATTTGGGAATAACATGATGTCTCTTCCTATTGGCTTGAGATGATCCATAGCTCTAGAATATCACCGTTTTCTAGTTGTGTTATAGGCAACTATGTGTTAGTTGTGTGGGTTTTCTTAATTGGAGAGAGAGAGAAACCATAATGACATACCTCCTAACTTGCAGTAGGAATGGTGCCAGGTGTATATTGGTGTTCAGACTAATTATTTGATTTTTACTATTGACTATACCTAAGTGTGTTTTTAACACAGAGAGGAATTATCTTGACACCATCTGGTAGCAGTTTTTCATGTCTGACAAAATTTAAAACTCAGTTTGAAGCTTGGCCAATGATAAATATGCTTTGGATTCCATATGACCTTGGTCGACCTCTGACCATATATGAATCAGGGCATTTGTCTCAAACTGTGGTTACAGAATTTTATTGATGTACCTAATCTGTTACCCAGGAACCACAATTCTTATGATAGATAGAATACTTACTTGGATAGTGACAAGGAAGTTTGTGATGATTTTTTTGCCGTTTTCATTGTCAAAAAATGGATCCTGGCTCTAAGTCTGGATTTAAGCTTGAGTTTTCCATTTCAAGGGCTTCTCAAAATCTGTTCAGAAAGAGCATTAAAGGGGGCAGAGGGGAAACAAATGCTTATAAAGCCTCCACAGAAAAGTCTGATAGATAAAAATATGGTTCTAAGGGTGAGCTTCTTTCCTTCGCTATGTGCTCACTCAGCAAATGCAGAAGGAATTTATTGTTGGAAATTTGTGTAATCATTTTTATCTGATTACTTGGAAAGATGCTACAAGAGCTCTAGCCTCTATTTTAGAAATCCTGGTCTTATTATAAGCATGTTTAAGTTCCTCCAAATGTCTTTATGAATTTGAAGGGGCTACTCAAGCTTTGTCACTTATTTTTAACAATATAATTTTCTAAGAGCGGAACATTCTTGCTAAGCCTGACATGTGATATGTAAGCACATATTGACCATTCACTATTGCTTTAATGCTTCCTGGCAGCAGTGGTACATCAGGCAGAATTCAAACAACACATTTGCCTGGAGTTCAGTATCCATTTAAATCAAATGTGTCACCTTTCCATTTTTTAATACTGCTTTTTACTTTGATTAAAATCCAAGTTACTAAGTGCCCTGTAAATTTGATGACGGGCCTTGATATGAACAACCCACATTCTAAGTGGGAAAAAGAGTGACTGAAGTGCCCCTGTTAATATAATAATGTAATTATCTTTTTCTAGAGAGTTAATTTACAAAATATTTGTACTCAGTACATTTTTCACTATTGTTTTGAAGGTCTCTCATTTATAAACCTTCATATGTGTGGCTGTGAATATGTGTATGTTTTCATTGTGAGGGGAGTTATCCTTCCCCACTCTTTTCCACTCTTTTCTCTTCCTTGAAACTAAATGATTCATAAATTATTATCAATTTGATAGCAGTGAAATTTGTGAATCCTCACAAATTTTACACCAGCTGGAACTCAAGAACTATTATTTTAAAACTTTTTCTTGTTATAAAAAGGGGGATGGTGGTGGTGGTGAGGGTGTTCAAAATTTCATACACAGAAATATGGATATATATTCTAAGACACTTATTCATGTACAAGTATACCAATATAATGTATGGCTATTGATTTCTTAGAAAATATGTCTTCATTTGAGAGTGAGTTATCTCTTTTTACTTTGCTCACGTTGAAAATGGCAGATGAATGATCAGCTGTCGGTTGTTCCTCACCAGGTGGAGTGATAGATGAACAGACACTTTAATTTAGCCCCTTTGTGTTTGCCCATAGTTTGAGATTTTTGTTTTTTATGATAGTGTACCAGATAGAATGAAGCTCCACCTACTTGGTGCAATGTACAATGAGACAAATAACAAGTGTAGATATTGATGTTTGTTTACGACACTGCATATTGTCCTAAGAAGGGGTTTGCAAGAGAAACTTTGAATGTTTCACAGACGGATAAGTAACTAATGGAACACACACCATATTTGTTTCAATCCTAGTTATAGCTACTAAAATTGACAACAGTTCTTCTCCCCCATATGAAAATTTTGTGATTTGGAAGGAAAGAAGCTGACTTTTTACTTCACTATTTCTTGGTCAAGAGGGCATAGAACTGAATGTTACCTCTGAACCTGGTCTGTAATTTTATGGTCATTATTTTATGGTGGTAAAAAATAATTGCAAATATTATATTAATTATAATATTAAATCAGTTTTTAAGAAAACAGAGAGTACTTCTATATATATATCAAAGGATACACTTTGTGGATACATCCCAAATATAACCTTAAATTCAGTTCAGTTCAGTTCAGTTGTTCAGTCGTGTCCAACTCCTTGCAACCCCATGAAACACAGCACGCCAGGCCTCCCTTTCCATCACCAACTCCCAGAGTTTACTGTTGAGCAATTATTTTTTTCAGCTGCAGAGAAGACTTTTATGATCTGACTTTCCCATGTCACAAGTTTTAAGACTTGAGACCTAAATTTATTAACTACCAGCACTAGTGGTTGTAGACATGACCCTCTCTTTCATTCCTGGATCTAGATGGTAGCTTTCCTTTCTTCATCAACCTTCCTGCTTATGTTGTATTTTGTACTTTCTAGCTTGATATTTAGTAAATCCTTCTAGTCAACCAAAGCATGAATATCTAGTAAATCCACTAGACTGCACAAAATACAACCCATCAACCATCATCATACTCTTTCTTTAGTAATACAGTTACTCAGTGATGTGAACATCGCTCTTCTTTCCCCACACAGAAATGGCAACAGTTCTGACAGGGTGTGTTTTTCTTGAGCATATAGGGGGAAATTAGGGCTTCATTGATCCATATCCAACCTGATTTGAAGAAGGCTACATTAACCTTGTGAGGTCTTGGGCAAGTCATTAATTTGATGGAATTCTGGTTTTACATTATAAAAAAAATGATTAAAGCTCGTATATTCATCCCAAAAGTGTGCTAGACTCTACTGTGTCCCTGAGGATACAATCATGCATAATACAAGTGAAGCTCTGAATTTCCGGAGCTTATACACAGAGAAAATAGAGGAGAAAACAAATATAGGACAAAGGAGTTGATAAGTATAATGGTTGTAGTGGTACCAAAGGCCGTAAGAACATGGGGGCGGGACGTCTAACCCAGCCTGGATATGGCATGAAGGACTAGGGAATGCTTCTTGGAGAAAGGTATGGCTGTGGCAAAGGATAAGTAGAAGTTGGCTAGAGAAAGAGAGATAGTGAAAGAGAGAGTGGAAAGAATGTACCAGGCAAGAGAAAAGGCAGAACCCACATCAGAGATAAGAAAAAATCATGGCAAAGTCAAAGGATGATGTTTTGACTGGTACACAGAGTTTGAGAGAAGAGTGTACAGATGAGGTAAAAAGAATTTTCTAATATTAGAGTATAATTGTTTAAAAGTGAGCACTGGGTATTGCTAGTCTTGGTTGTATAAATATGATTTACTAGTAGTGATGGAGTCAACTAAGAAATTTCTAGAATGCTTCCTATGTGCAAGGCACTATGCTCAAAGCTGCAGATGACATAAAGACAAATAAAACATCCCACACTTTCAAACAAGTTTATAATCTAGCAGGGAGGATAAGCAGGTAAATAATTAACTAGAAATATGGTACAGAATGAAATGGGTCCTCTAGCGGAGATTAAGAAAACTGTTGTAGAACACCAGAGAAATGGTGATTTGGTTTAGGAATGAGGGTGGAACTTAATAAAGTTGTTGATGAACTGTACCTTGAAGGATGAGTAAAAGTGATCCTGTTTCC
The DNA here is from genome assembly GCA_007570785.1 of Antilocapra americana. Classification (NCBI taxonomy): domain Eukaryota; kingdom Metazoa; phylum Chordata; class Mammalia; order Artiodactyla; family Antilocapridae; genus Antilocapra; species Antilocapra americana. The sequence continues at coordinate 5,487,825 of ML662496.1, forward strand.
ATTTCTATATATCTAAATGAGTATATATTATTAAGTTATCCAACAGCAGAAAAGAGATATCAGAATCTTGCTCAAAGATAAGCAATTATGAAAATAATAAATGTGCATTCAATTCTTCATTGATTTTTTTCTTATTAAACATAAGTCCAGATGTTCCACATCATATAAAATGTGAAAATATGCTAGCAAAATAAAGCCATAGAACTAGAAAAGGTCTTAATCATACAGAATAGCTTCCTTTTATTGTTTTTTAATACATAAAAACTGAAGTCCAGAAAGTTAAGAAACCTGCTCAAGATTATGGAAATAGTTTAAAAGTGGAGACCAGACTTCTAGTCTGCTAATATTTATACCACACTCAGGTTGCATTCCAGCATGTTTCAAATGTTGATGAACAAATTAATCCAAACCAACATGTATTAACATATATAGAAATTATCTAGGACCTGTCTATGGTAAGCCAGTTTTTGTTTATTTAATACTAGTAGATTTCTTACTGAAGGAGGTGAATGATAACGCTCTAATGGCAGAAAGTGAAGAGGAACTAAAGAGCCTCTTGCTGAGGGTGAAGGAGGAGAGTGAAAGAGCTGGTTTAAGACTAAACGTTAAAAAAACAAAGATCATGGCATCCAACCCCATTACTGCATGGCAAATAGAAGGGGAAAGGTGGAAGCAGTGACAGATTTCCTTTTCTTGGGCTCCACAATCACTGCAGATGATGACTGCAGCCATGAAATCAGAAGACGAATGCATCTTGGCAGGAAAGCAATGACAAACCTAGACAACGTGTTGGAAAGCAGAGACGTTACTCTGCCGACAGAAATCCAAATAGAGAAGGCTGTGGTCTTCCCAGTGGTTGTGTACAGTTGTTAGAGCTAGACTGTAAAGAAGGCAGAACCTGAAAGAACGGATGCCTTTAAACTGTGGCGCTGGAGAAGACTCCTGAAAGTCCCTTGGACAGCAAGGAGATCAAATCAGTCAATTTTAAGGGAAAATAACCCTGCATATTCACTGGAAGGACTGATGCTGAAGCTAAGCTCCAGTATTTTGGTCATCTGATGCAAACAGATGATTCATTGAAAAAGTCCCTGATGCTGGGAAAGATTGAGGACGAAAGGGGAAAAGGGCATCAGAAGATGATGCAATGAACGTCATCTTGATGAATTTGGGCAAACTCTGGGAGATAGTGAGGGACAGGGAGGCCTGGCATGCTGCAGTCCATGGGATCACAAAGAGTTGGACATGACTGGGCAACTGAACAACAACAACAATAGTTGATTTACAATTTTACGTTAGTTTCAGGTATACAGCAAAATGATTCAGTTGTACATATACGTATATCCATTCTTTTTTGATTCTTTTCTCATATGGGTTATTATAGAATATTGAGTAGAGTTCCCTGTGATACCCAGTAGGTCTTGGTTGATTATTTTATATATGGTAGTGTATATATGTTAAGCCAAAATTCTAAATGTATCACTCCCCCGCTTTCCCCTTTGGTAATACCAATTTCTAATATATGCTAATTGTTTCTTCATGTACAAATGATTTTGTAGAGGTATATGCTAATTTGTAGAGCAGATGAATTCCAGACTGACCTCTTCAGTATCAGCAAAGTGTAACTACTGATACTTATGTAAGCCTTAAAGAAGTCCTTAGTAAATCCAGCCTAACAACTTTAAACATGTTATTGATTTCATTTTATTTTTGTTAACACCATATCTCTATTAGTTAGCATTAGTTTTTCTAAGTTGTAATTCTCTGTTCTTATGCTACTTATAACGAGTAGAACCTTATATTAATCATTTCTGTTTACCTAGTACATAACAGAGACACACAGCCATTTACTACTAGGTCAACATTAATTTAACCAATGAAAATATACATGCCTTGGCTATATTTATATAACTACATTTACCAGAGTGGTGTCTGGTTGATTCAGTAGCTTTAAAGACTGATATGTATCATTATACAGAAGAAAAACATCAAGAGGACTTGAAACATTTTCTTTCTGTTCACTGATCCTTCATATCCATGTGATATGCCACCATTACAGTCTTTCCACATACACTAACTTACTTAACATGGTTCTAAAGACCAAGTAACATTTAAAAAGATAGCTGACACATTTTGAGAAGATGGGCCTAAATCTGGCATTCACTTTGGAGTCAATGAAAAAGTGTAGGAATTTGGAGACTTTTACTTAATTATTATTTTTAAGTTTTTAATATAGTCTTTTGTTTTTCTAATAGTATTAGTAGAAATGAAAACAGCAATTTGGTCATTTATTATATTTTGCTCACATCATAGATTAGAGTTGAAATCTTTTATCCATTCCTAAAAAAAAAAATGTGTATCTCTGCTTTGGGTTGAAAGCTCAGTTCTAAGGATGGGAGCATCTTATTTTATTGAGATGAAATCTCCATCCAGTAACCTGTCTCCATTGGTATCCATTATTTCCATTGTCAATGCAGATGCTGTCTGTTCCTCTATAGCTTTGCATATGAGATGTTTTCTAGGGTCCTTACTGTATAGTGAGTGGATAACAGCTTGGGTTCAGGCATCAGGGTTTGTTATGTGACCTCAGTCACTCATTGACAAAAGTGTAACAAAAGTCAGTGACCGTGAGGATTAAAAGCACTACCACTAGTGACATGCTTAGCATAGTTCTCAATAAATTATTTTTTAAAATTGTATTTTATGCTAATATTAATCCTGGTCCCCTATGAATATATTCTCATTTATCAATGTACCTCTTAAAATTCAGTCCCCAAATTCAGACAAAATATTTCAAATGTTAGCCATATGTTTACTAATTAATGAATTTGATTACTATTCCCCTAAGACCTGGCAGAAAAGAACATCTCTTTCAATACAATAAATAAGCCATATGTAGAAAGGCCATGATGAGACTCAGATATATAAACAGAGACATGATTTTCTAACTTTAAGCAAGTTATTCCAAGGATTCATTTCCTAGGGTGAGAGAAGACTATGTGGCTTGACTGATACTTATAAAACTACAAGAATTCTTACAACAAATGTAAGCAAAAGACGTGCTTACATCAACCAAAGTCCTTCCCTTACTTCAACAGTGGGTGTTCCCCAGCAACAAAATTGAGTGCAGGGATACAGAAGGAAAGATACTGGGAGATAGGAGTTTGTAATCTCATTATCAGTAGCTGGTGTATTATAGCCTTAGTGGCCTACTGTTTTAATATTGCAGCACACTAGGCTGTTTTTCAAGTACATTGTCTTCAGCCTATAATTATCTATTGGAAAAATTCATAGATCTTGCTATTGTTACGATGCTGTGTTGTGGACTAAAACCTTTTTCTTTACTCAGGTAGGAGCCAAAACAAACAAACAAAATCAGTAGCTCCCCTGGAACATAATCCTTCATGTGAATACTAAATTATTCCTAAAGACTGAGGAGCAGGTCTACTTTTACAGCTTCCTGGTTTTCTCTGGCCCAGCCCAACTGAGGTTGCTCTATCTTAGGAAAAATGATGACATGTGAAAACTTACCTATATCTTCTACAGATAAATTTCTTTTTAATGCTTTTTTTTTTTTTTTGCCACATGGCTTACAGGATCCTAGTCAGGGATTGAACCCAGCCCTTGGCAGTGAAAGTGCACCAGGGAATTCATTCTACATGTACATTTCTTTCTGTACTGTATTTTCCCACAGTGACAAGGGGTCTTAAAGGGGCCTGATGGCTTCCTACTGTTTTAACTCCCAACTCACTATAAAATAAAAGGAATTCTGATAACTAGTAAGTAGCAAAAAAAAAAAAGAAAGAAATCTTACATCATTATGGCAGGATGGGGCTTAGAAATTTTGCCTCATGACCACTGTTCTAGCCAGGAACAACATTTCTCACAATTCTCTGTCCCTCCAGTCCTGCTCAGAGTCAGCATGTCTTCCAGTAAGAGACACCCATGTGAGAATTGAAAGGCTGAAAAGAAGAGGCTGCAATTTACAGTTAGCAACATGAGTAGATGTGAGATTCTAAAGAACTACCAGGTGAGATTCTAAAGAATTACCTCAGTTAGTGCTATAAACTGAGAAAAAAGAGATTTCCAGAGGATCTGAAAAATTTGCACTCTAGTGAACCATCAGCTTTACTGTGGCAGCCTGAGACCATCGCTGATAGCTTCCCAGATCTTGGTTCCCTAACTCTTCCAGCAGTTGGGTATGCCTCTAGTTCCCTACATCAAAACCCTTCATACTTGAAATACATAGAATGGCTTTTGTTTCCCTGACTGAACCTGAACTATGTTGGCATCACCTAAATCAACTACTCATGGATACATGAGTTCCATTTATGACTCATCCAATGAGTTGGCATTCAATTTGTTCTTAGACATTTAAAGAAATATGGAAATTGCTAGCTTCAGAAAGCACATTTCATCATAGAATTGCTCAAACTGTTAGAAAGAGTATCATAATGTAGAGTAGAACGAGTGTGTTTCTTTAATGAGAAAAGTCTAGCTTTGCATCCTACGTTTTGTCATTTTCAAATGCTGGGCAAGGTGCTTAACTTCTCAACATCAGTTTTCTTTTCTGTAAAGTGAAGGCTGTAATAATGCCTACTTTTCAGGGTTGTCATAAGAATTAACAAGATCAAGTTTATAAACCACCTTTTCCCTACACTTCAGCATCTATATAACTTTCACTGTTTGGGCCTAATTCTGTCCTCTGCAGTCATGCATGTTGGGCCCAGCTGCCCCACAGAGCACCTTTGTGAGGATGAGAGAAAGGCACTGCCTTTGGCTGACTCAGCCTGACATCCAGGCATCTGGCTTAGTGAGCAGAACAAGAGCTGAATTTCAGCGCCCACTGCCCTCCAACTGAGCATCTTTGAGCACAGCCTGAACAACCATCCACTGGGTCACTGCATGAAGATGAAATCTAATTCCTCAGGAAAATCCTATATTTTAAGATTTCTCTCTATTGCTCAGCATGCCTTCCCTCTCCTCTCTACACCAAACAGAACAAACTCCAAAAGATGGTGAAGGACAGGGGAGCTTTGTGGGGCCTCAAAGAGTTGGGCATGACTTGGTGATTGAACAACAATGAACCGTAAGTTGGATGAGGATTGCCCCACAGTGAAATGATAATGTGTATGTTACTTGCTCAGTCATGTCTGACTCTGTGACCCCGTGGACGGGAGCCCGTCAGGCTCCTCCGTCCATGAGATTTTCCAGGCCAGAATATTGGAGTAGGTTGCCTTTCCCTTCACCAGGGGATCTTCCCAACCTGGGAGTCAAACCCATGTCTCCTGTGTCTCCTGCATTGCAGGCAGATTCTTTACCCACTGAGCCATCTGGGAAGCCAATGGCAGTGTGACCCTCATTGATGAGCAACTCAGCCGAAGAATGACTGAACTAGAAGACTATCCCAGCTAAGTCATTCACGTGAAGGTATTGCCTTCAAACATCTGTGGTTTGAAATGTTACTCTAGAGGTTTATTCTCTTGTTGAAGATTGCTGAACATCAGTAAGAACGTGGGTCCCCTGCTGAGTATGAGCTTAGAAAGGTGTGTGAAATCCTCCCTTGGCTGCCCAGCTACCCCTAAGGGCCTCTGTGGTTGCATTCTCTAGGACTACTCTGCAGGGGAGGGGAGGCCCCATGTCGGTACCCATCTCCCTTCAGGCATCGACCCACTCTTAACATTTGTGTGGCCCAAGGCAAGAGAACAAATGAAGGCCTAGAGGGCCTGTATCTAAATGTTTAGAAATTACAAATAAAGATAAAAACTGTTAAATAGAATATGTCTATCTTCTTATGTTGACCAATAAATATTCATAATGACAAATGAGAATATATATGTAAAACTTTTTTTATATGACAAAGCAAGTTATCATAGATGACTGAATTAATTGTAGATATGCTGGTCTAGGTGTCCTCTTGATGAGTTAGTGATACTTGGATGAGTAATACATTCCATAGTTAATTAGCTATTTATATATTTACTGTAGAAAATTAATTTGTATTATCTTTATTTTATCAAAGTCACTGATTGTATTGGTATAATTAAGATTTTTCATATATGCTCTATTGATAGTAATGACAAATTAGTCAATATTTAAGTCATTGTACTTTGTTTATTGTTCATTTCAATTGGAGAAACCACTCTGCTGAGGTAGGAGTAACTGGAATTGTCAATAAATTATTAAACCATTCAGTTCAGTTCAGTTCAGTCACTCAGTCATGTCTGACTTTTTGCAACCCCATGGACTGAAGCACGCCAGGCCTCCCTATCCATTGCCAACTCCCGGAGTTTACTCAAACTCATGTCCATTGAGTCGGTGATGCTATCCAAGCATCTCACTTTCTGTCATCCCCTTCTCCTCCTGGCTTCAATCTTTCCCAGCATCAGGGTCTTTTCAAATGAGTCATTAAATTATTATAAATTAGGGAATGAACTTCACATGCAAATTTTACGTATGTTAAAAACTGTAATGAAGTCACATGTGACAAAGTAGCATAATTGCAGGAAATATTATAAACTATTTTAATATAATAGTTTTTATAATGAATTTTTAAAGTGAATATGTTAAAGAAATGTCTTTTAGGAGAACATCTAGATATATACAGTACTTCTTAGATTCTTATTTCAAATTTTCCAATATTGGTTATTATAAAAGAAACTAAATTTAGCAGGGCATTAATTAACTTGTTCAAATCTCTCCTCAATTAAGACTATATTCTGATATGCCAGAAACATGGTCTTCATTAAAATTAGAAATAATTAGTAATTATTTATACATGAATGACCTATTTGCTAGGTAAATGTTTTTGATTCCTTGCTATAATGTTGTTATAATTTATTGGAATATTGTCAACAAATTTCTTGCAGTTTATTTTGATTTAGAAAATTCACTGACTTTGACATTTTAAGAAATATTTTTTAGTTCTTTTATAAGTGAAATAGGCAAACTTAGTTTTGAAAATTTTTGTTAAATTTTGGTAATATTATTAATAATAAGCAAGAGTAACATAAAATAACTAGATAGCATAAATTCAAAATTAATTTTCTATCAAAATCAAGACTTATATTTTTAGATTCTTCTATTGTTTCAGTTAATTCTTATAGTGCATCTTGTATCTTATGCAATCTAATTGCTTTAAATGATCCAGAGAACATTCCCATCACACATGTCCAAGAATGACTTTAAGATCATTGCTTTGTTTCACCAAACTACTTCATCTGTGGGAGGAATCAGAAAATATAGTATATAATCTTTGAACTGCTGTTAAGACAGTTGACATCGTATCTCCCAATAAAAAATTCAAAGGCATGCTGTATATGACAAACATACAAGTATTTTTGGATTTTTGACCAATGTTCTGAACAGTAAAACTTTCTATATACCAACCCTATTGCCACCATTATATCTTAGACATTACCCTTGGAGAATTTTTAAATTATTTAAGTGAATTTTAGTGTTACATTTTGAAAATTTCAATTACATCTTTTTAAATATTTTGATAAAAGTAAAACTATTTGCAATTATAGCATTCAGAGGCCATCTAGTTACCAAAATAAAGAATAGTTATCAGACTTCCCTGGTGATCCAGTGGTAAAGACTCAGTGCTTCCAACGCAGAGGGCATGGTTTGATCCTTGGTTGGGGATCCTTGGTTGTAAATAGTGCTGCTATGAACATTGGGGTGAATGTATGTTTTCAAATTAGAGTTGTCTCTGAGTATATGACCAGGAGTGGGATTTCTGGATCATATGGCAACTCTATTTTTAGTTTTTTAAGGAACCTCCATACTGGTCTCTATAGTGGTTGTATCAGTTTACATTCCCACCAACAGTGTAGGAAGATTCCCCTTTCTCTACATCCTCTCCAGCATTTATTATTTGCAGACTTTCTTAATGATGGCCGTGTTGACCAGTGTGAAGTGATACCTCACTGCAGTTTTGATTTTTGTCTAATAACTAATGATGTTGAGTATACTTTCATGTGCTTATTGGGGAAGTTCCACATAAATAAATAAAACCTTTATTAACTTAAAAATTATTTTTAATAACAAAGAATAGGTATAATTCTTCCTAGACATTACATCTAGACCAACAGTAACAATTTTAAAAGTGACAGGAATTGGTACACAATATTCCTTTTCTACTCCATGCAACTGTAGTGAATATTGTATGTGGAAACAAGCCGGAACACAAAGAGAAGGAAGAAGACGGATGCTTGGTGCTAGTGGGAGATTGTACTTAATTATGCAGAAGTCTACTACGGGAGAAGTAGGCTTTGACAAGTTAATTTATCTTTTACCTAAGTGCTTCTGCCAGTCAAATCCTCCCCCACCCTCCAGGGCGCTGTGCCTCTCCTGTGTAGATGGTGGGACAAACCTTCACATGGCTTCAGACACTCTTCAGGGGACAAAGGACAAGATTCAGAGAGGCTTTTTCCTGAGTTTTAAACTGTGTCATGAGAGTGGGTCACCCTGTGTCAATGCTGATCGTCAATCCCAGGTGACAGAGATGGCTGTGGATTCTCTAAAACACATGGTTTTATGTGCGTTGTTGATCTGGGGTTGAGGGTGCTTCCCAGGTGGCGCTAGTGGTAATGAATCCGTCTGCCAGTGCATGAGATTCTTGCCTGGAGAATCCCAGGGACAGAAGAACCTGATAGACTACAGTCCGGGGTGGTGCAAAGAGTTGGGTATGATTGACATTACTTAACATGCATGTGATCTTGTTAAGCCCAAAGGGCAGTACTGCTGGGAAGCTCCCTTCTCTTGGTGGAGGTCTGACTGAGTCTAGCCCATGGAGCCTATCTCTACCTTAGCCCAAATCACATCCTCTGAGCTTTTTTTTTTTTAATCTGAAAGGGCCAAGGTGTAAAGATGGGAAGTAAAGAGTAATATGTCATTAGGACTTCCCAGGTGGCTCAGTGGTAAAGAATCCACCTTCAATGCAGTAGTCACGGGTTCGATCCCTAGGTCTGGAAGATTCCCTGGAAGAGGAAGTGGTTATTATATATATGTATATAGACATGCATATAGAGAGAGATAGATATGTATATCTATCTATCTATCTATCTATATATGTATATATATATATACACCACATCTTCTTTTGCTATTCATCTGTTGATGGACATTTAGGTTGCTGTCATGTCTTGGGTATTGTAAATAGTGCTGCTATGAACATTGGGGTGAATGTATGTTTTCAAATTAGAGTTGTCTCTGAGTATATGACCAGGAGTGGGATTTCTGGATCATATGGCAACTCTATTTTTAGTTTTTTAAGGAACCTCCATACTGGTCTCTATAGTGGTTGTATCAGTTTACATTCCCACCAACAGTGTAGGAAGATTCCCCTTTCTCTACATCCTCTCCAGCATTTATTATTTGCAGACTTTCTTAATGATGGCCGTGTTATTCAGTGTGAAGTGATACCTCATTGCAGTTTTGATTTTTGTCTAATAACTAGTGATGTTGAATATACTTTCATGTGCTTATTGACCACCTGTATGTCTTCTTTGGATAAATATCTGTTTAGGTCTTCTGCCCATTTTTTGATTGGGTTGTTTATTTTTTTATTGAGCTACATAAATGTTTGTGTATTTTGGTAATTAAGCCCTTGTCTGTTGCATCATTTGCAAATGTTTTCTCCCAGTCTATAGGTTGTCTTTTCATTTTGCTTATAATATCCTTTGTGCAAAGGAATGTTCCCTTTTAAGGACTTGATCTGTTGGTGCTAAGAGACTATTGATCTTTATGGTTGAGCAGGTATTTCTGTTGATGGGGAGGTTTGGTCCATGCACAGTGCAGATACACAATGCATAGCAGAGGGGAGAAAGGAGGCCAAAGGGCAGAGAGAAGTTTTTATGTTTAAATTTTTCCTGTCTTGCCATAAAATATGAATTTAATTTCACACCTCAAATAGACAAGTATCTTGAGGCTAACATACACATAACATTGGTCATATCTTTAAAATTTTGAGTATGGTTTTCAATACAATGCAGCTGAGTTTTACATGACACAAGATTTCAAGTTTCCTATGTATAAGAAGCGTGGACAAGAATGGTGCCTGCCTTTTGAAGGTGATGTCTCACAGGTCACCCATCCAAATAGAGTGCAATGAGTAGGCAGAGTTTCCACAGCAGTTCCCGAAATCAAAGCACACATATGACTAAGCTACTGGAAACTTGGGTCTACTTTCCTGATACATTCCCCCACTGTTTCCCCCCGCCTATTTTCTCTTTGTATTCATGGAGGTTCTCAATAGAAAGACTGAGGTGTCTTTCTTCTAGTACTATTGTTCCCCCAATAACCCCCTGCCCCAACCTCTCCTTTCTGTGTACTTTTATTGTATGTATGATCACTAATACAACATTTGGCTTTACAGCATGTATCAGATGACAAATTAGTCTTAACACTTAGATTTTAAGCAACTTAAGAGAAAAGATTCAGTCAGTTCAGTTCAGTCGCTCAGTCGTGTCTGACTCTTTGCGACCCAATGAACGGCAGCATGCTAGGCCTCCCTGTCCATCACCAACTCCCGGAGTTTACCCAAATGCATGCTCATCGAGTTGGTGATGCCATCCAGCCATCTCATCCTCTGTCGTCCCCTTCTCCTCCTGCCTCCAATCCTTCCCAGCATCAGGGTCTTTTCCAATGAGTCAGCTCTATGCATGAGGTGGCCAAAGTATTGGAGTTTCAGCTTCAACATCAGTCCTTCCAATGAACACCCAGGACTGACTTCCTTTAGGATGGACTGGTTGTATCTCCTTGCAGTCCAAGGGACTCTCAAGAGTCTTCTCCAACACTACAGTTCAAAAGCATCATTTCTTCAACGCTCAGCTTTCTTCACCGTCCAACTCTCATATCCACACATGACTACTTGAAAAACCACAGCCATAACTAGATGGACCTTTGTTGGCAAAGTAATGTCTCTGCTTTTCAATATGCTATCTAGGTTGGTCATAACTTTTCTTCCAAGGAGTACGTGTCTTTTAATTTCATGGCTGCAGTCACCATCTGCAATGATTTTGGAGCCCAAAAAAATAAAGTCAGCCACTGTTTCCCCATCTGTTTCCCATGAAGTGATGGGACCAGGTGCCATGATCTTAGTTTTCTGAATGTTGAGCTTTAAGCCAACTTTTTCACTCTCCTCTTTCACTTTCATCAAGAGGCTTTATTTATGTAGTTCCTCTTCACTTTCTGCCATAAGGGTGGTGTCATCTGCATATCTGAGATTATTGAGGTTTCTCTCAGCAATCTTGATTCCAGCTTGTGCTTCTTCCAGCCCAGCGTTTCTTATGATGTACTCTGCACAGAAGTAAATAAGCAGGGTGACAATATACTTGACAAAGTACTTGATGTACTCCTTTTCCTATTTGGAACCAGTCGGTTGTTCCATATCCAGTTCTAACTGTTGCTTCCTGACCTGCATACAGGTTTCTCAAGAGGCAGGTCAGGAGGTCTGGTATTCCCATCTCTTTAAGAATTTTCCACAGTTTATTGTGATCCACACAGTCAAAGGCTTTAGCATAGTCAATAAAGCAGAAATAGATGTTTTTCTGGAACTCTCTTGCTTTTTTGATGATCCAGCGGATGTTGACAATTTGATCTCTGGTTCCTCTACCTTGTCTAAAAGGAGAAAAGGAAAGATACACCCATTTGAATGCAGAGTTCCAAAGAATAGCAAGGAGAGATAAGAAAGCCTTCCTCAGTAATCAATGCAAAGAAATAGAGGAAAACAACTAGAATGGGAAAGACTAGAGATCTCTTCAAGAAAATTAGAGATACCAAGGGAATATTTCATGCAAAGATGGGCTCAATAAAGGACAGAAATAGTAGGGACCTAACAGAAGCAGATGATATTAAGAAGAGGTGGCAAGAATACACAGAAGAACTGTACAAAAAAGATCTTCATGACCCAGGTAATCACGATGGTGTGGATCACTCACTTAGAGCCCATCCTGGAATGTGAAGTTAAGTGGGCCTTAGAAAGCATCGCTATGAACAAAGCTAGTGGAGGTGATGGAATTCTAGTTGAGCTATTTCAAATCCTGAAAGATGATGCTGTGAAAGTGCTGCACTCAATAAGCCAGAAAATTTGGAAAACTGAGCAGTGGCCACAGGACTGGAAAAGGTCAGTTTTCATTCCAATCCCAAAAAAAGGCAATGCCAGAGAATGCTCAAACTACTGCACAATTGCGCTCATCTCACATGCTAGTAAAGTAATGCTCAAAATTCTCCAAGCCAGGCTTCAGCAACATGTGAATCGTGAACTTCCAGATGTTCAAAAGAAAAGGTTATGTTCTTACTTTTGTGTCACAGCGCCTAGTACAGTGCAGAACCTGTATAGAGGTTCAATCACGTTTGTCAATGGATGAATTAAACCAGCAATTCTCAAATTTTTTGGTGTCATAACCTTATATACTCTTCAAAATAATTGAGACTCCTAAGGGATTTTGTCTATGGGGATTATATCTACTCAACAATTACCATTATTGAAATTCAAAATTTAAAACATCACAGCAAAACAAGACAATAGAAGTTTACTTTTTCTGTTGTGTTTCTGCATAGATTCAGGGAAAACTGGTAATTCAAAATAATTCATTGGACAATATAGAGGTTATCGCTATTATAAAAGTTATAATTGAAGATAACTATTTAAAACACAGAATTACTAAGAACTGAGTTAATTTCAGAAAAAATGCACATTTTTATACCTTAAATCTACTACCTTAGAAAATTCTAAAAAATACAAGGATTGCACAGGCATGCATTCCATAAACTATCAGAGGATGACATCATCCTATATCATGCAGTGTCTGGAAAATTCTACTGTACATGAGATAATGAGAGTGAAATAGGAAAATAACATTTCAAAAATGTTGTAAAAATAGTTGTGAATTCCTGGATCCCCCCAAGTCTTGGGGACCATTAAGGATTCCAAGACCAAACTTTGGAAACCAGTAGATTAAATGATAGTCTTGGTTAATTCGATCACTTAAATATACTCATTATGAAAAATCACTACTAGAAAATTGTAGGACAATTAGAATATACTTTCTAGTGATTGGCATTTATATTATTCACTTTCACTTTTCACTTTCATGCATTGGAGAAGGAAATGGCAACCCACTCCAGTGTTCTTGCCTGAAGAATCCCAGGGACAGGGGAGCCTGGTGGGCTGCCGTCTATGGGGTCACACAGGGTCAGACACGACTGAAGTGACTTAGCAGCAGCAGCAGCAGCGCTGTCTAGCTCATCTTTAGGTGAGTCATCTAGATTAGATTGTATTAGAAATCTAATTACTCCTCACTTAATAGCTAAAACTCATAAACATTAATTATCTCACAGTCTCTATGGGTTAGGAAAATGGGTGCAGTTTAGTGGATGCCTATGGCTCAAGGTGGGCTTCCCAAGTGGCACCAGTGGTAAAGAACCTGCCCGCCAATGCAGGAGACATAAGAGATGCAGGTTCAATCTCTGGGTTGGGAAGATCCCCTGGAGGAGGGCATGGCACCCCACTCCAGTATTCTTGTCTGGAGAATCCCATGGACAAAGAAGCCTGGAAGGCTATAGTCCATAGGGTTGCAAAGAGTTGGACGTGTGAAGTGACTTCATATACACACGTACACACACAGGGCTCAAGATATCTCATGAGGTTCATTAAGTTTTGGACCAGGGCTGTGGTCGTGCCTGAAGGCTCCCACTTGCAGGGAATCTGTTTTCAAGCTTGTGTATAAGGTTGTTGGCAAGCATCAGGATTCAGTTCCCCACAGACTACTAGGCAGAGGCCTCAGTTTCTCACTGGGTGTTGCCTGGAGGCCCTTACACCAGGGACCTCTCCATAGGGCAGCTCACAATGTGGCAGCTGGCTTCCCTCAGAGCAAATAAGTGAGAGAGTGAGAGGGGGTCCCAGGGTGGAAGCCACACTCTCTTTGTAACCTGATCTGTTGACAACCTACCTTTTCTGCCATATTCTATTTGTTAGAAGCAAGTCAATTTAAATCCAGCCCACATGCATGGGGGGAAGAGGGAGGGCTTCCAAGGTCATTGAATTCTACCCTAGAGGGTGCCTACTATAGCAGTTTCTTTACTGGAAAGGGAAATAGTCACCAACTCACTCCTCACCTCTGTTGTTCTCCCCAGCTTCTTCTTGTTATAACTCCAACCCTTTTTTCCATGTCTCATATCCCCGCTATCAATGAAGGGGCTTCATTGGTGAAAAGAGCCTATTGAGATAGTTAAAAATTAGAATTTCATGGCTTTGGTTCCTCATAGTTCAGTTTCACTGGACTGTCTATTTTAATAAATATTTCTCATCATGGATGTGTCAGACTACTAGTTGTCCTTCAAAATCCATCTCGTCTATATTTCTGGCCACATGGCCACCCAGCCAGCAATTACATTTCCCAGCCTCCTTGTCAACTAGACGTGACCGTGCACCTAAAGTTTAGGGTGATGGTATGTGAGAGAAAGAGATGTGTGCAGCTTCTGTGTCATCTCTAACTTAAGAAGGGCTCCACGTGCTGGATTTTGGCTCATCGCCCCCTGGACCAGCTGAAAATGGTGACAACTTGAACAGCCTTGGAAGCCATATGTTGGGGATGGCAGGTCCCACCTAGTTCCATGGAGCAGAACTACCCCTCTGGCCATAGTCAGCCAGATTTCTGTAAAAGAGTAACAAGCCTCTATCTTATTTATGTCACTATTTTAGGGGCCTCTTTGTTTTCAACAGCTCTATTATACTCTAGCTATTACATTTGATATAAATTAGTCTAGGAAACCAAGACAGAACTGTTTTACTCCTAGTTTAAAACCCCGTTTTAGTTTATATGGGGGAAAGGTATGTGTATGGGGAGAAGAATATATAGGAACTGTCTGTACTTTCTGCTTCATTTTGCTGTAAACCTAAAACTGCTCTAAAAAATACAGGTTATTCATTTAAAACAAAACAGTGCCAGATACACTGGGAATATTACTGTGAAGCCACAGTCACATTCCTACCCTCATAGGACGTTTTGTTTGGAGAAATCAAAGTTAAATAAGCAATTAAACATGAATTAACTAATTACAATTATGATAAATACTAAAATAGAATGATTTGTGAGTATATAATAAGAGGCCCTAAGCTATGAAACTCTAACAGAGGTCATGTATATTTTTAAAGAAAATAACTATTCACTAAATATACCTTCATATTATAATGCTTTTTGCTTCTTGAAGGCAATTCCCTAAGCAGTAAAAAAAATAAAAGTTGGTGTGTGATTTTGGCCTTAGTTTCCTCATCTGTAAATTGCAAAGTCACAGATACTTTTCAGATGGTTTTTAGCTTTTTCCCTTTCTACATCTCTGTCTCCACACCAGATCTTCATGTGCATTGTATGACAACTTTTTTCCCACAACTGTTTATATAAAAGAAATTTATATAAAATTTATATAAAATTTTATATATTTATATATATGAATATATATAAAATGGATTTATTTATAAAAGAGATTTATATAAAAGAGATTCTTTGTTCCCAAGGACAACTGGGATATGTATGGAAAGGGACAGGTGTATCTATGTTTCAGTGAGATAAAATGGGATCAAAGGAAAAATCAGTCTAAGAACCAGGATAAATGTGTTCAAGTTCAGCTATCATTTCTTATTTTGTGTGTTAATCTGTTAAAAAAAAAAAAAAAAGAAGTGCAGATTATCTACCCTTTGACACTTTGCTAATGTACTGGTGACTCAAATAAATTCCTGAAGCGCTTTAAGCTCTTTGAGGGTTAGGTCCCAAACAAGATGTAGCTCCGGGGTAAGGTCTCCTGCAGTTGTGGTTTCTGTTTGTTGTGACATCAGTTGTCCTTTTGCACTTCTATAATTCTTTGCCTGGGGAGATAACATGGGAAACAGGCTGGAAGGCTAAAAAACAAAGAAAGCTTAAAGGTTTATACCTATGAGAAGTCAGAATGGCAGTCTGCAGTCAATAAGCACACAGACATATACCTAGCACACTCAAACCCTGGCTCTGGCACTCACTAGCTGTGTGACTTTGGGCAAGTTACTTAACCTCTCTGTTCTTCCATTTCCTCATCTATAAAATGAGGACAATAAAAGCCTTGACTTCACAGATTGTTGGGAGGATTAACTGATGTATAATCCAGATAAATTCTCAGAACGAGAGTCTGGCATGTGGCAAGTGTTTATTGTTAGCTATTAATATTACCGTTAATTTCACTTAGATAAGATTTTTCATTTACAGTAGTGAGAACATTTTCAGTTAGGTTAACTCATCAATGAAGTGGGGGTACATACAGGCAAAAAAAAAAAAATGCTGGAAAGAGTTCTTGAATTTTGTTCTCGTAAGAATTTAGTTTGTTTCAGGCCAGACCCCAAAGCTCTGTCTGGCTTTCCCTTTTTCTGGTTAGAAAAACAAAGGAAAAATGTCCTTCCTTGTCTAATACTCTCTCTCAGTTAAATGTGGACTCAAAAATAGTAAGTATGACCATGGCCCAATTAACTTTACCCACAAAGCCTAAACTCCACTTGAAAATACATCCTTCCTAGTCCATTGTTTTTCCAGCATTGCTGGAAAGAGTTCAAAATCTTATCAAAAGCACCATCCTCTCCTAGCAAGTTACACATCCCAAAGCCAAGTTCAATCACACCTCTCAGGGCAAAGGAACCCACTCTCCAGAAAGAAAAGGACGACGGCTCCTTCACAGCATAAATTAATATCGCAGCTGCCACTTTCCTAGGAATATCAAAACCAGCTTTCCAGTTGGTAAACATAAACTTCACAGACCCACAGTCGGACAGAGTGTTCCTAAGTGTTCTGAATGTACAACACCCAGAAAAACCTCCTGAACATTATTTACAGTATGTGCTTCATAGGGAGGAGAATTCACATTTCAGCAGTCCAGGGAACAAACGCACAGATAGGAAAGAAAGCCAGCAAATTATTTAATGATTACTTAAAAAAAATATGTCACTGTGCAGAGAAGTGTTTGGAGCTGTGTTGAAGGCCTGTGGCACTGCTCCATTATCACTTCAGTGGCCGTGAATCCAGGGGGCGGGAGGAGACACTTCGTACAAAAATAATGGCTTTAGTCCTTGGAGCCCCGCCCCAATATTTTAGGAAATCATGTTCTTGCCTTAAAGCTGTGTTTTCTTTGTATCTCAAACATTTGGTGAGTTGTCTTCGGCAGTAAAGCTGAATGAGCTTTTATTTGGTTTTCTCCATTCCTGATGAAGTATTACCATTAACATAATCTTCCCATATCCCACCTTGAAAAAACATTTACAATGGGATAAAATCAAAATACATCCACAGAAAGACCGTTTCCACTTGGCTACGCTGTGTGAATTTTAAATTTCCCTTTTCACAATGCAACCATCGCCATGGAACGCTGAGGGTGGATTAATGCTTCTCTGGTACTTCGGTATATCAGAACACGGATTTGCCAACAACAGCTGCAGCAAATTCCCCTGACTGAGAAGAATTACAAGTATTATCACCTAGATCATTAAACTGGGTTCATAGATTGCAGAATGTCTTCAATCAATTCATCTTAGATAACCTGAAGCCAGCTGGACCCCCTCAGCGAGAACTTGACTTAATTGGCCAATAAGTGGCTGGAAAAGGTGCATGCTATTTGATAAAATTACTGAGTGAGCAAGTGATTACAGTTTGGAGAAGCACCTAGTGTAGACTGCAGGTCAGCCCTTTTGGGGAGGGCTGAGTTAATGTCCACTATTAAGTGCTGCTATGAAAAATGGTAGCTTGCTTGGAGCTCAGATGGGAAAGAGGATTCAGGTCAGCCTTCAGCTGATGGAGTGGGTGAGAGGCAGACATTTATCATCTCTTTGGCCTCATTTCTGCCTTGGTAATAGTCCCACACTAACCACTCCAGCGGTTGCCTGATTTTCTGTCTCCCTTTCATTTTATTGGCATAACGAAAAATATTGCCCTAGCCAATGAATCCATCTGGAAGGAAAAACCACTTTTTCCTCAATCATGTCCCAAGAGTCTTATCCATAGAAAGGTTAAGGAATCGAGAGGCTGAAGAACACATTGTCTACACACACATATCAATAATTATTCTCTCCCTCTAGTGAGGAGATTAAAGCATTGTACTTTGCACGTTAGACGTCTAAATTTTATCAGTGCCGTTAAAAAAAAAATGGGCAAATCAACACTGGAATATGTTACCAGGCTGTTGGCAGAAGTTATTAAATAAAAACAACTCTCTTCCTTCATGATGAAACAAAAGTTTCTAAATATATTGCTTCCATGATATTTTTTTTCCCCTGCCACTAAATGTTTTAGCCAGTTTGCAAAAAAAAGAGAAAACTTTTGACAGATTTAGTTCAAGATTTCAGGTTACCAGACCTGCAACAACACATTGTCACTTGAATTATTGGTGTTAGACAATAATGTGGTACCATTCAGGGGGAAGTCCCAAGAAGAAGGTTCCAGAGCAAAATGCACTCATTTATTCTCATCTAGACATATACCTGTTTCATGGGCTTTTACTAACCAAACTGATTTTACTAAATAATAAACATCATCGGGATTTTAACAGGTAGAGAGATGGGAAATCATTCAAACTCAGGCCACAATTTGAACTGTAGCCTAAGAAATCAGACACATCTTAAACCTGCCTGGTGTTCATGAGAGAAATGAATTCATCTGGTATTCAATCAAATACCAACTGCACCATGAGAATCCCTTTAACTCTTTGTTAGCTAACTTTGGGAAGAGTGAGCAATGATTCTGAACTTTACTTTGCTCATTAGTTTGTCATTCACGATTGAGCGACTTCACTTTCACTTTTTACTTTGATGCATTGGAGAAGGAAATGGCACCCCACTCCAGTGTTCTTGCCTGGAGAATCCCAGGGATGGGGGAGCCCAGTGGGCTGCCGTCTCTGGGGTCGCACAGAGTCGGACACGACTGAAGCGACTGAGCAGCAGCAGCAGCAGCAGCAGCGCGTCACTGCGGCCAACATACCTGGCGTGCTATGGACGAAATTGGTAGGCACCCTTGAATGGCCACATTCACTCCTTTCTGGAGGCACTGGCCTTCTTTCCAAGTGGGAGATGCAAACCCACCTTGGAGCCTTTACCATCACAGAGATTGCTTCTGTTGTCACTCACATGTTAAAAATGAGAAATACAAGTCTTAGAAGAGTCAAGTGCTTGGATGAGATGCCAGAAGTACTGGGTACAGCTGGGTCCAAACCCAGGTCTTTCTCTCCCAGAACCTTAGCTCTTCAGGTAGCAGTTGTGTCTGGCAGCCTTTTGACTTCTCTGTGAATCTTTAACTTAGGCCCCAAATTTTCCAAGGACAAAATGAAAGTCAAACATATTCTGGAAGTATTTGTTTTAAATTATTTGCCTTATTTGTATCACAGCCATGAACCAGGTCCGGCTAATGAGAAAGCAAGTCATTTTCAACGTTGCAGCTTATAAATCAACATCTCCTTATGATACCTCAGTCTGCATTGATTTTCTGACTAGGAGGCTTTCCCTTCCACATCATCAATTTCTTGCTTCTACATTATTTTTTTGGAGTGATCTTGAAGAAAAATAAGGCAGGGGTTGGGGGATCATCTTCACAAACTTTTTGATGACCACATTGTTGTTCTACCAGCTGTTTGAAATGGAAATCTTTTTGGGCAATTTTTGGGTGGGAGAGTGAAGTGGGGTTATAATTGCCTCCTCCATCATTTATTCCTAGAGTATTTCAGGGAAGAGTTAAATCAAGGAGCACTGGACTGGTGCACACATTTTTCTCTTACCCTGAGATCTTTTGGGTGAAAGGGCAGCACTGAATTAAGCATTTAGTATTTTCAAAATCTGTGACCCGGAGCTGGTGCCTGAAAGCATCATTGATAATAAGGTTGGAAGCACATTACACTTTGCTGATACTTCTCTCATCTTGCCTTGGACAATCTTCTCCAGGAGTCATAATTATCCCGCTAGGAAAACTGTCCCATTGTCTGCTGGTGTTTACGGGCAGGAAGTTTTTCTTGCTGTCTCCAGCTGTATCCTTTCTCAGCAGGGCCCATTATTTCTCATTTAATTAGTACTACGATATAAATGTTCCTTCTCTTCATTTATGTTGTTTTCATTTAAATAATTACACAGTACAGTGTTTCCATTCCCTACAGGCACTGGTTTTGTAGGCTGAGAAACAGGATTGCAAACTATAGGCTTCAGTATGTTTTTCAAGCATGGCTTCACTTTTTTCATATGAGTAAGGTAAATACCTTTGTGCTGATGGTGGACTTTCAGGAACACAAGAAATTATTCTGTTTCCTCTAGAATGGATTCCGGTACTAAATGGCTGGCAGGCCCAACAACCCAGTGACAGAGTTGTCAATGTGTCTAATGGAAAGCCTGCTTGGCCTGGGTACTCGGCAAGTGCTGAAGGTACAGTGGTAAATAAGCCAGATTGGGGCCTGGCCCCTGAGGGGCTTATAGTCTAGACTTTAGAGAAGAGAGGTTTGGAGACAGTGAGATAGTGAGAGGAGAGAGAGCATCTCAAATATTTATATGCATATGAATTTACGGAGATTGTGTTAAAAGATTCTGGTTCAATAGAACTGGATGGGGCCTGAAAGTTTGCATTTCTACAGACTCCCAGGTGATGCTGACATTGCTGGTCCAGGGCCCACCCTTTGAGTAGCCAAGAATCTGAAGAATGGAGATCTAGACTCATCTCTGTTGCCAAGTGAACCTTTGGTAATTGAACAAGTTGGTTAAATAAGTGAAGTCTTATCATCTGGCAAATAGAACCCTAACATCTACTCTACCAAGCTGTTGTGAAGTCAAATAAATAGAAAAGCATTTGATAAAATTTCATGTGCTGTACAAATCTACAGTATTATAAGAAAATAATGTCCTTGTACTCAATGCATTTTTGAACATACAGTGAGATTAACCAAAATCTGATTTGACGTTGTTTTGAACAATAATTGGGCTTCTCTGGTGGCTCAGCTATAAAGAATCTGCCTGCCAATTCAGGAGACCCAGGTTGGGAAGATCCCCTGGAGAAGGAAATGCAGTATTCTTGCCTGGGAAAACCCATGGAGGAGGAGCCTGGTGGGCTACAGTTCATGCAGTCACAGAGTTGAACATGACTTAGCGACTAAACAACAACAAATGGGACATTGTTTTGAACAGTAACTACTCCCACATCTCTTAAACTGGGCCTCTGATGCAGGTATATATAATTTTACAATCAAGGCAATTGTGCTTCCAGGTTATAATGCCTTAGGCAAAGCAAGGCTTCCATTCAGTAAAACACCACTTTGACTTCACCCTGAGATATCCATGACCACCAGGCAACACCATAAAATGGTCTTTGGATGGGACTTGAATTTTTTTTATAGTTTTCCTAAAAAAGAACAGTACATCTAATTAGCTGAGAAATACTGATATTAGGGGTAATTTAAAACAAATTTTCAAGCTGTGGGTTCTCTGGTAAAAAGTATGGTTAAAGGCAAAGGTTTGAGTGTGTAACTCATTAGCTGAGTAAACTAAGGCAAGTTATTTAACGACTCTGAAGCCATTTCCTCAATTGTAAAATGGAAATGACAATATCTAATTAAGGATGCTATGAGAATTAAATACATCAATAAATACAAGGCTCCAGGTACCTAGCAATCTAATATCATTTTGCTGAGCCTGGGTCACTTTCCTCTGTGGGCTCCCATTTAAACTGAATGCTAAATTCCATGAGAACCACCGCTGTTCTAAATCTTAGTCTTTCAGTTCCCTGGTCCAGTGGTGTAGACTCAGGGCTTTCACTTACCAAAGGCCTGGGTTTGATCCCTGGATAGGGAACTAAGATCCCATAAACTGCATGGTGTGGCCAAACACACAAACACACAAACAAAACAAACAAACCCTTCGTCTTGAAGAAACTGGTCTGTATAATAGTGAATGTTTTGTTCAGCATCCAGAACCATCCTTCCCTGTGAATAATGATACGAAAACAGAGAAGAGAAAAAGTGAACTGTTGTCTCTACAGAGACTTATTATGTATTCCTGGGCTAACCACTACACAAACATTACCTGTGCCGTGAGCCCCACTTTGCAGATAAGGAAACTGAGGTTCAGTCATGTTAAATAACTTGTCCAAAAACTGCAACCACTATGTGAATTCACCCATCTAACTCCAAGGTCTGGAGTCATTTAAAACCATTTTATTATGAAAAGTGAAAGTTAAGTCACTCAGTCGTGTCCAACTCTTTGGGACCCCATGGACTGTAGCCTACCAGACTCCTCTGTCCATGAGGTTTTCCAGGCAAGAGTACTGGAGCCAGTTGCTATTTCCTTCTCCAGGGATCTTTCCAACCCAGGGATCAAACTCAGGTCTCTTGCATTGCAGGCAGACACTTTACCCTCTGAGCCACCAGGGAAGCCCCATTTTATTATACCTTAGCTCATTCGATCCTTGCTCAATGGGAGGGAAATGTCTCTGCACCTGTTTCTGGCCCCATTCAGGGGGTCAGGCTCTGTGCCCAGAGTACCCTAAGAGCACAACAAGGTCAAAAGGCTAGGGCAAAACTGCTGCTTCAGTACCCACAAAACAGCATGGAGATGGGACAGTTGATACTGGCTCATCGTTGTGAGTCCCCAAGAAATAGACTGAGATCTGTGTACAGGAGGTTTATTAGGGAGCGCCCTCTGGGGGGATGGAAAGATGCAGGACAACAGCCTCAGCTAACCCCCTAGAGCCCTCTGATATCAGGATGGCCTTCTGAATTATCCCACCTTGAGGCAAGGGGGAATCAGAATTTTAAACTCTTCTACTGATGTGTTATTAGATGCAGGAGGCCTGGGGGTGGGGTAGGGACGTGACCTTGATGACCTGAGGACTGTGACTGAGCTGAGAGCTGTCAGCCCTCAAGAGCTGGAGGGAAGAGCGTGTCCGTCTAAGCAGGGGAGTCTGGGTGGCACACCGCATGGCCACCACACTACTTCTTGCCCCAGCTCCCCACTGGGCATCCTCTTCCATGCCCAGAGGTTAATGCTAGAGGGTGGAAATAGGCAGGTAACTACCTCTCCTGTGATGTTGCAAATTGCATTCACTCCTTTTCCTGCCTGGTAAGGTGCCTGACAGAGACAGGAGCTGGGAAGAGAAGGGGAGTGTTCCTCGGACTCTGCCGACTCGATTGCATTAGAACAGAAGCACATGGAATCCCAAAGCACCACACGTCGGGCATTTTATCTGCTTCTCTGGGATTTTCAGTTAAAAAAAATTCCCTTATGGAAGAAATAAAAAAAATTTTTTTTAAAAGAACCAGAAAATAGTCTAAAAAGCACATTACCAGGAAATTGCTTCTACTGTGTTTATGACTGTCCTTAATGTTTTATGAATATGCTAAAAAAAATGCTCAGGCATATTTCCTTGGGCACTCTAGTTAATTACTTATTCCAAGTGCTTCTACTCCATTCCTTGCAAAATGTGTTGTGCATTAATTCTGATTATGTACAAAAACCCACCTGCAAGGAAAAACTCTGAATCAGTAATGCTGATAAAATGAGCAGCCCTCCTGGGGCTCCACTGAGAAAGAGGATACTGGACAGAATTAGAATCTTGTAGCTAAGGCTATTCATAATGTCATTAACATAAAGGCAATTAAATGAGTTTTTAACCTACAACCCTTTATTGTTATTAATGAACATTAGAAAAACACAGGAGATAAAATTGGTAATTATCTCTGCACCAAGCTATGCAATAATGTGTTTAAATATAAAAACAAAACAAATGATTATTGTTAGTATTTTCAGTAGCAGAAACCCCAGGAGCAGCTCCGTCATATTTAATCACATGGGCCCACACCAAGAGGGTTAATTAAAAGAGGGCTTTACCTTCCATGTGCCTGGTTATTCAGTTTAATATGGAAACAACAAACGCAAATGTAAATTTGCAAGATATCCTGAGTAGTTGTTTCTGCCTGCGGGTTAACCACCTTTACAGAAACATTGACTGATTTCTTCTCCTTCAGGACAATGGTCTGTGGCTCGATAGCCAAGTTTTTCCGTTTTGAAAAATGTGATGCTTTCAAAGCTCATTCTGAGAACAACTGTATAAATTCAGGTTCATTGCCTAAGCTTACTGTTCGGCAAAAATAATTTAAGCATTTGAAAAAGACAGGTAGATTTAAAAAGTAAAAGTAAATGAGCTTTTTGGCACTATGCTATATTCAAAGAACCTTCAGCTTAATTTCTTTCTCTATGCAAGCTGCAACAGCCTATAAATAAACCATCCTCAACAGGGCCTATTTACAAGAAAAAGGTGGTTAATGTATGGAGAAATACCCTGCATCTAATAATAGCTTCCCATTAATTAATTCAGTTTGTATATCTTGCAATGTAAAATGTTAGTGTCACATTCTCTTATAATTTGCTCCAAACTGGTTTTGTTTTCAAAGCCCATTTTTAAGATGGTCCATACCTCTAGTTTATCTTTACAGTGGATTTCAGGGCAAACAATACCTCACAAGCATGACCCTTGGAAGCAGATTCTGAACAACTGCCGTGTAGTATAGCGAGTGCTTTTTGTGCTCATGTGACTTTTACCCTGGAACCAGTTCTACAAGAGAAATCACTTTTGCATTTTTTAAAATACATTTTATAAAATAAAATAACCATTGCAACGACCACTTACATTTGCATTCACTTTACAGTTCACAAAATATTTTTGGTAACTTCAGGAGATACTGAGATCACAATTATGACAACCAAGTTTAGTTTCATAGACCTATGTGGTCTTACACATTTTATTGCATACGTAGAGCTTCCCTGAAAGTGAAAGCATAGTCGCTCAGTCGTGTCCCACTCTTTGCGACGCCATGGACTGTAGCCTACCAGGTTCCTCTGTCCCTGGAATTCTCTAGGCAAGAATACTGGAGTGGGTTACCATTTCCTTCTCCAAGGGATCTTCCCGATCGAACCGGGGTCTCCTGCATTGCAGGCAGATTCTTTGCCGTCTGAGCCACAAGGGAAGCCCCCTAGAGCTTCCCTACCTGCAGACAAGTCTGTAGGCAAGCCCCTTAGGAGCACAGGGAATTCAGCCGCGCACCAGGATCAGAGTTAGAGATGGGAAGTAGCGGGGAGCTAGTTTATTTTCTTAAACGTCAATTATGCCACTCAAAGATGCTGGGGGCTCAGAGTTCGAGGCCAAGAAGGAATCTTACAAGGTCAGCTACCTGACTACGATAGAGGTCGAACCGAGTTACCCAGGAACCGCACTGAAGAGGTGGGGGGAAAGCCCCCTGATTCTCGCCCAAAGGAAGGGAGGAAGGCGGCACCCGCGCTGAGGCAGGAATGGGCGGCACAGCGGCAGGCATCCGGTCAGCGGCCCCTCCCTCCCACCCGGCCCAGCCCACTGCTCCACCCGCGCGGGGAGAGCTCAGCTGTGACCCAGCCCTAGGGCACGCGCGGCCGCCCGGTGCCTTCGACCCAAGCCCGTGGCCAGGTCCGATAAGTCCGCGGCTGGCCTTCACCTTTTAGGTACCAGATAACCATTCTTATTTAAAAACTGGCTCTTTGTCTTAGTCGCCTTTGGCCACTGCCCCGGGGCAGGGGCGGGGATCGAGTCACTGCACAGAGCTCCTCTCGCTTCCCTCTGATCCAGGACGGTCAAGGTCGGAAGGCTCAGACAGCGGGCCGAGGCCGCAGCAGAACAGGCCTCCACTATTACACTTTCAGACTCTGAGCAAGCAGTGACTTTCCCCTATAAGCTGAGAAGAGTTTCTTCTCGCAATGGAAACTACAGGGTGCGGGAGGGAGGGGAGAAGTATTCATTAAAAGTTATTTGCATTTGCGAGTTCCTTTCTTTCTGATCCCTCCCAACAGGCTGCCCGGCTGGTGCCTCCGCCATGTGGCAGACGCAAGCTCAAGGTCAACCTCCGGCTGTTAGCCAAACAATTGGGAACCACAGCACACTAAACTTCCCCCTTTCTTGTCGCCCTCCCGGGCTATTAACCACCCCCAGGGCACCCTCAGGGGCCGCAAATTTTTTCCTGGCGCCTCCTCTGACTTGTGAAAATTCTAGAGGTCTGTGAGGTGAATGGTGAGCAAGCGCAGGGCCATATGCAGGGTCTTTGATGAGCTGACATCAGACAGCTCAGAGAGGAGGGCAGGTGCTCGATTACTGACCCTTTGATTTGAAGCGTTCTGGCTGCCCTGCGTGGCTGCTGCCAGCGGGCCAGCCGGAGAGAAGGTGGCCAAACAGCAGAACAATGCTGCAGCCTTTCACAGCTGGAAAAACATTTTTTAAAGACCTCCAAGAGGCACCAGTTGGTCCTGGCAGCTGACATTTGATCTGGGAAGTGCGGACCAGCTGGTGCCAAAGTAGGCCTCTCCCAACCCACTCCAACTGCAGGCCGCTGTGGGTCTGTGTTCACCTTTCTGTCTGCACCCAGGAGGAAAGGGCCTGGGGGAGAGCTGGGTGTAAATCTTCTGAAAGCAAAGAGAGAGTCACCTGGGTTCCCTGAGGACCCCCCCATCCCTCTCCCCCATGTTTGATGTTTCACTAGGCTCTCATGGCGGCTAGAGGATAAACACTATCAATAAGAAAGGTTCCTACAGGAAAGAATGGTGTCAGTTTCACATTTGGGATACTCCAGGAAACAGGAAAATTCTTTGCAAATGGTTCCACTTGGACAATTTGGATGGGCAATTTATCTATGATCCGGAGAGGGACACACCATCTCTGAAAAATGACAGTTACTTTTTTAATAATACTAATTGAATACAATTTGTCTGGAGTCTGCAGTTTGATCTAAGTATGACTACAATTCAGAGTAGTGAGTGTTAGGTTCAGATGGACATTTGGCTTGTCATCCAAACTATGACAATTTGGAGAGTGAAAAGGGGGTTTATTAACTATTAACTCCCCAAATTAGCATAACCTGGTCCTGTTCTAGATAAACTGGGATTTCCGAGTCTCCGTATTATTTCATATCACTCTCACAATATCTTCCTCAGAGAAAAGAGTGCAGAAGTCATGGAGGTTAAATCTTTTTTCTAAAATATCAGGATGTTAGTCTGATCTCCTCACTCCTAAAAGGGAGGGACATTGTAAGTTTTGAGCCACACAACTTATCAGCAGAAAGCAAAATAAAACTCACATCAGGTTTTGGAAAGAGCACTGGACCGGGAGTCAGGATGTATGTTTTAAATCCTGCTCTAGCTGCTACTTCTCCAGCTCCCGTGATGGCTCAGATGACAAAGAATCTGCCTGCAATGCAGGAAACCCGGGTTCAATCCCTGGGTTGTGAAGATCCCCTGAAGAAGGGGATGGCAACTCACTCCAGTAGTCTTGCCTGGAGAACTCCAGAGACAGAGGAGCCTGGCAGGCCCCAGTTCATGGGGTTGCAGAGTTGGACACGATTGAGCGGCTAACACTTTCACTAGCAGTTACTAGTGCTATAAATACTAATGCTACTTATTATCTTTGCTGTCACTATTTCTACATTTTCTTTATTTATTGAGCATTTATTGTAGCAGATACTGTATTAATTAAGAGCCTGGGCAGAACAGCCTCCATGAGGCTGAGCAGGAGTTTGCTCTATGCTGGCACTAAGCTAAGAAACAAACCCAACAATCTGTGATGTATTATCATCTCCATTTTACAAGGGAGGAAACCAAGGCTCTGAACAGTTTCGTTGGTCTGACACAAAGTTCATGGTCTTCACCCCTAACCACACAGCCAGAAGGGCTGGCCAGGAGCTGCTGGGGAGACACTTCCTCTTCCTGCTCCCTGCTGGCCCTCTCTCACTGTTAGCTGTTAAATATTTATATATGTAAAATATGTATTTTTATTCTGTGACTTCACAGGTCCTCAAAAATATAGGAGGCATGGCCAACAATGGTGTAGGGCAAACTATTAATAGCTAGGAATGAGTATGACTGAGATGCTATATGAACTGGAATCATCATGACTTAGAAAGTAACAAGACTCACTCAGAGTAACATATTTCTGACTGCACGTTCTCCATTATGTGAGATATATGCATATATGTATGTTCCAGATTAACTCTGGACTCAAGCAGAATTGGATTCTGCACTTGATCCAATTTTCCTATGATTTCTTGAGGTGCCAAGGAGTCTGAATTACTATCCTCATTTTATGGATGGAAAAAATCAGACCAAGGGAGTCTTACCCCACAGTTCCCCAATTTGTATATCAATATTCACAGGCAGCTTATTCACCCAGTGATTTGCTAAACACTCAATGAGTTGTAAAGACAAATGATCAGCAGACAGAGAATTCAGATTTGAACAGATATATCACCAAACATTACTCTTAGAAGTGTGTGCACAGAACACACTCACGTGTGCCTCAGCCTTCTAAACTCTTAGTTGGTCAGTGGAGTCAGGGATGCTTTGTCAGCCCTGGTCACTCTCGGGAAAAAAAATGGGCAAGTTTTGCTGTACTCCTGGACGGAATGCATCCCATGCACAATTCTGAAATGCTGTACTAGCTTTCCTTGCACTGGGGATGTGCCATGTTTCATTGGCCATCTTTTGATCTGGCATTTGAATGCTTACATCTACATAGGTGTTTTTTCATTTTGGTCCTTTGAATCTTAGTTTCCATTCCTCTCATACAAACATCTTGCAAATATCTGGGAGAATAATCTTACATAGAAAGGGCGATGAAACCTCTTTTCAGCCAGTGTTTTGCTTTGTCAATGCATGCATGTGATAGGGAGGAGGCACATGCGTGGGTGTGTTCATGCTTGTGTATATATACATACAAGCATCTACATCTTACATATAGCTGAGAAAAGAAGAGAAGTGAAGGCAAAGGAGAAAGGGAAAGATAATACCCAACTGAATGCAGAGTTCCAGAGAATAGCAAGGAGAGATAAGAAAGCCTTCTTAAGTGAACAATCCAAAGAGATAGAGGGAAACAATAGAGTGGGAAACACTGGAGATCTACCTGTACTCACTTAGAGGGTAACTTTTGAACAACTACCTTGTGCCAGTGGAGAAGACAATAGCAACCCACTCCAGTACTCTTGCCTAGAAAATCCCATGGACAGAGGAGCCTGGTGGGCTGCCGTCTATGGAGTTGCATAGAGTTGGACACGACTGAAGCGACTTAGCAGCAGCAGCAGCAACCTTGTGCCAGACTCAGTGCTAATTACTGTCAACTCAAATTAATACAAAATACTTTAAAACATAGTGTAGCAGGAGAGGTAAATAAGTAAACAAGTACTATTAAAAAAAGATAGCAACAGCCTTCTTGAGAGACAAGTCTGTACAGAAGCAGAGAGGGTGTCAGAGAAGGCTTTATTTGAGTGAGGCCTTTCAGAATAAGCTAAAATTTGCTGGTGGATAAGAAGAGAAGGTATTCTAGGGAGAGAAGAACCCATACAAAAATATGACAGGGTGTGGCATTTCAGGGTACTGGGAAGTTAAATGTAGTGTTGAGTAATGCACAGAGCAGTACGTGAAGAAAGATATAGCTGGTAAGAGCAGGAACAAATCTAGAAGGGCCTCAAACATCTCGCCAGAGTCTGAACTTCATTCTGTAGGCAGATGAGAAGGTAGCCACATGTGGCAAATGATTGCAAATGGTTATGTAAGTGATACTCTATTAAGTTATTTGGAAAAGTTTTATTAAAAATATTGAATATATTATTAAAACTACACTGTGTACCTCGGGGATTTTTAGCCTTGGCACTGTTGACATTTTGGTGTCAGATAATCCTTTGTCCCATGCAATGAAAGTTGTTTAGCAGTATACTTGGCCTCTACCTTCTAAGTGTCAGTAACACCGACTCCCTATTGTGATAACCAAAAATGTCTCTCAGACACCACTGGTTTTTCTGTAGTAGTAGGTACTATACTAGGAAGTTCTTCCAGAGAAAAATTGACATTGTAGAATGAGTTGAAATGCATACACATGCGCGTGCACGCGCGCACACACACACACACACACACTATACTATGTGTTTGGAGAAGAGTGATATTCCTGCATGTGCTCAATCCAACATCTTGACCAAGAGGTCCAAGCCCATATCCTCATAATGGAGCCAAAAGATATATTTGCCAAAGTTCAGAAAAACTACATCTCTTTGACATACCAAAGCAGGCACAGAATGCAGAGCACAAATTTAGATTTTGTAGGAGATCCTAAATTAGAGCTGTGCAACACTGCACTTGGGTTGGTTACTGCAAATTAAACAGAACTATTTCATTCATGTTTATAGTCATGTAGGTTAATTAAAAAAATTCTCTTTAGAAATACAGCCCCCAAGACTCTATGTAATTTAAATAGAGCCTACATTCATGCAGAGTGAGAATGGCAGTTTCAATATTTAATTCTTGCTTTGTAAACTTTGAAGGCTAAAAACACATCTTCCCCAAGTTGTGAACACTATTTATGTTGGAAACAACTCACTAAAGTAAACTTGGAGTTGCTAGGTAACTTGGTGCCTGTGGAAAGTTTCTGGAGAAAATGTATTTAAATCAGATTTCCTGGAGCAGATGGGCAAACTGAAGTGGAAAACAAATTCAAATGATCTGATATTGGCTTTTCAGGCTAAAACTAAGATTTCCTTGCAGTCAAAGCTCACACAGATCTTTTTAACTGTGCAAGTCTAAGGTAGCCTTGCTGCAGAGAGTAATACATCTCATTCTCTGCAACATGAAGCCGAGTTTTATGCTATAGAGAAACTGTGGAAGATCCGTGAAGAATGGACATCTCATAAAAAAGAGTGTCTGAATGGGTCTGCTTTCCTTGCCTTTTCACTGGGCACAACCTTTTCGTCTCTATGTTAAAGGATTTAGTTGGGTTGGTCTTCTCTGATGGCTCTTTCAGACCTTAATAACAAAATCAAATTGTCAACGTGCAGCTGAACTGCCTGGTAATGAATCAGCTAAGCTAGAATCCCCCAGTTTTCAGTTGTTCAGGCCAAGAGCTCTTAGAAATCAGAAGCTGTGAACTGATAGAGGGAATATACATATTATAGCATTCCTATGAGCATCACCTACTAATTGAATTTTTATACTTGAGCTTAAATAGGTTAAGAATGAATAGAAGCTGCTAGTTATTTCTCACTATTTTTTATATGAGATCATACGTATTGGAGGAGGTGGAGGTTATACAGTTTTCCATGAGGAATTCTTCAGAAATCTTTTTCTGAAGGAGGAACTTTAGCCGCCCTCTAACCTATTAGAGTCACTTCATTACTCAATTCTCTATAATCTTTTAGGGTTGATGGATTTACATGAAAATGATTCAAAAGCATCTGGTAGCTAACTTATCAGTTCTGGAACCAAGTAATTAGAGAAACCCAAATTCCTGGAAATGAAGCCCCAGAGAAGTCTCATCATTTCTCTGACAACATGCATGAAAAACCTAGAGAAATAAGAAAGTGACTCTCAAACCACAGTATGTCTCTTGTTAGTCCACTGTGGGAGTTTTCCCCATGAAAATCAGAAAGGGACCCTCCAGGAAGAGGACACACAGAAATGGGAAGGTGGTGTGAACAAGCACGGCCTGTTAGGAACTGCAGTTCTGGGCAGCAGCTCACGCTGAGGAGTTGCTCCCTGGCCAGCACTGTACTAGGTTCTTCACCTGCATTATTTCACTAAATTATCACAGCAAACACACCTAGAAGGCATTTTTTTTTTCATTTTATAAGTGATAAAACAAGGTCCCAAAGGTGCTAGTGACTTAAAAGCAGTCTCCCAGCTCACAAATGGCAGAACCAAATTCAGAAAGAGGTCTGTTTGATTTCAAAGCCCAGGCTACCTCCTTGGGAGTCCCAGGGCTCTTTGGGGTGGGTCGCTAGACACTCTCATATACTACTAAAGTGACTGTAAATGGGTCCAACTATTAAAAGATAAACTTATCAATATTTGTCCAAATGCTAAGTGTATACAGCATCATCAGATTCAGCAAAATCATCTTTCTGGGAATTTATCCTAAAGATGCACTTTCACAAGTACACAAGTTCATGTTTCATATGAACACAAATGGTGTTCATATCATCATGGTTTGTAATAGAGAAAAACTGAAAACAGCTTAATTAATAGGGGATTGGTTAAATAATTTACGGTAAAGCACACCATAGAATACACTTCACTCATTAAAAAGAATGAAGTAAATCTATGTGGACAGAAAAGATATTCTCAGTATGTTTTTCTTTTTTTATTAAATTTTTTTTGGCTGTATAACAAGTAGGATCTTAGTTCCCTGACCAAGGATTGAACCCAGGCCCCCTGCATTGGAATCATGGAGTGTTAATCACTGGACCACCAAGGAAGTATTGTTTAGTAAGTTGCACAAG
This sequence comes from Antilocapra americana, assembly GCA_007570785.1. Taxonomy (NCBI): domain Eukaryota; kingdom Metazoa; phylum Chordata; class Mammalia; order Artiodactyla; family Antilocapridae; genus Antilocapra; species Antilocapra americana. The sequence goes on from ML662496.1 coordinate 5,520,135, forward strand.
AGCACATATTTCTAAATAGGGGAATGTTTAGCTGCTGTTGCTAAGTCGCTTCAGTCGTGTCCAACTCTGTCCAACCCCATAGACGGCAGCCCACCAGGTTCCTCTGACCCTGGGATTCTCCAGGCAAGAATACTGGAATGGGTTGCTATTTCCTTCTCTAATGCATGAAAGTGAAAAGTGAAAGTGAAGGCACTCAGTCGTGTCCAACTCTTTGTGACCCCATGGACTGTAGCCTACCAGGCTCCTCCATCCATGGGATTTTCCAGGCAAGAATACTGAAGTGGGTTGCCATTGCCTTCTCCAGGGAATGTCTAGAAGTATACACAATTTGCCCTTGTCGATGGTAAACTTCCAAGGAGTGAGATAAGGGTGGTTCTTGGTAGAGTGGAGAGGAGAAAGTTTTACTTTTTCACTTTGGATCATTCTAATTTTTTTTTTTCTAATAAGCAAGTATTTCTTTCATAATAAGAGAGAAAATTTAAAGAAGGGCCTTTGTGAACTTAGAAAATAATGGAAGGTTTTTGTAACAGAAAAATGAAGTGGGTCAGGATCTGCTGAAGAATAAAGGGAAGGCAGATGATGATTAAGGAGCTAATGATTGCCAAAGGTCATTTGTGTCCTGACGCTAATTGCCAAAGCAGATTCATAAAGAACTTTAGCATTGGAGAGAGTGCACCTTGAAGGCAGAGACCAAAGAGGAAACTCATCATGATATTTTGGATAACTTGTCAAACCAAAGTCCAAATGCTTTGATAGTCTTTCAACCCTATTCAGTGCCTGGAATCTTCAACACAGTGTTCTGTTGATACAAAGCATGAACTGTAGAAAAGAAGCCTGGTAGGCAGCTCAGGCAGGAAGAGAAGACTTCCCTCCCCAAGAACTTGACTACATCAAACTGTTCTATTCCCAGGATGTGTGGGGGTTGTCAATGACAGCTGTAGCCCTTTCTGCATGGAAATATTCTTCCTCTGATGTGGAGGCAGATTGCATTTGCCTGTCTAATCCAGCTATACGCTGGAGAAATGAGAAAGGCCCCGGCTACCCATATGTGCTGTAGATTCCAAAAGTGGATTAGCCTACCGATAGGTTTTCTTGCCACTGTTTTTTCTGATAATGCCTTCATGGCCACTAGAGTTTCATTAGTCTTCTTTGCTCTAAGGCTAAAAGGGGTTTCTGCTGAGTGAGTGTCTCCAGCATCTGAGAGAACTTTTTGCAGAAGACAGGGCTGAACATTTTTGCGTAGAAATAGGGTTTATCTATTTTCTCCTGACTGCTCAATGCTTCCTACTCTCATTTGTTCTAGTTAGGTTTCCTTTGGCTGTTAGAGCCACTGTTTACTTAGCCTGATAGTAATAATGGTAACTGTTACTCATTAGGGCTTATAATGAGCCAGGCACTGTCTCAAGTGTCTTACACAAATTAATTTCATCCTCATTATAAATCTCTGAGGTAGGTACCCTTGTTACCTCTAGTGGACAGATGAGGAAACTGAAGATTGAGGAGACTGAAAATCTTGCCCAGCAGTAGAGCTACAATTCAAAGCAGATCTGTCTCACCCCAAAGCATGTTTATGTAACCATACGCTACACTGCCAGAGAAGGAAATGGCACCTCACTCCATTCTTGCCTGGGAAATCTGATGGACAGAAGAGCCTGGTGGGCTACAGTCCATGGAGTCAAGAAAGAGTCAGACACGACTTAGTGACTAAATAGCAGCAACAACACTACATCATAGCAAAGATGGCAGTCTATCTTACAGGAGGCAGCAGGACAGAAAATCTCTCTGAATCAGGAGAACCTTTCTCCTCTCAGCTGTCTAGGTATCTCTTGCCTGTCCTCAACTCCTGTTCCTCTCCAGTGAATTCTCAATTTATCTCCCTTAACATGGGGGACTCTTAACCTGGAACCCTCCGCCTCCCACCAGCCATGCCTCAAGGCGCTACCTCTTTTCTGCCAACCTGAGTCCACATTGATCTCTTCCTCCGCTAACAACTTTTACCTTTGTTGGAAGAACCATACAATTAGCACATCTCTCTTAATATCCATCTAATTATCTGAAATGCATAATTTAACACACTCTTACAATCATGCCTGCCTCCCCTCCAGGCTTCGAGGGTATATCAAACACCTCTTAGGCTTCAGCTCATATCCTTTTATTCCAACTTTTACTACCCCAACCAGCTGTGCTCAGGAATAAACAGACAGGGATCTTGTCTCAGCTGGACCATGGATCTATTATACTGTCGTGCTTGAGCTTTTCTGATAACCTAACAGGATATCTGCAGGGATCTGCTTAGGACACACACATATGCAAACCTAGACATTCAGAAGGATTAACACCCTGTGGGACAACCCTGGACTAATGAGGATGGGAACTGTGGGGTAGAGCTGCTCTCCTGCCCCTTGCATAGACAATGCTGAGACACATTCCTAAATGACCTCCAGTGATGACCAGCCAGATAATGTCCATGTTTATAGGACATATGTAAAGAAGCCTGAGGAAGAGGCATGTGGATGAACATATGAGGAAGGGCATTATGAACAAGGATTATTGATTCTCCTGTTAATGCCATGAGTCCTCCACAGGGAATCAATAGGGCCAACATCCAAGTACAGAGGATGACCTTTTTCTGGATGTTATGAGCCTCCCTCCATGGCCACTCCGGCACTTGAGCAATGGGTTACAAATGGGCATGACCATGATGAGGTAGAGACTAGCTTTGGACACAAAAGCATCAACTGCTTATCACTAATGCTGATTTAGTGCTTGCCATGGCTGAATATCCATCCTGCTAGCAGGGAAGACTGACCAAATCAAGCATTATTCTTAAGGAGGGTAAGTGAGTGCTAAGTCACTTCAGTCATGTCCAATTCTTTGCGACCCCATGGACTGTAGCCCACCAGGCTCTTCTGTCCATGGGATTTCCCAGGCAGGAATACTGGAGTGGGTGGCCATTCCCTTCTCCAGGGGAATCTTCCCAACCCAGGGACTGAACCTATGTCTCTTACATCTCCTGCATCGTCAGGTGGGTTTTTACCACTAGCACCACCTGGGAAGCCCATTCTTAAGGAGACTAGCCAGTTACTAGGTGGCACCTTGATTACATCAGACCTAATTCCATTACAGAAATCAGCACCTACTTTGGGTATGGCTTTGCTTTCTTTGACTTCAGTGCTGTTGCCAAGACCAGTATCTGTGAAATTATAGAATGCCTTTTTCACTGATGTGGGATCCCATACAACATTATCTCAGGGTAATATGTACCTCAGGTAATTGTCACACAATGGGCATATGATGATGAGACAGACTATTCTTACAATGTACTTCATCAACCAGTGGCAGCCAGCCTAGTAGAATAATGGACTTGCCTATACCAGATTGGGCATAATACCCTATAAGGTTAACTGCATCCTCTAGCATGCAGTATATACACAGAACCAACAGCGCTGATGCTCTAATAGCTAGAGTATGTGGGCCCGAGAATCAATGGTTGGAAATAGGATTGGCCCCTTACACCACCATTCTTAGTGACCTACCTGTGCAATTTTTATTAAGAGCAGTTGACCCTGATGACTCTGAAGAACTAGAGTTGCTCATACACAATGAAGGTAGCAGGGCAGAGGGAGTATGTCTGGGACTCAGGCATTCAGTGTGTCATGTCTTGGTGAGAACTCCATGCCTGATAACCACAAATAGGAACGGTAGCAACCTCAGTCCAAAAGGACAAAAGAAACTCAGACCCCTTGGGGATGCAGATATAAGCCACCCACCTAGAAAGCAATGTATACCAGCTGAGGTGTTGGCAAAGAGTGAGGGACATCTAGACTGAGTGGTGGAAGAGGAAGATAGTAGGTATCAGTTAGGGCCTCGAGACCAGTTGTAGTGGTGAGAACTAGAGCCAGTTACATTAACCCCCTGTATGGAGGCTCTGGGAAGAAAAATAAAGCCGAGTCAGGGGACAGACAAGGGCAGGGTTGGGTGACTGAAGAGACTGGTTGGGAAAGCTGTCTCTCATTATGTCACATTTGAACAGAAGCATAATTGAAGTAAAGGAGGAAACCATAGGGATACATAGGGAAGAAAATTCCAGAAAGGAAAAGCACACTTGATGTGTTTGAGAGGGTTTGTGTGACAGGAGGCAGGTGAGCAAAGAGTGTGGTAAGAGATGAAGAGACACTCGTACCCCAGTGTTCATTGCCACATTGTTTACAATAGCCAGGACATGGAAGCAACCTAGATGCCCATCAACTGACGAATGGATAAGAAAGCTGTGGTACACATACACAATGGAATATTACTCAGCATTAAAAAAAAAAATTCATTTGAATCAGTTCTACTCAGGTGGACAGAACTGGAGCCTATTATCCAGAGTGAAGTAAGCCAGAAGGAAAAACAACAATACAGTATACTAACACATATATATGGAATTTAGAAAGATGGCAGTGAGAACCCTGCATGCGAGACAGCAAAAGAAATGCAGATGTATAGAACAGACTCGTGGACTCTGTGGAAGAGGGCAAGGGTGGGATGATATGGGAGAATGGCATTGAAACATGTTAATTATCATATATGAAATCAATCGCCAGCCCAGGGTTGATGCTTGGGGCTGATGCACTGAGATGACCCAGGGGGAGGAAATCAGGAGGGAGGAGGGAGAGGGGTTCTGGAGGGGGAGCATATGTAAACCCATGGCGGTTTCATGTCAATGTATGGCAAAACCAACACAATAAAGTAAAGAAGATTTAAAAAAAAAAGATAATTGGAACCCAGATCATGAAAGGCTTTGGAGTGAGGACTCTGGATTTCATTCTGTGGCAGAGAAGGAATCATAAGCAAATTCTGAGACAAGTGATGTATCTTACATTATGGAGAGCTCTCTGGTGCTCTGTGAATTGGCTGTAGGGGGCAAAGATGGGTGCAGGGAGATCAGTTATCAGACTTAAGCAAGAAAGTGTTTGGATCTCATTTTAGATGGGTTTTCTAGGTGCATGGAACACTAGTGTGGAGTTGTTGAACACTGAGTCTTAGACTCAGAGTGATGTTACTGTTCTCCAGGGCTGATTTTAAGCTATCCAACTCTCCTACTTCTTACAAATATTTTTGTGGCACAACACAGCCCAGTAGGTCTAGTAGTGAAGGTTCAGATGATGTCTATGATTTTGTGATTAAAACATCCATTTAGTCTTTGCCAAGAATTCATAGAAATAATCTCTCTCCATTAAAAACAAAAGTTACGTATAGTTCCCAAGATCAGGCCCATCATTTTAACATAGATATTCTGACCACATACCAGAGAGTATGCTCCTCAAAACACATAATTCTCATAACAACCCTGGAAGATGGGGTTACTCTGTGCACGTTTACAGATAGAGAAATAGAGACTTGGGGGTTGGTGCTGAGTACGTTGCCAATGGTCATTAGTGAGTAAGGACAGGGCTCTGGATTTAAATCAAGGGCTGCTTCCAGAGTACACATTCAACATGGACAACTCTGAACTACTCACCATAGAGAATGCTAGGGAGCACCCACATTCTTTGGTGGCCTAATCTTATTTTTATGATCTTTAGTTGTCTTCTGACTGTGAAGCATAACTAATGTTAAGAGGAAGAGCTGATTTTTTAAAGTTTTATTTGCCTGAAAGAAAATAATGAAGGCAGGAATTCTATTCGTTTATTAAGATCTCCTAAGTTAGAATGACTTTGTATCCGGAAAAATATGTGATCCAGTGATAAGAGTGGGTGGGCATTTCATTGTGAGCTCCTTTTATGATGCCTGTCGCAGTTCTCCTGCTGTGTGACTTTTTTTCTTTTCCCCCAGAAAGCCATAGTGCTGCCTTATCCCTACTTAAAAAAAATCATTAGGGTAGTTGCATCACAGAAGAAGGAAAAAAGGAGGTATGTGATCTGTGGATGAAATAGAGCAGTTGCCCCATACGAGCTCAGGCTTTTTCATGTGCTGGCTGTGAGCCTGTCCTCATGCTGGGGTGGAGAAGCTCATTATTGCTCATACTAACCAAGAAACAGGGCTGGGCAAAGGGGAGAGGGAGACCAAAGGCGCAGAGTGCTCCCACCAAATTGGACCCTGGAAAGTCTGACACCAGAGCATCTACTAAAGGCGCTCGGCAGCCACTTGCTTTTCACAAAGAAACTGCAGGGATAAAGGAGGTCATTCTGGTAGACTGGAGCATTACCCAGTATTTGCCAGTGGATAGAAGGGTCGTGTGGTTGGTGGCCACACAGTATAACAGGGGCAAAAGTAGCAGACACTCATTTGTCTGGCCTGTAAATACCCAGTTTTGATGTTTTGTTGAATCTGCAGCTCTCCTAGAAGCATAATGAAGTGTCCACAACTTGGAAAGTCTTTCAAGGATTAAACAGTGCATCTCCCTTTCACTCCTCCTTCCCACTTCTATCTTCTTGGCTGTTCTCAATGTTTGCCTTGATGAACTTCTGCCACTGGAGTTGGTGTGCTCTGCCTAAATGGCATTTCAGCATGGATGTCCCCAGGTGCCTCGCATCCTTGCCTAGATTAACGTGTCAGTGGCATATGGCACAAGTGGCCTGTCGCTCAGTCTCAGAATCAGTTTAAAATATCTGCCAGGCTGCTGACTTCTTTGGCATAATGCCTTGTGGCCCCAGTGTTTGAGGAAGGAGAGCAACATTGTCTGAAAATTAGTTAGAGTGAATTTTCTCATATGAGAGCCAGTTTCTGGCTTCCTGCCCTTCCCCAGTTCTCTCTCCCTCTTCCCTCCTTGCTATTCAAGCTAATGAAACAAACATACCTACTGAGGCCAAGGGCCTATGACAGAGGATAATTTTGCAAGCAGCTCTCATTGTAGTGGTTCCATTTTGGCTCCATATTGTGCTCTTTTTCTGTAAAGAGAAGTATCTTGCTTGTGCTTTTCAGACACTGTTGCATTTGATCTAAAGCCCCAGTGTAGGGATTAGCTCCATTTTGCAGACAAGTAAAACTGAGGCTCAGAGACATTTAAAAATTTGACCAAAACATTCTACAAAAAAGTGGCAGAGTAACAAGTCAAACCCAGGTCCATCTGACCCCTGAATTCTTTTTACTCTGTTAAGTCCATGCAGAGACCACTGTGTGAACTGATGCTGTGCCCACATCTAAGCAGGTCTGGGGCGGGGACAATTCTGTACTGCAGTTCAATGGGTAGAACTCACACTGGTCAGCAGCTCTGTAGGCCCTGTCAGCAAATGCTCCTGGCTTCTTGTACAAGCTCCTCGTCATGCTCTTCTCTCTGTGTGTTTAATGGTGGGTCATTGTTACTCTTTAGTTGCCTGATGGGTTTCTCACTCCTAAATCCAAGTGACGAAGCCGATCCTGCTGTCCTTGGGATTATCCTCTCTTGATGAGTGATGAACTGAGGACTGGAGCCAGCTGACCTGCAGGCAGAGAGAGGAGGATGTCAAAGGTTCCTCCAGCTCAATTTGAATTGATGAACCAGAATAATTCTGGCAGCAGGGCTCATGGCATTGGCCTCAACCAGCGATCTTGCTCAATTTTTGTCTTTGAGGAGGTGTTTCGGCAATTTTTCAGTTACACTCTCTTTTCTCCTATAGAAAACCACTCTTCATCACCAGGGTTAGTTGTCATCACAGCACCAAACAATTATCACTGAGTGGACGGCACCCAGTGGCGACTCACTCCTGACTGTATGCTCTACTTTGCAAGAAACTATCACTTGAAATGCCCCCCAGTTCTTTACTCTGTCATCAAAATTCTATAGGTGCTTCAAGGCCCTGCTCAATTCATCTCCTCGAAGAAACCTCTTTCAAATCAGTCTACCCCACTGGTGGCTTCTTTACTCCAAATTCCTCACAATGGTAATAATAGCATTTAAGAAATTACCCAATCGTTTCCTTGAATAAGTAATATCATATGGCCTAACATTTAAACATATATGGAGGGTAAAAGGGCTTCCTCGGTGGCTCAGAGGTAAAGAATTCTTTTGCCAATGCAGGAGACTCAGGTTCAGTCCTTGGGTTGGCAAGATTCCCTAGAGAAGGAAATGGCAACCTATTCCAGTATTCTTGCCTGGGAAATCCCATGGACAGAGTAGCCTGGTAGGGTATAGTTCATGCAGTCTCAAGAGTCAGACATGACTTAGTAACCCAACAACAACAAAGGGTACGAATAATAGAGTGAAAAGTGAAGTCTTTTGTCTGCTCCCCATCTCAGAGGTACTCTGTGGCCAATTCCTTTTGCCTCTTGCTGACCCTTCCAGAGATATCTTAATATATAAAGGTACATATGCTTTTTAAAAATTCACCAACAATATATGAGACTGATGGTTTACATGTGTGAGCAGCAGTTACGCAAGACACACTGTGCCATGGCCTTTATAGGAATTATTTTTACCGAGTCCTACCCAAAACCTTATGAGATGGTTACTCCTACATATTTTACAAGTAAGGAAATAGAAGCTCAGAAAAGTTAAGTCACTTTGCCCACAGTCACACAGTTATGATGTGGCAGAAGTAGAATTCGACCTCAGACTTTCTGACTTCAGAGTCCAAGCCCTTAATCACCATGCCATATACCTTAAAATGACTCCCTAGATGTTTCATATATACATCAAGTTTTCCATCTAGATTAAAGGGTACCTCGGCAGAAAAAAAAGTGTGGTATAGTGGAAGGAACGTGCAGTTGGGAACCTAATTCTAGCTACAGAACTTACTAGCTATGTAACCATAAGTAAGTTTCCTAAACTCTGATTCCTTTTCTGTAAAGTGGGAAAAAGCTAACCTCAGAGGGAGGCAGGAGTGTTGAAAAGATTTGGGGAAATAAAGAATGTAAAGTACCTGGTACGTAAGAGGTAGTCAGAAATGTAGCCACCTTATCAAGAATCAATTCTTTTTTTTTTTAAGTACATTTTCCAGCTTTTAAAATTTTAATTGGATAATAATTGCTTTATAATGTTGTGTTAGTTTCAGCCATACAAGACCATGTATTAGCCATAAGTATAGTATACATATGTCTCTTCCCTGTTGACCGTCCTTCCCATCCCCAACCCCACCCCACACTCTGGGTTGTCACAGAGCACTGGATTGAGCTCCTATGTTATACAGCAACTTCCCACCAGCTATCTTTCTTACATATAGGAACATATATGTTTCAATGCTATTCTCACAATTTATCCCATCATCTCCTTCCCCAGCTGTGTCCCCAAGTCTTCTCTCTATGAGGTGGATGAACCTATAGCCTGTTATACAGAGTGAAGTAAGTCAGAAAGAGAAAAACAAATATTGTATATTAATGCATATACATTGAATTTAGTAAAATTCAGGAATTTAGGAATGAATTGCCAGCTTTAAAAGCCCTGTGCCCAGCAGGAAGGAAATACCCATGTGATGTTAGGCATAATACAGATCTAGCCTTTGCATGGCAGGAAAATCCCACACAGAAGCCCCTAAAGTAAATGCAAGGCAATAGGCTCTCACACCTAATGCCCATGGGGCTCTCTCAAAGGGAACAGTTGATTATTTGCTGGCTGTTCAAGGAAATGTATGGGGGGTGGGGGTGGAAGGAGGTTCAAGAGGGAGGGAATATAAGTATTCATGGAGCTGCTTCACGTCATTGTTGTACAGCAGAAACTGACACAGCATTGTAAAGCAATTATCCCTTAACTTAAAAACATAAAAAAATTTTAAAGAAATATATGGAATGGTATAGAAGACTGGCCTGAGGTCATGTGCATCACAAACGTCCAAGACCAGCAGACAGAAATGGAGTATGGACTAATACAGTATATTAACACATATATATGGAATTTAGAAAGATGGTAACGATGACCCTATATGCGAGATAGCAAAAGAGACACAGAGATAAAGAACAGACTTTTGGACTCTGTGGGAGAAGGCGAGGGTAGGATGATTTGAGAGAACAGCATTGAAACGTGTATATTACCATATGTGAAATAGATCGTCAGTCCAGGTTGGATGCATGAGACACAGTGCTCAGGGCTGGTGCACTGGGATGACTCTGAGGGATGGGATGGGGAGAGAGGTGGGAGGGGGTTCAGAATGGGGGACACATGTACACCCATGGCTGTCAAGGTATGTCAAAAACCACTACAATATTGTAAAGTAATTAGCCTCCAATTAAAATAAATTAATTAATTTTAAAAAAGAAGAAGAAATGGAGTGTGGAGGAAAAGACTGAAGAAACACACTTCGGAACATTTTTCCTCCAGATACCCTCAGAGTATTTCCCTCACCTCCTTCCATTGACCTCCTCAGGGACTTCTCCTGACTTGCAACCTGCTCCCTCCCCAACTTGATCTATAATTTTTTCCACCACACTTTTTATTGTCTATTGTATGACATAATTATCCTGTTTATGTCATGTGTTTTCATTGTCTGACTTCTCCAGAATGTAGCTCCCTGAGGGCAGGGGTCTTTGTTTTTCATTTTTTTCCACTAAGCTATCCTGGCACATGATAAGTACTCAATTGATATTTGCTGGAGGAATATATTTTTAAGATAGCCTCAGTTTACATGACTTCACAGACTCAAGACTAGAAGTCAGTTCGTCTGTCCCCCCAGACTAACTGTCTTTCCATCAAATCATCTTTCAAGATAGAGGAGTACATGTCTAAGATTGGGGAATAATTTGCCTGGTCCAGGAATCCAGACAAAACTGGAAACAAGTGCATCTAGACAAAAAAATAACTGGACCATAGAAGTGATGATAGGAAAAAATAAACATAGATGTGGGTGGTTGCATTGGGTTTTTCTTTTGTTTTTTCAAAATTTTGTTTAAGTACCTGGGACTGTGCTGTCAGTTTATCTAGTGAAATAAGATTCATGATCAATGTGTGGAGACGGAAATTTCAGACCTCATTATACACCAACTGAAGATGATTCCTTTGCTGTCACTGTGGCATTTGACACGCCAGTGAAAACTAAAAGCAATCTGTCTCAAGCGCCCCTTTTAGCTTTGACAGATGTGGAAATGTATGAGTTTGGGGTGCTAATTTTTGGTTGGACATCCAATGTGAGCATGTCCAGTGATGCAGCTGTAGAAGCTACCATCCAGCTTATATTCTAGGGCTGAAGTCCTAGGGAGGCACTTAATTTCAGTCCAGGATGTCCTCCTCCAGCCCTACTTCTTTTTTTAATTGGAACTTTAACTAGGACCTGAAACACATAATTTTATTTTGAAACTTATTCATTTATTGGCCACACTGTGTGGCATGTGGGATTAGTTTCCCAACCAAGGATTGAACCCGTGCCCCCTGCATTGGGAACATAGAGTCTTAACCACTGGAACATCAGGAAAGTTCTCCCTACTCCTTTTTCTTCTCTTAAAGCAAAGGAAGCCCTCTGCCTGTTCCCAGGCTAATCTTCCAACCAAGATTTTGTTCACATCCCTTTTTCCCATTACTTCCTCCCTCTTCCTTGAATCTTAAGGCTATCTTTTCCCCACAGTATGTGGATATGCTCAGATCTCCTCCCTGACAATGCAAGATAATGAAAACCTTCCAATAATCTCTTGAATTGGTTAGTTACCTATGGATGTATAACAAAGCATCCTAAAACAGTGTCTTAAAATAACAAGCATTTTTTTTTCACTCACAAGCTGATGAGCCATCTGGGCAAGTCTGTTGATCTGGACCAGACTGGCCATTAGCTGGGCCTGAAATACTGGCTGTACATTCTCAGTGAGTATGCAGGCAGCGGGTGGGCTGGTGGGGGCAAGGCTGGTCAAGGATGAGCTTACTCACATGCCTGGGAAATAGCAGGTTATTAGTTATGGGGAAGTGGTGACTGGGCCACTGATCACTTACCCAGCCGATTAGCACAGGCTTGGTCTCATCATAGCCCAACCAGATTTTAAGACAGAGAGAACAGAAGTACACAGGCCTCTTGAACCGGCAGAGTACCACTTCTGCCTCATCTTATGGGCAAACCACAGGCCAGCCCAGAAGCAAGGAAATAGACTATTTCTTGAATGGAGGAGACACAAAGTCACATCACAGAAGGTGTGGATTTGGGGAGGGACAGAGAATGAGGGTCAGTTTTACAATCAGTCTACTTTGTCTTCATCCTTACTTCCCACATGTGTTTTTTCCTTTACAGTCAAACTTCTAGACAGGATAGCTGTCACTTGCTTTGTCTACTTCTTAGCAACCAGTCACTTCTCAACCAAGATGACCTCACCTTACTACCACTATCTCCATTTTGATGGAACTGCTCTCTTTAAAGATATCGTCTCAAATATCAAATACTGTGGACTACGTTCAGCTTTCATCTTACTAAAACTCACTGCACAACTTGACCTGTGTGGTCATTCCTTGCTGCTTAAAGCTCTCCTTCCTTAGCTTCTATAATTCTCTCTCCCAGCTGTGCTTCTACCACTCTGACCCTTCCTTCTTGGATTTCTTGGCTGGCTCACATCCTTCCCCTAGCCTGTCAAGGTAACTGTTGCCTACGTTTCTGTTGTCTGACTCTTCTTTCTTTCTTCTTATGCTAAACTGTTTCTGGAATCTAATCCAATCAGGTGGATACCACCTATATACATCTTTATTCTAACTCATCTGTTGACCCCCCAGAATAAAGTGTCAGTATCTACTGGATATTTCACAGGCTCCTCAAATGACATATGTTTAAATGGAGCCATGGGGTCACAAACAAGACTGAGCGACTTTCACTTTCACTTTAATATCTTTCATCCAAAATGTGATTCTCTCCGCACTTTCTCCATTGATGATTTTGCAGTTCTTTTGATTCAGAGTTAGAAACGGAGGACTTTCCTAAACTCTTTCTGCCCTGGTATTCCTACAACTCAAGATACTAAGACCCATCAGTTCTATGTTCCAAGTATCCCTCAGACAATCCGCTTCTTCTGTCCTCACCATTGCTGCCTGAATTCAGGCTCTTATCCTCTGCTGTCCAGACCAATGCCAAAGACATTCCTCAGCTTCCTTGACCTATTTTTCAGCCAGAGAGCTTTCTGAAACACAAATCCGTATTACTTCTTTGCCTTTTACACTTCCACTGACTCATTTCTGCCAAAATAAAATCTAAATTCTTCATATTAGTTAGTGATTGGAAGTGTTAGTTGTTCAGTTATGTCCAACTCTTTGCAATCCCATGGACTATAGCCCACCAGGCTCCTTTGTCCATGGAATTCTCCAGGCAATAATACTAGAGTGGGTTGCCATGCCCTCCTCCAGGGGATCTTCCTAATCCAGGGATCAAACCTGGGTCTCCTGCATTGCAGGCGGAGTTTTTACCATCTGAGCCACCAGGGAAGCCCTGGGAAGTTAATGATTATTGGTTGCAAAAAGAAAAAGAGAAAAGAGGGAAAAAAAGAAAGAAATGTATTGTATTTCATTTAAAAATAAAAGAGAAGATTTATTATAATGAGACAGAGATTAACTTTGGGTGATCATGATGTCAATGTAGGTTCATCCTTGATAAAAAATATACCACTCTGGTGAGTGATGTCGATAATGAAAATGCTATGCTTGTGTGGGGGCAGGAGGTAAAGGGGAACTATATCTCCTCTTGATTGTGTTGTGACCTGAAAACTGCTCTAAAGAAATAAGGTATTAAACAAAAAGAAACAGACAAAGAAATAAAGAAATATTCATGAGACGAGTAGTAGAGTCAGGTATTAGAGGAATTGTTGTGGACCATGTCCTGTGTTTGCAGGCTCCTTTTCTTCCAGTGACTTTGCCCCCATGCTCCTGCAGACCACCCCCATCCCCTTCCACATGTTCTTCAATGCACATTATCCCCCTGCCCAAACAGGCGCTCCTAATCCAAGTCTATCTAACTTTCTACCTACCTATTCTCTTAGAATACATTCATGAGAAAGAAATTCTAATTGGCTTAGCTCATGGGTTAAGAAAGGTCATGTGGACAAAACATGGCAGCCTGAGGTTCACATCTTTGGAGGGTCTGTAGAGAAGAATGTTCTCAATGAAAATGGTGTGGGCTGGGCAGGTAACTCAAACAGGCCCACCATACTTCTCAATATGGTCACTCTGAATCTTCTCCCATGGTAGTGCACTACCCACTGAACCCTCAGAGAACTTTCTCCCCATTTCCTAAACTCATCATGCTCTTTTTCATATTCCCAATGCCAGCCAAAATCTTCCCTTCCTTAACTTCCTAGAAATCTCATCTTTATTCTTTCATAGCCAGTTTGAATATCATCTCCTCTATGAAGCCCACCTTGGCTCCTGCTGGTTGCTCTGTTCTCTGGGAAGGCTTAGCATTTTGTACATAGCTCCAATAGACTATATATATATAAATATATATATATCATATATGATATATATATATCATCCCACTTTGAAATTGTTTGTCCCCTTGCCAGATTATGAGCTTTTTTCTTTTAAAATTATTTTTATTGGAAGGCACTGTTACCCCTTCTAGGATAGATCTGGGCTCACAGTTAGAGATCCAAAAAACTTGTTGAATAGATGAAGATATAAGTGACCAGAATCACGAAATCTGATTCTGGTTTAGTGGCTCTCAAAGTGGCTCCTGGATCAGCAGCATCAGCATCATCTAAGAACTTGTTAGAAATGCAAATTCTTAGGCCCCATCATAGACCTAATGAATCAAAAACTCTGGGAATAGGTGTGGTAGGCAGAATGTTGTCCCTCCCCAAATATGTCCACATTTTAACCCATGGAACCTCTGAATATCTTACACTATATAGCAAAGAGAAATTGAAGCTGTAGGTGGACTTAAGATTGCTTGTCATCTGACTTTACAATAAAGAAGTTATCCTGGACTATCCAGGTAGACCCAGTTTAATCACAAGAGTCCTTAAATGGGGAAGAAGGAGACAGAAGAGTTAGAACCAGAGAGATATCATCATGAGAAAGACTTGCCCAGCCATTGCTGGCTTTGAAGATGAAAGTGAGACACTAGCCAAGGAATGTACACAGCCTCTAGAAGCTAGAAAGAAAACTATACTCCCCAAAAACCTTCAGAAAGGAACTCAGCCCTGTTGAAATCTTGGTTTTTGCTCAGTCAGACCCATTTTGGACTTTCGAATTCCACAACTATAAGATAAGACATTTGAGTTGTTTCAAACCACTAAGTTTGTGATAATTTGTTCTAGCAGCAATTAGAAACGAATACAGTAGGGTCCAGCCACCTATCTTTAGGAAGCCTTCCAGGCAATGCTGATGTTTCCTCCCACTCAAGCACCGACTCTACTGCACTCCTCCAGTACTTGCTGGTTTGGCTAGCCGTACTGTTCATCACTGCACCCCAGCTCCTAGCCCAGGGCTGGCACTCAGTCTCAGCGGTAGCAAATACTCACTGAGAATGTCTGTGTGTAAGGTGCTGCTGTAACTCAGTCCTCATAATAACCCTAAGAATTAAGCAATGTTACTGTCCCATATTTTTACAGATGAGAAAACAGATACACAGAGAAGAAAATCAACACTCCCAAGCCTTCCCAGCTTGTGAGTGGCAAAGGCGGGATTTAAGCTCAGTCTTACTCCAGAGTCCATGCTCTGACCCTAGGCTCTGTGGTCTCCAGGCAGGGTACGATGTGTAACTGATAGGTAAATGAATTGACTACTTAATAAATAAATAATAAACAATAACTTTCCCCTGAGGACTTTAGAAGGTTGTGTGGGAAGCTGCAGTAAAGGTCTAAAAGGCTGTCATCCTACACCTGAATCCGTGGAGCGGAGAAGACACGCTTTTCACTTGTGTGCGTGTAGGTCAGAGAAACATGGAGAGATGACTTGGGACTGAAAGGGAACTTGACCGGCTAAAGGGGGCTGAGGGAGAGACAGCAGAGGGTCTCCTTGGGTAGGGATCACGGTTTCTAGGAATGAGGGAGGTGGGAGTTAAAGGTAACAGGAAAGGCAGGAAAGACTGCTTTTTTACCTTGTTATTACTGGTATCTAACCTAGGCTGGAAAAACCATAGCTTTGACTATATGGACATTTGTCAACAAAGTAATGTCTCTGTTTTTTAATACATTGTCTAGGTTTGCCATAGCTTTTCTTCTAAGGAGCAAAGGTCTTTTAATTTTGTGACTGCAGTCACTATCTACAGTGATTTTGGAGCCCAAGAAAATAAAATCTGCCACTGCTCCAGTAATCACGTACAGATGTGAGAATTCAAACAGAAAGAAGGCTGAGCACCAAAGAGCTGATGGTTTTAAACTGCGGTGCTGGAGAAGACAATTGAGAGCCTCTTGGACAGCAAGGAGATCAAAGCAGTCAATCCTAAAGGAAACCAACCCTGAATATTCACTGGAAAGACTGATACTGAAGCTGAAGCTCTAATTCTAATGCTTCGGCCACCTGATGCCTACTCATTGGAAAAGACCCTGATGCTGGGAAAGATTGAAGGCAGGAGAAGAGGGTGAATGAGATGGTTGGATGGTATCACAGACTCAGTGGACATGAGTCTGAGCAAACCTCAGGAGATAATGAAGGACAGGGAAGTCTGGTGTGCTGAAGTCCATGGTGCAGAGTCAGACATGACTTAGCAACTCAACAATAACAAATAACAACCTAGGCTGACACCTCGGAGGCCCAGAGAGCCTGAATTAGCGATATATGTTTGTTGAAGAAAAGAGAATTTTATTGTGAAATTGTTCTAAGATCTGCTGGACTTTGTTTCAAGGTGTTCAAGGAAGATCTCTGATTAAATTCACCAGACCTCTCAGCTGTGACATGGATGGTGTGAAGGACAAGGTTGAGTCAAAAACCAGTGAACTGGAGGACATGGAAACATGAGGGGTATAGAGAGAAGAGGTGCAGATAAGTGTTTGAGACCTGGTGTCCAAGGGGTGTGGCCACTCCCCCTCAGGGACTTGGGGGCCTAGCTGCGGAGGGGACTCTAGCGTTTATTTAGTGCCCTCTGTATCAAGCATGGAGCTCGGTGCTTTCCCCTGTTTGAAAACACTGAAGCAAAATGTCCCAGTGTATGGGCAGAGCACAGGAAAAGGAAATCAAGGGAAGGATAACCAGAACCCCTGTGTTGGCAGACAGGGTCAAGGCTCTCTCCCCAGGGGACAAGCTCAACCTATTAGGTTGGGGCTATGGCAGCGTCAGGCCCCAGGACCTTGAAACAGATGCCAGAAACAGGAACTTGGGTTGAGTCCTGTCAGTGAAGCACAGTCATCCTAACTGAGGCAGAGGGAGGGAACGATGGGAGACAAGGGGTAGAATTATACACGAGAGGCTAACGTAGAAGGCAGTGCAGAGGGATGAGCCATTGCTTTTAGGGAAGAAAGAGGCAGAGTTAACATAGGTGATGGTGGTAGGAAAACTCCTTACTGGAAAAAGGTGTGGTGTGGAGGTCGGGAGGAGAGAAAGTTTATAAAGAGCTGAGTCCAAGATGCAACACATAATGCGTCCTTAATATATGCCAGTCGTAACTCATCCCAAAGACAGTGAGGGGGTGCTGCTCCTTACCTGCATTTGGGGGTGTGTTCTAGAACACATCACCTCTATGGACCATGTCTGGAGGAAATACAGGCCAGCGGAATAAAGTAGTCAAGTGAAAAATCTGCATATGTTTATTCTTTTCTCTTGACCAAGGAAATTCAGGCAGTTAATATTTGAAAGGAATCTGAAGCAAACAGAATGGAATCAAGCGTTTCCCCATATTAATGTCACATGACCCCCCACTGCCTCCAGAGCCATTTTGGTTGTGCTAAGACCATGCCCACAGTGCCTCATTAAAACTTCCTTAACAGGAGCTCTACCACCCATGAAAAACTGTTTTCTTCTCCCTTCCTGTAAAATCAACCCAGCTGTCTCTGAAGAGAGACTCTCAAAGAAATGACACTGACGTATAATTAGTCATGTTTCTTCCTCAGTTTCCTACTCCGTTATACACCTTAATGATATTCCACCATGCTGAGAGTTCCCTGGATGGGAGAACCAGCCCCCTACCTCAGGCTTTGTTTGTTTATTCCATTTTCTCCTTCCTTAGAATCAGCCAGCAGAAACTTTCCAGAAAGTAGAATTTTTTTGAAAACCATCCAAGCTTCATTCCAGCACTCTGACCTCCCAAATGTCCTTCTACTATGAATGGTTTTAGTGTGGGTGCTTCTGTCCAAGAAGCCAGGAAAGAGGCTTTTTCTATTCAAAGAGAATTGGAATCAACTGGCCTAGAAGTCTTAGCAAAACTGAGAGACGGTGGTCTGGGGGCTACACAGCCAGGTAGTGACTTGGTGATTCAAGAGGCCTTTTTCTCTCCTGACTGGCATATTGGTTGTCACAGGCTTTCTGCACTGTGACATCTTCATTGGAAAGACTGATGCTGAAGCTGAAGCTCCAATACTCTGGTCACCTGATGCGAAGAGCCAACTCATCGAAAAAGACCCTGATGCTGGGAAAGATTGAGGGCAGGAGGAGAAGGGGATGACAGAGGATGAGATGGTTGGATGGCATCACCAACTCAATGGACATGAGTTTGAGCAAGCTCTGGGGGATAGTGAAGGACAGGGAAGTCTTGTGTGCTGCAGTCCATGGGGTCGCAAAGAGTCGGAGATGACTTAGCGACTGAAGAGCAATCTTGTTTACCTTACTAAAACAAATTTTTTCATTTGGAATTCTCATCTTCTCATTACTGGTGACAGTGCTATCAGAGCCCCCTTCACAATCATACAATCTGGGCAATATTCCTACTTCTGTACTGATTCTTCACACATTAACTGACTCCAAGCCACCTCAGAATGTCAGCATCTGTACCGAGTCTGTACATTCGGCCTTGTCCAGCTTCTTCTCGGCTATCTGTCTTTGATACGTGTTTCCTTTCTAGCAGGCTTTGTGTAAGGCAAAGACTCTTTCTGGAGGTATTCTTTGCATCTTTTTTTTTTTTTAAGTATATTATCAGTCAGCATCAATTATAATGAGACATTTTTAGTAGGGCTTGATAATGTCGAACCAGGGAACGGTGGCCTCTGAGCTGCGATCCTGCCAGCTACATTTTATTAACCCAAGTCAGGGTGCTAAGTTGATTTTCAGACTTGATTGACAGAACCCTTTCAGCATAAACCCTGGAAAAACTATTAGGAGGCAAGAATCCCATTGAGGCATTCTGCCAGTAATAGTTTTAATGCAGAAATGCATTTGATCAGCAGCAGGCTGAGCTTGTATCATTTCCAGAGTGAGTAGCAATGTGGTTCCAGTGTCATTTACCACAACTAATTATGGTACATCCTGACAATATTTAAAACAGAATTGGATTAAGAAAAATGCACTCTCAAGATTGTGGTCTGAGAGGCAAAATACCAGAATTTTCCATGGATCTTGTTTTGTCTCTCTTTCATTATAATAATAAGCTGAATAAAAAGAAAGGGGGAAAAACACTTTGAGGACAAAAGGTAGGAAAAAAGTGTAAAAAGCAAAACAGGACAGCAATTCAATGACCTGCCCTTTCTTCAGTTCGCTTTCCCACTGCTGCAGATATCCTCGATTCAAGAGTCAGACAGTCTTTTTTAAGCACCAGATTCGCTTCTCAAAATCAGGGACTGTGTTTCTCAGCCCTACTCACCACTCCTAACCTCCACAAAAGGCAATATTTCTAATAAGTAAAAAATCCCTGTAATATAAAATGTCAGCTTTAAAGCCAATGTTTTGTTCAGAAGGTTCTGCTCCAATGACAACACTGGCTGATCTATGGACCGACAGAGAGGTGTCTTCTAGATATTTCACATCTTCACAAGATAAGACCGCTGTTGCTATCTTCTGATTCAGCCAGCCACAAGTCTCGCTGAGATGGTACACTTATAGTACTGTCCAAGAAATCAAATAGTTTTCTTTTTCGATTTTTCAAATAGTTTTATTAAGTAAGTAGGCCTTACCCTACTGGATCATAGGTAAAGAATCTCCCTGACAAGCAGGAGACATGGGTTTGATCCCTGGGTTGGGAAGATCCCCTGGAGCAGGAAATGGCAACCCACTCCAGTATTCGTGCCGGGAGAATTCCATGCACAGAGGAGCCCCGTGTGCTGTAGTTCATGGGGTCTCAGAAGAGTCAGACATAGCAACCAAAGAACAACACTGAGTAATTAGAATACAAAAGTAATATGTTTTGTATGCTCATTGAAAATACAGCAGAAAATAGAGAGGAAAGCAATGACAAATAAAGATATCATCCAGAGATAAAAACATTGTTTGTATTCTGGCATCATCCACTCACATATTTAGAAACAAGAATGATTTTATCAAGTTACACACTGTGGTACAACCTGCTTTTTGTCATTCAGCAATATGCTATAAACATTTTTCTGAAGTCAATAAATATGAATCTACATCACACATTCAAAGCTGCAGAATAGTACTGTAAATTATTTTAACTAATCCTCTTCTGGAGTACATGTAGGCTCCCTTTTTTTTGTTCCTCTTTTAAATAATACTGGAACAACATCCACACTGTACATCAATGGTCCTCAAATTTTAATGTGACTAAGAATCATCTGAGGTATTCTAAACGTATGCATGCATGGGCCCCACATCTAGAGATTCTGCTTCATTAAGAAAAGTGTAAGATGCAGAAATCCACATCTTACCACGACTGTACAGGTGATATTGATGCTGGTAGTCCTCTAACCACACTTTGAGTAGTAGACATCTTTAGAAACTTGTCTGATGACTTCTTTAGAATAAAGCTCTAGACGTGAGGCTGGTATTTCGTCAAAGGCTATGCTGTTTCACTGGAGTAGGAAATGGCAACCCACTCCGGTATTCTTGCCTGGAGAACTCTGCAGACAGAGGAGCCTGGAGGGCTGCAGTCCATGGGGCTGCCAAGAGTTGGACACAACTGAGCAACTGAGCATGAGGTTTCCACAACCTATCTCATTTGTGGTCATCTTATAGGTAAAAAAAAAAAAAAAAAAGACCAAGTCATAAAAGTAAGTACATGCTCTCAAGTAGGAAGTACATTTGAGGTAAGGCTAAACGGAGTCAGTCTGTCCAAGAACCCCCAGCATCAGCCCTTCAGGCATCTGTGGGAAACCTAAATCATCCCTAAGGAACCCTTTGTCTCTTCCACTGAAACCGGGAAACAAGCAGAGTTGAGGAAAGGGGTGAAGACACAGGTGGTTTCAGTATCTTGATTGGAGAAGTTAGTTCTTGGAAGGTGTCTGCCACTGACATTGGCAGAGGAGTTTGCTGCCAACAAGAGGTCACCAACCGAGAAAGCTGTATCCCCAAATTCAACTGGTATATAATTCCCAAGCTTCACTGATATAAAATTCATGTTTGCCCAGCATCCTATATCCAACCCACATCATCTAGGAGTTTGAGAGCTATGAGTAAGAAAAAATGCAAGTATGACTCCATTTCCAGGATAAGAGCAGTCTTTTTTTTTTTTAATTTTCTTTACTTTATTGTGTTGGTTTTGCTATACATTGACATGAATCCGCCATGGGTATACATATGCTCCCCCTCCAAACCCCTCCCTCCTCCCTCCCGATTCCCTCCCACTGGGTAAGAGCAGTCTTAAGTCAGCGTACACACACTCACTCACATAGATAAAGGCAGGTACACATTCCCCTGCTTACAATCTCCAGACTCTAGAAGGAGGTTTCCAACTATAATCTTCACCTAAGAACCAGTTTGTACAATGTCACGAAGTATGAAAATTGATCCAATTTGAATCATGTAAGAAAAAAAAAGTCTTCCTTTTCTTTTTTTTTGATTTGGTAAATGCTACTGAAGTAGAATATACCTTCAAGAAAGTATTCAGACCATAAGTTTATAAACTCAAATACATTTTGACAAAGGGAACATATTGGTATAACCAGCATCCAAATCAAGAAATAGAGAAACATCTCAAACCTACATATGGCCTGGTATTGGCTTGTAGTCACCGTTTTAACCAAACGTAGCCACCGTTCTGGTTTCTAACAGGTTTAATTAGTTTGATTTGTTTTTGAACTTTATATGCACAGAATAATATCATTCATGTACTCTTTCAAAACTATTTTTGACTGGATTTTATAGATTACTAGCTTAACTCCTCATGTCATATGCAGCAAAGCCCCAGTACTGAAGCACAGATATGTCCCCCAAAGAAACTGAAAAGCATATACTTTAAAGATGTCAGTGTCCATTCGTGCCATTAAAATTAGATACCTTCAGCTAAGCAGATCCCAGGTGAATCTCGGGCCTATCTGTAGTAAGTAGTAAGGATCCTAAAAGGCTACTCCTGGGGTTCAGGATGGTTCAGTGGTAAAGAATCTGCCTGTCAATGCAGGAGACATGAGCTTGACCCCTGACCCGGGACGATCCCGTAAGCCTAGAGCTGTTAAGCCCGGGTGCTGCAACTCTTCAGCTGGTGCTCTCGAGCCCAGAGCCGCAACTACTGAGCCACACGCCACAGCTACTGAAGCCCATATGCCCAGAGCCTGTGCCGTGTGACAAGACAAGCCGGAGCAATGAGAAACCTGAGAACTGCAAGTGGAGAGTAGCCCGCTTGTCATAACTAGAGTAAAGCTCACACAGCAACAAAGACCTGGCACAGCCAAAAATAAAGAAGTTAATTAAATCATTGAAAACAGAAAGGCTACTCCCTGGTATGCATGACAGACAACTTGATAGGCAGTGTCATGCAGTGGAGAAAAACATTAGCTTTGGAAATATACAGAACTAAGTTCGAAAAGAATCGTCTCCACTAACTGGTTTGTACTAGCTTCATGAAGTCATGTGATCTCCCTGGGGATCAGTTACTTCTCCACCTAGGAGATGGGGGAAATATCTCATTTATATCTCATTTAACAGGGTTACTGTGAAAATTAAATACAATCACAAATGTGAAGTAGTTGGTATATAATAGGTGCTCCATAAGTGTTCATCCTCATTTTTTTAGAGACCAAACCCTGATTATCCATTAAATCTGGCCTATTATGTACACACAACACAAATAAATATATTTTCTTTTTCTTTTTAATAAATACATTTTCAATGGCAACTATTTGAACCACTAACTAGCAAATTTAAAATCATTTGAAAACCAGGTTTGTGATCCAAGGGAATTTTAAATTGGTGACACAGTCTTTTTCAGAACAGAGAAATGTCACTGTTCATTCTATGGAAATCCAATGTAGCTTTATGCCCCTCACATTTCTCACCAAAATGGCCCAGCTATTTATTTATTAATGATTTCCATCATGAAACTATGTTATCTCTGCTTCTTACGACGGCCTAAGAGCCACAGAATCATTCTTTTGCAATAAGAGCACAAATATCCAAATGCCTGTGGTTCCAGCGACATTACAGTTTTATTAATAGCCAGCATGCCAATCCATTTACAATGGCCTTTTCAGTGAGACAAGAGCACGCGCATGTAACCATTGTGTGACTTCTGCATTGTCACCAGTATATATATTAAAATCACTGACAGATTGCTAATGAGCTGATGTTGGAAGTACAGAGTAGTCTGTTATCATTTGTCCATTCACAGTTTCCTCACCAGCCCATCTGTGCTCGGAACAGAGCCACCACAGAGCACGGCGCAGGCTGGGACAGTTTCTCCATTTACATCTTTTGCCTTCAGAGGCTTCTGGGAAAGCCCATCCCTAATTAAAGATTTTAACAAGCATATTGCCAGCTTTCTAAAACTGTTATTAAACTGCTCTCTTTGTTAGAAAAGGTGCTGTTTGTCGGCAGTTTGTAGATTTAGATATTTAGTATGTGTGTCTGTAGCCTGCAAAATATTTGTGTTTTTAGAATAATTCAATTAGTATGTTATGCATGTATGTACCTGCATGCACAATAAATATAGCACACACAATATCAAAATTCTGTATAATAATTCAGACTCACAAGGACAAGGAAACATGGTTTATTTTTATGAATACACAGACTTCTCTACAGAACAAGGTAGAATTGAATATTCTAAGGTTGGAACTGTTAAAACGATCAGGTTGAGATCATGAATCTGATAATTTGGGGCCAAGGCAAAATATCTCTTACTTGAAATATCTAATAAGGTGTGTTGAAAAAGAATCTGATTTCCCTGGTGAAATATACCTAGTTGAGAGGACAGATTATTTCCTTGTACTAAAGGTTCAGCTACTGGGGCTACAGTTCTCAATCAATGTGGGTGTGGCGGAGTGGGGAAAAGGGCATGGAAAAAGTGGGGGAGCTTTTGCAGAACCCTCTCCCATCACCATCTTCAAATTCTGACACTCTCTTGTCACACCTAGTTGAGAACTGCTGCTGCTTTAGAGCTCTGAGGGATGAAAAGAGATGTAAGGCTCAGAGCTTGCTGCCCCAGGAAAAGGCTCTCAGATCATTGGTCTTGTAAATGGGCTCATTTTCACTCTCCAGGGGGAGAAAACACTGTGAGCTAGGAAGACAGTGGGGTTAAAAAAAAAAAAAAAAAAAAAAGCCTGTCTGGGGGATAGGGCTTCCCAGGTGGCTCAGTGGGTAAAGAATCTGCCTGCAGTGCAGGAGATATGGGTTCGATCCCTAGGTCAGTAAGATCCCCTGGAGGAGGGCATGGCAACCCACTCTAGTATTCTTGCCTAAAGAATCCCATGAACAGAGGAGCCTGGAGGCCTGTGGTCCACAGGGTCACAAAAAGTTGGGAGACTGAAACGACGGGTCACACATGCACACACATCTAGGGTATCCTCAACAGGCTGCTTTGGTTAGAGCAGAAGTTTGCTGTGGGAGGCTGAGAAGACAAGGTTTCAAGGCAAAAGGCCACTCTGTCAAGACTAAGGCTAGGATCTGTATGTCATTTTGGGGAGGGTTAGTTAATTGGTTTATTTTTTTTCCTTTTACATAGATTTTATTTTTAGGGCAGTTTTACATTCATGGAAAATATGACCAGGAAGTACAGAGTTCCCATATACTCCCTGTCCCTCCTCACACATAGTGTCTAACACTATCAACATCTCCTACTAGAGTGGTACATTTGTTATAATTGATAAGCCAACCATTTTATAGTGTCAACCGATGAACCTACATTGGTACATGACTATCACTCAAAGCCCACAGTTTACATTAGGGTGAACTCTTGGTGTTGCACATTCTATGGGTTTTGACAAATGTATATATGTATCTACCATTATAACAATATGCAGAGTAGTTTCACTGCCCTAAAAACCCTTTGTGCTTCATCTATTCATTCCTCCCTCCCCCGACCCTCCGGCAACCACTGATTTCTTTTTTTCTTGTCTCCAAAGTTTTGCCTTCTCCAGAATGTCATGCAGTTGGAATCATACAGCGTATAGCTTTTTCAGACTGGCTTCTTTCACTTGGTAACATGTATCTAAGTTTCCACTGTCTTTTCATTGTTTGATAACTCATTCCTTTTTAATGCTGAGTGATATTCCATTGTCTGGATATATCACAGCTTATTTACCCATTCACCTACTGAAGGACATCTTGGTTGCTTGTTTTTGCAATTATGAATAAAAAGATGCTCTAAATACCCATGAGCATATTTTTATGTGAACATGTTTTTAACTCCTTTGGATAAATACCAAGTACTTTTGCTGGATCACATGGTAAGAGTATGCTTAGTTTTGTAGGAAACTGCCCAACTATCTTCCAAAGTAGCTGTGCCATTTTGCATTCTCACCAGCAATAAATGAAAACTCCTATTGCTCCATCTCCTCACCAGCATTGGGTGTTACCATTGTTCTGGATCTTGGGCATTCTAATAGGTGGGTAATGGCATCATACTGTTGTTTTAATTTGCATTTCTCTAACAACAGATGATGTGGAACATCTTTTTATATACTTATTTTCCATCTGTATGGACCAAAGACCATAGCTGGTGAGGTGTCTGCTACGGCCTTTGGTCCATTTTTAATTGGATTATTCTCTTATTGTTGAAGTCTATGAGTTCTTTATGTATTTTGGGTAACAATCCTTTTATTAGATATGTCTAATAAAATTTTTTTCTCCAATGTGAGACTTGTCTTCTTACTCTTATGACACTGTCTTTAATAGATCAAAAGGTTTTTTTTAATTTTAATGAAGTCCACCTTGAAATTTTTTCTCTCTTGTATCATGCCACTGGCTTTGTATCTAAATCCAAGGTCATCTAGATTTCCTCCTATGTTACCTTCTAGGAGTTTTATGGTTTTGTGTTTAACGATTATGTCTATGGCCTATTTTGAGTTAATTTTTGTGAAGGAGATAATGTCTGTGTCTAGATTGATTTTTTTTTTTTTTGCATGTGGATGTGCAGTTGTTCCAGCACCATTTGTTGAAAAGTCTATCTTTTCTTTATTGTATTGACTTTATTCCTCTGCCAAAGTTCAGTTCACTGTTTTAGTGTGGATCTGTTTCTGGACTGACTGTTTATTCTGTTCCATTGATTTGTCTGTTTTCACCAGTACCATCCTGTCTTGATGCCTGTAGCTTCATAGTTAGTCCTGAAGTTGGGAAGTGACAGTTCTACATTGTTCTTCTCCTTTAATATTGTGATGGGTATTCTAGATCTTTTGCCTCTCCGTATCAACTTTAGAATCTGTTTGTCAATATCCACAAAATAACTTGAAGAATTTTTATTGGAATTGCAATGAATCTATAGATTAAGTTGAAAAGAATTATATTGACAATATTGAATCTTCCTATCCATGGCATGGAATAGCCATATACTAAAATTGCAATCTTCTTTGATATATTTCTTCACACCCTTATAGTTTTCCTCATATAGACCTTATATATATTTTGTTAAATTCATATTTAAGTATTTTGTTTAATGTTTGGGGTGCTAATGTATTTTTATTTCAATTTCCATTTGCTCATTACAGATATATAGACAGTGACTGACTTATGTGTAAACTTTGTATCCTGTAATCTTGTTATAAGCACTTATTAGTTCTAGGAGGTTTTCTTTTTGTCAATTCTTTCAGAATTTCTACATAGATGGCCCTGTCTTCTGTTTACAAAGACAGTTTTTTTCTTCCTTCCCAATTTGTACACCTTTCATTTCCTATTCTCGTCTTATTGCATTAGCTAGAATTTTTGGTACCATGTTGAAAAGGAGAGATGAGAAGGGACACCCTTGCCTTGTTGTTGACCTTCAAGTTTCAAGTTTCTTACCACTAAATATGATAGTAGCTATAGCATTTTTTGGTAAATGTTTCTTACTTAGTTGAGGAAGTTCCCTCTATTCCTAGTTTTCTGAATTTTTTTTTAATCATGAAAGGATGTTGGATTTTGCCTCATGCTTTTTCTGTATCTATTCATATGATCATGTGTTTTTC
This sequence comes from Antilocapra americana, assembly GCA_007570785.1. Lineage (NCBI taxonomy): Eukaryota > Metazoa > Chordata > Mammalia > Artiodactyla > Antilocapridae > Antilocapra > Antilocapra americana. The sequence continues at coordinate 5,547,333 of ML662496.1, forward strand.
TCTTATTTAGCCTACGGATGTGATGGGTTACATTAGCTGATACTTGAATGTTGAACCAGCCTTGCATATCTGAGATAAATCCCACTTGGTTATGGCATATGATTCTTTTAATACATTGTTGAATTCTATTTGCTAATATTTCACTGAGGATTTTTACATCCATATTTATGAGCAATGTTGGTCTGTAGTGTTTTTTTTTTATAATGTCTTTATCTGGTTTGGTTATTAGGCTAATGCTGGCCTCATAGAATGAGTTTAGAAGTAGCTTCTCTGCTTCTATCCTCTGGAAAAGACTGTAGAGCATTGGTATAATTTCTTCCTTAAATGTTTGGTAGAACTCACAAATGAACCCATCCAGGCCTGGTGTTTTCTGTTTTAGAAGATTATTAACTATTGATTCAACTGATATATTTCAATTCAGATTTTCTGTTTTTTCTTGTGTGAGTGTGGGCAGATTGTATCTTTTAAGGAATTGGACCATTTCTTCTAGGTTATTGGATTTGTGGGTATGGAGTTGTTCATAGTATTTCTTTAGGATCCTTGTAATGTCCATAGGAAATATAGTTATTCCCTCTCTATCACTTTTAATATTAGCAATTTATGTTATTTCTCTTTTTGTCTTATGCAGTCTGACTAGAAGCTTATTGATTTTCTTGATCTTTTCAAATAAACAGCTTTGGATTTTGTTGACTTTCTCTACTGATTTATTATTTTCAGTTTCATTGATTTCTGATCTAATGGAGTTATCAAAAAAAAATGAGTAGGTTGATTACCTAGTTGATGGGTTGGTTTCCAATAGGAACATGATCAAAAGTTACTGTGTGATAAATTTTGGAGCCTAAGTAGCTGACAGCTCTGCTGTCTTGGCTGGCTATATTCTGATCTAAGGTGATCAAGGCCAGGACAAATCGGGTGACCCGAATTTAATCAATGGGTTTTTCACCTCCAGCAGGCTGACTTGGACATTTTTCATTTTGGCAATGGTAAAAAGCAAGTGAAAACAAAAATGTGGAAGCATTTCTTTAGGCTTCTCCTTGTATGACATCAGTTATCATCCTGTTGGTCAAAGCAAGTCACATAGCTGAACTCAGCCTCTGAGGAAATGGATTCCATGTCTTGATAGGGGAACTGCAAAACTACATGGTAAATGACAAGGATATAGGAAAGGGTGAAAAACTGGGGTCATAAATGCTATCAGTTTATGACACTTGAATTCAAATCCTAGCTCCTCTTACATGGGCAAGGTTCCCGAAAATTGGCACAAAAATAGTACTAATCTCTTAGCATGGTTGTTTGCATTAAATAAAATGACCCATGTAAAATACTTGCATAGTGCCCAGTTCATGTAAGTAAATAAATCTGAAGGCACTGTCTTGCCTTTGTTGTGGCAGAAAGATGAGTTGAGATGCAAATGGTCATTTGGGATTGTGAGTGTGTACCAGGGTGATACCAGTGGGAGAGAAAAGACCCAGTCAAACTTGAAAGGAGCAATAAACGACAAGTCTTCAGGAAAAGGTGTCTCTGGGCCTGGGTAATTAGGAAATAGTGCCTTTGGCAGAAGCAGGAGAATCAGGAAGGTTGCTGGCTTGGGGACTGATGGCTAGATGTCCACTTCACCCAGATCTCTAGCTTAGTCTCTTGAGATTTCATGAAAGGGATGTAGTGGCAGAGAATTCAATAACAGCTCAGAATGGCACAAAACACAGTATTTAACAATCAACCAAGCCAAAGTTTTCATCTGGAAAACTTGCTAATGCTTACCATTTCTTCTATATTAGGGATGACCACTTTGAAGAAAATTTGGAAGGAAGACTCTTCATTAGTCTGATTTCCAAGAGACATTCATTCAGGCATCTGTGGTAATACCCTTGGCCACAGTCCCAGTGGAGAGGTGATTGCTCTTATATTCACAATGCAACCTGGGCTACAAGGTGTCAGAGGTCAAGATGATGGAGGAATTTTTACCTAATCCTGTGGCTCTAGATTTTTTAGCAACTTGCAGTCCAATGCATGTTCAACTTGCACTAGCATAATTCCAAGTCTCTCAAGGAAGACTCTGATAGGCTATTAGTTTAGGCAATTGTTAGTCAAACAAAATAGCAAATTTCCCATGTATGGAAAGATTTAGTGTAGCACAACCAGGATAAATAATAAAGGCATTTGTTTATGCCTACTTACAACATTCCTTGTAGGCAAAAAGGGGGAAGAAATCATTCTAAGCCTGAGAAGGCAGCCAGGGCAAGCTCATCAAAAATATGCATTTTCTTTTGTAGTCAAAGAGTGTGAGTTTGTTCTGTTTCACCTCCTAGCCTGGGCTTCTCTGATATCCTCGTAATTTAAATGAGAAAGTCATTCTAGGAATTCATCATACTTCAAAGAAGTGACCCTTTTTGGATGTTGAAAGGATCCCCAGTGTTTGGGTTCACTCCTTGGTGAGGTGGTGTCATAGAGTTCTTTCTATGTCATCCAGAGAAACAGACCTTGGAGAGTCTAAACAGAAGTTGTTTACCTTGTCTTTTTGCTTGTTGTGCAAATGGGCCTCAGCTTTGGAGAGGAGACAAGTACATTTCAAGCTTAGTCTAAGTCAAAATTCACCTCTGCTGTCAGTCAAACTTTGAGGGGAAAAAAATGCTTTTTATTAATTCTTGGAGTGGCCTGACTTCCACCACGGACTTTGTGGCTAAGATATCTGTAGCATCCTAGAAACTGAACCTAAGCTAATTGGGCTCAGCTTCAAAGGGCAACTTGGTTGAGACACTCCATTCTCAGTTTCCTCAGGAGAAACTGGTCTCTCTGAGTTCCCTCATTTATACCTTGCTCTTCAGAAAGGAACTTCTGGTCCTCCTGGGAACAGAACCACTGAGGTAGCCATGCTGTCACAGTATCGTATTTTAGGCTGCATCCGGACATGGATTTCCCTCCAATCCTGAATTGTATGCATCTTTACTCTGTCCTAGAGTTACTATTTTTCTAACATCCCCACCTGCAGAAGGAAATGGCAACCCACTCCAGTGCTCTTGCCTGGAAAATTCCATGGACGGAGGAGCCTGGTAGGCTACAGTCCATGGCGTCGTGAAGAGTCGGACATGGCTGAGCAACTTCACTTTCACTTCTCATTTTCATGCATTGGGGAAGGAAATGGCAACCCACTCCAGTGTTCTTGCTTGGAGAATCCCAAGGATAGAGGAGCCTGGTGGGCTGCCGTCTATGGGGTAGCACAGTCAGACACTACTGAAGCGACTTAGCAGCAGCAGCAGCAGCAACATCCCCACCAGCTCAAACTGGGTGAGGTTTATTGGGAAAAGCTTCACTAGAGTCACTCTCCAGTCAACCCTATTAAAGAAGACCCCTTCACCATTTAGGCTTTATCTTCCAGTAACTGGCTTATGTCTTTGTGGCACAGAGCTTTGGAAATGCTCTCTCTTCTCTTTTACTTGCCAAATTAGGTTTGAAGAGAGAGCGCCCTGTTCCTGGATCCTAGGAAGGTGTTAAATATCTCTGCAGCTAGGAGTTCAGCTAGAGACATTAACACCTACCTCCTGGCTCAAGAGTGGGTGTTAATGTTCTTGCTGCCAGGACATCTTTCATCGGGGACCTTTCCTCTAGCCAACTCTCAGCCAGTGCCAGGGCCAGGGAAAGCCTGGCCTGACAGTGACAAGCTTTAGTTGGTAAGAACGAAAACAATTCCATCCTTTTAATCACTTCTAAAACACCTTGAAAAGGAAGACAGTTCCAAAGACTGAGAATATAAAGGTCATGGAAAACATCAGTTTTAATGTTTTAATCTGCACAGTTTTTCTAATTTGCCAAAGCAATTTCACATAAAAATAACTCAAATATTTTACTTATGGTTTACTTAACATGTGAATTCTTACCAAGACCCAGAGAAGCAAGCATTGTTACTGTAATTTGACAAATGACTTCACAGAGAAGAAAGGAAAATAGTGGGGACCATGCATGCAGATTGGTTTGGCTGCCAAATTCTTGCCCTTAAACCACAGCTCCCTACTGGATTACGAGTTCTGATAATAATATTGTGAGAGTGGTAGGATAGGTCCTATTTTATACACCAGAAACTGGGGGCATTTTGGCGAATAACAAAAAGTTGAAGACTTTTGACTTGAGCCTGAACTCAGCTGAATCCCAGACTCATCTACTTTCTACCAGAAGACACTGTCAATGATCCCCCAACAGCATGGTACTAACAATGCTTTCCCCAAGACTTCACCATTCACTAATTCTTTCAGACAACATGCACTTACTGAATTCTCACTGTGTGTCAAGCATTGCACTATATGTGAAAGATCTGAAAAATAATCAGATAGGGCATTCCTGGCGGCTCAGTGCGATGGACATGGGTTCGCTCCCTGGTCCGGGAAGATTCCATGCACTGGGAAGCAGCTATGTTCCAGCACCACAACTATTGAGCTTGTGCTAGAGCAGGAGAGAGAGAGCCAGGAGCTGTAGCTGCTGAGCCCATGAGCCACAGCTCCTGAGGCCCCTGTGCCCCAGAGCCCTTGCTCCCCAGCAGGAGAGGCCACTGCAGTGAGATGCTTGTGCACCACAATTGGGGAGTAGCTCACGCAGCAACAAAGACCCAATGCAGCCAAAAATGAAGAAATAAGTACAATTATATAAAGAATCAGGTAGAGACCTGGCCCTTGACTCATCTACCTCCAGTAGAAGGATAGGTAAGTACAAAGGCAACTTGACTAGGTCAGAGAAATCATCATCACCATTTCAAAGGTAGAAATGATTGCAATAAAGCTTGAAGGAGGTTGAGATTCATCATCTCCCAGAATACATGATTATCTGAGTGTGTGGAAGGAACCTATTTACTAAGCTGTTCTTTACACTCCAGCAACTCACTGAAAACCTGGGAAGATTTCTATATCTGTAAAACTCCAAAAGGTTTTTTCACAAAGAAAGAGAAACCTGTAAATGGAATTTTGGTTAAACCAGTCATACTGTAGGTAACCAAACAGCTGATAAAGAAAAATTTCTTACTATAGAAGAAGTCTAGTTAAAAAATTGGTAATGAAATGACAGATTGTATTGTTTTGCAATTCTCAATAAAATAATGGTTTTAAATTATTCTAGTCAATAATTGCTAACCTCACAAAAAGAGAGACACAAAAAGAGACAGACATGATATGCCTCTTTTTTTAAAAAATTTATTTATTTATTTTTTATTAATTGTTTTTGCCATACATTGTCATGATATCACCATGGGTTTACATATGCTTCCCCTCCGGAACCCCCCTCCCTCTTCCCTCCCCCCCCGGGAAATCTCGCTGCACCAGCCCCGAGCATCAATCCTGGGCTGGCGATTGATTAGACATATGAAAATTAACATGCTCATGATATGCCTCTTGATAGAACATAATATCATCTAGAAAGCAGTCTTGCCAGAAATCCAAATCTGAATTTAACTGAATTTTAAATTTAACATGTGATTCATAGGAAATACAAGGGACAGAGGACTATGGTAAATGGTACCACAAGGATGCAATTAGTGATGTTCAGTATATGGAAACTCTATAGGATAAATAAATGAGTTTCTATAACAAGTAATTTACAAAGGGGGAAAAATGGGAAGAGAAGCCTATAGATTAAGAGACTTATGAGATAAAACACCCAAGTAATAGGTGAACCTTCTTTGAATCCTGATTCAAACAAATGAAATGCAAACATAATAAAGCAAATGCAGGAAAAAAATATAAGTAATTAGAGAAATCTGAACATTGACTTAGTTGACAGCATTAGGGAATTGTTTAATTTTTTAGGTGTAACAATAGTATTGCGACTGTTTTTTAAAAAGTATCCTTGTATTTTTTATTTTATTTTATTTTTTATTAGTTTTGCCGTACAATGACATGATATCGCCATGGGTTTACATATGCTCCCCTTCCAGAACCCCCCTCCCTCCTCCCTCCCCCTGGGAAATCTCGGTGCACCAGCCCCAAGCATCAATCCTGGGCTGGCGATTGATTTCACATATGACAATTAACATGTTTCAATGCCATTCTCCCATATCACCCAACCCTTGCCCTCATCCACAGAGTCCACGAGTCTGTATTATACATCTGCGTTCCTTTTGCTGTCTCGCATGCTGGGTTCTCGTTACCATCTTTCTGAATTCCATATATATGCGTTAGTATACTGTATTGTTGTTTTTCCTTCTGGCTTACTTCACTCTGGATAATGGGCTCCAGTTCCGTCCACCTGAGTAGAACTGATTCAAATGAATTTTTTTTTAATGCTGAGTAATATTCCTTGTATTTTTTAAAAATTGTTTATTTATTTATTCATTTATTTTTGGCTGTGTGGGATCTTTGTTATTGCTTGGGCTTCTCTCTAGTTGTGGTGATTAGGGCTACCCTGCAGTTGCAGTGTGCAGGCCTCTCACTGTCCTGGCTTCTCTGTGGAGCACAGGCGTGGGGGCTTCAGTAGTTGTGGTACTGGGGCTCAGTAGTTGCGGTTCCCAGGCTCTGGACTACAGGCTCAATAGTTGTGCCCCATAGCTTAGCTGCTCCACAGCATTTGGGATCTTCCTGGATCAGGGATCAAACCTATGTCTCCTGCATTAGCAGGTGGATTCTTTACCACTAAGCCACCAGGAAAACCCCAAAAGTGTCATTATATTTAAAAGATACATATTGCAAAAACTCAGACTGGCTAGACCATGAATATGGTATAGTTAGGAATATTATGGGCTCTGAGCCCTTGGACATGACACATACCCAAATGTCCTGCCAACTCTTGATCACGTGCATTATGTATTACATGGTCATTTAAAAGATCCAATAAACCAAACAACAAAAACGTGTAACTTGCTTATCTGTCATATGTTAGATTTAAAAATTTGAGGGAAAGGTAGGGTTGAAGTTACATCTTTCTTATTATACTTTTAAGTGATTGTATGTAAACTTTTAAATCATAATTGCATATGCGTAATTTCTGGTAAGCTAATAAAAGTAATAATCATTTTCTAAAAAGTGAGTAAAGCAAAACAGTCACATGCTATGTGCTTCAGGAAAACTTGCTACTTTGGCAGAAGTCATTTTAAATTATTTTTATAGCAAAAAATCCCTTCATAATGTAGGGAGTTGAGTTTGCCTATAGTTTTGGTTTAGAATATCATGCATTTTGTTTCCTTCAAGTGGGGCTCTTCAGGGACCAAGACCACACACACCCTTTCCAAATGCTATCCCGCCCTGGGAGACCAGAGAGCTCTTGATACTGCTCTCAATTCTTGCAGATATATCCCTGGAGTGTTTGAATTGAAAACCACCCAGTCTCTTCCACTGTCCAGTAGCTGGAATATAGTCCCTACCAGGGCTGGGTATTTCAGAGAAGCCCCTTAATTTGGAATGAAACCCCTCAACCAACAGCCAGTGCTCACAGGACAATAGAACTACAGTACTTCACTGCAATGCACTCTGCAGCCTTCAGCACTCAAGGGGGTAACCTTAATGAGCACAAAATATTCATCTCTAATAAGAACATGCTGTCATAATCACCCTCCATGTGATAAATATCCTAGAGGTTTTCTCTTTGTTAGGTTAATGCTTTTCTACAAGATAATTTAACCAGTTCTCTAAAAAAATAATCACATGTTACCAGTCCCCAATATAGTAAAATGGTGTGTGTGTGTTTTTAATGTTTTGAATCTTGCCTTAAACAAATCCCATCCAAATAAATGCTCCCTTTTTTTAGCTGGCACCAAAGCTTGTGTTGTTCATTGTAATCAAGCTCCTAGTTAGCTAACTCTTCATCTAACAGTATGTCTTCTGATTTCATTTGAGCAAAATTTATCATCCACAAGCAAAGACAGAAAATGTGTGAATGTCTAAAGCTTATGTAAATTAAGAGGCCATGCACGCTGGTCCTAAAAATAGTAGATAATTACAGGCATTTCTTCCCCATACAATAATTATAGGCCTCCTGTCATCTTTTCTGTTCTGTATAAGGTCACAGTAGTATTATACAAAATTTACAGTATATTACAAGTTAAAAACACAATAATTAGCAACTGTGCATCTTCGGCACCAGTGATGAATGTTCACAGTAAAAGTTAAAAAAAATAAAAAGAGCATTATTTGTTTTATGTGGACAGTACACACTTAAATTTAATCATCAACTCCTGCTACCCAATAGGCAACATTCTCTCACTATTATAATGCTATTTGCCAAATTCATAGTACACCCTTGGGCTGAATTCATCCTTAACAAAGAGACAGGAAGCCAAATCTCTCACTGTCATCTCAACCAGATGCACCATATTATTTTAAATTTAATAATTTTGTTGAACATATTGAATGATAATGAGCAAGCTTAGAAAAAGTGCCAAGGATTATTTTGACCATTATGATCAACATCTGATTCGGGGGAAAAAATCCTCTCACTAAATAATGTGGGCAGTTCAGAGGTTTGCCTATTCAATACATCATAGTATGGGGTTGTTTTCCCCATGCTTGTTTATATCATTCATCAAAAGGAGGAAAAGCTATGGATATTATGCATTGGTGGGAAAACAAAGTATTTTAACAAAAAAGAGGATTTATCCTTGGTTCTTAATTATCCATTCTAATGGAACAAAGAGGTACAGAAAATACAAAATGACAGAAAAGAACTATCATTTCTATTTTGCTTAAGGAAAAAGAGAGGCATACACTCTCACTTCAGCCTTTCCCAGATCTGTCATGCCATCAAAAGTGGTTTAGAAGAATGAGGATTTAGCAAGAATGGGGCAAAAGAATGTTCTAGAGGCTCAGAAGCCCCTATCATAAACCCTCTGTCATCACCTGTGTCATTTGGTTTGCTCAGCTGTTTCACATCTATGACAATGAAGGCTCCTTTCCCCACTTGCCATGCTGGGGCCCAAGAGGATCACCACAAACTGGAATGTTCACCTCAAGGGCTGTGCCCCCTCTGAAGCAATTCAGTTCCAAAGATCACCATGCCAGGGGAAACTGAGGAGCAACCATATTGTTTTGTGTAAGAACCTGATTGGCCAAGTGATCATCTCAGTCATTCCTCTCCTGTTTCCACAGCTGACAGCAGAATCCTATGGACAGGGATTAAGGGCTCTAGAGCCAGACTAGAGTCCTTTATTATCACTGTCTTTATTAGCACTATGAGCTTCAATATAACCTTTCTATGCCTGTTTTCCAGTCTATAAAATGGGAAAGCAATAGTTGCAAGCATTAAAATTTTATATATATATATATATATATATATATATATGGCCATTATGTGATTAAATGTTCCTTTCAAAAATAATGTAAAATATGCTTTCAGATTAAGGTCACAAGTTTTGACCAGGTCATTTAACCCACACAAATCTCTGTCTTCAGCCAGGACCGCTTTTCTGAGCTGTAGGCAGCCTACTCGATTTCCTGATAGACATCACTGGATGTCTCTCAGGCTCTGCCACCATACCTGAACTCATCATCTTCCTTCCCAAACCTGCCTCTCTTGCTCCCCATTTTTAAATGAGCATTATCACCAGGGTACACCTTGGTCCCTCATTTCCCTAAATCTTGACTTTCAACTCATTAACAGAGAAGGCCTTAACTGGTTCCCAGCATATATTCCTCCCTTCTCTCTTCCTAACAGTCTCCATTTCCATTTGGTGAACCACGTGGTTTCAGGAACTCTGATCCCATAGGTCTAAGAGAAGAGTTCATGACTTAAGCCAAGTCACTCAGAGCCTTCCATCTTCCTAGCCCTAATAACTGGTTCTGGTATGTGCATGAGACTTAAGTTGGTCTAATCAGAATGAGACTTGAGACGTTTGCTAGAAATCCTGGAACAAAGATACTCTCTTTTCCAAACAGGATGTAAAAGCACGTAGCCTTGGAACTACTAGCAGCCACCTAGGGAGCATGGGGGTGGTGCCCTTATGCTAAAGTATATATGGCAGAAGGTAAAAATAATCAGTTGATGGGAAACCAGTCCTGGAAAGACTTCACTGAGCTTTGCCTGAACCCAGCCCTACCTCCACATATGACAGTTACAAAAGCCAATAAATCCATTCTATTTCCAAGTTAAAGTGTTAGTGTCTGACTCTTTATGAGGCCATGGACTGTGGCCCACCAGGCTTTTCTGTCCATGAAATTCTCCAGGCAAGAATACTGGAGTGGGTTGCCATTCCCTTCTCCAGGGATCCCCATCCAGGGTCTCCTGCTTTGCAGGCAGATTCTTTACTGTCTGAGCCACCAGGGAAGCCTTTCTAAGTCAGTTTCTATTATTTGAAATTGAAAGCATCCCAAATGATTCAATCAAAAGGTTTTTCTCTTGGTGGTGGTCCAGTGGTTAAAACTCTGCTCTTCCAATGCAGTGGGGGGCGGGTTTGATCCCTGATCAGGGAATGAAGATCCCATATGCCGTGTGGTATAGCAAAATAAAAGTCTACTTAAAAATCTCTTGAATCCATTCATTTCTTTCTATCTCTACCACTCTAGTCTAAATTACCATTATTTTCTATCTGGACTATTGCAACAGCTTCCTAACTAGTCCTCCTGCTTTTTAAGTTGTTCCCCTTCCCATTCCATTCTCCATGAACAGTCAGCATGATCTTTTAAAAAATTCAAATGAGATTAAATCACTCCTCAGCTTAAAGTCTTTTAATGACTTCTTATTAAGATTAGGATAAAGGCCATTCCCTAACAAAGCCAACTAGGTCCTATGTGATTTGGTCCCTAAACTTCTTCAACATTTTCATCTTGCATCAGTCCCCCTGGGTCTTTAAAGTCCAGGCACAATTACCTTTCTGCAGTTCCTTGAAGACACATCATGTTCTTTTCTGCCTCAGGTCTTTTGTACATGCTGTTCCATCTGTCTAGCGCAGACTCTTCCCCAGCTTATGACCATGCCTCTCCCAACTCTTTTGTCTACATTGCCCTTTGCATCTAAAAGGTGTTCCTCATAGAAGCCTACGATTGCAGGCCCCCCTTGTCACATGTTTCCACTCTGTCTCTCCTTCATAGCATGCTCACAATTTTATTTACTTATTTAACTTATTTGCTTTCTTCAAAGATATGTAATCACCACCACCAGCCCAGAATAGGTTGGAACATAGCAGGTACTCAATAAATGGGTTAATAATTCTATTTCACTTTTTAGCTTTATAATCATGAGCAACCTACTTAACCTCCTTGAGCTTCAGTTTCTTCATCTTTAAAAAAAGTGCAAATGATAATACCCATCTGACAAAGCTGTTTAAAGATTAAATTTGGGCACAAAGCAAATGGTTCATGAATCTCTGGTAAGCAGGATATCCCAAGTCACGGGTCTCTCTAGATCTCAGGAAGTGAAAAAGAACCCTAGGAATCAGGCACTTTATTGTCAACACTTTCAATAAAACTGGAGTGAGAGGGAGCACATCCACTGTAAGAGGCTTCTTGAAAAGGCCCTGAGGACAACCACACCATTCAAAGGAGCTGAAACAAGGGACTTGCCTCATGGTCCAGTGGTTAAGACTTCACACTCCTAATGCAGGGGCCTGGGGTTCAATCCCTGGTAAGGGAACTAGATCCCACATGTGGCAACAAAGACCTAATGCAGCCAAAAAAAAAAAAGGAGTTGAAAGAATTCCTAAGCAAAACACTAGATAGATATGAAGAAACCAACTGGTAAACCATTGAAGTGACTTCAGAAGACACCAACTGGTAAACCGTTGAAGTGACTTCGCACACTTGCTTACACTTCCAAATAAATGGCGAGTATGACTAGTTCCTGTTCTCTATGACATGGCTTTAAAATGTGAAGACTGAATTTCAGCCCTGCGGGACTATTATCCAATTTGCAAGTCACCATCAAATACACCATGGATCCTCCGCGTGTATTCAATTACACGCTTGAACTCTTGCCTCATACTGAGCACTGCCTTAAGAAATGTATGTACATTTTCTTGTTTCATCTAACCCTCAGATTCTACACAGTAGGTCTCATTATTTACAATTTGTACACGAGAACACTGAGGCCTCAGTTTGCTCTGAATTCAGCACTAAATCTTTCTTTATAGCATTTCTGATCTGTGACCAGATTTTTTGGTTTCTTAATTCATTTTATCATCCTCACCAGATTGTAAGTTCCCTGAGGACAGGTGCCTTGTTTGTTTTGTACACGTTTTTGCAAGAGCTCAGATTAGTGCCTATAGCATATTTGTCATTTATTGTTCAATACTTATTTGTTGAATAAACAAGTGAATGGATGCCTTAATCTGAGGGACCAAAGAGAGGAGAATTTGGGGCTTGAACTATAGTATAAAGTCAAACTAAATATGCAGAAAGACTCAGCTTCCCTTGTAGGCCAGTTGGTTTTTCAATATCTGGGAATCGATAGGAAATATACCAACAGCTCGTTAAAGAGTCAGCATTCAGGGTATAAAGACCTGCCTTCCCTCTAGTCCTGAATGGCTGTTTGGTGTCTACAAGGCATGCTCTATGGAGCCCCAGGGCCCTCATTTGTATTATAAGCGAGAGCGAGTTCTAAACTCAACTTGGATGGGACAAATATGTTCTTTTCACTTAATGATATAACGTTTTATCAGCCACATAAAAAATGAAATATATGTGTTCATTTGCTATTTGAGGAGTTTTTTCAACATGTATGCAGGAGCTATGTCAGCCACTAACTGACGATCCCTTCTTGACACCCTTTCCCAAGGGTATTGCATAGAAAAACATACTCTATTTGAACAAGACCAATGACGGCAAAATTGCTTGCTTGTCTCTAAAAAGACTAATAATGTGCACCAAGGGAGCAGCCCATGGTCTGACCAAAGTTTTTTCCCCCAGTGTAAACCATAAAATCCATTTCAATAGCTAGAACAGAGCAGTTTAAAGTGCATCCCTAGTTAATTATATCCAAAGAGTAATAATAAAACCAACTATTAAATTTTAGAACTTCCTCTTTAAAGTATTAAATATTTGGCAACAGCAAAGCAGTTAAATTTCTCTCCCAACATGCTTTCCCTGGTTTGGCTGGCCTATGAGAAGAATACTTAGGTGAACTGTTTCAGTGTGCTAGAAAGAGAATATATTTTTCCCGTGAAGAAATAGTTCGGATAAACCCTTTGTTCCTGCCAGATTTGTGTGGCTTGTTAAGTAACAAATTGCTCAATAGGAACATTCACTTCATAAGAAGATACAACTGAGTCACAAATCCTCTGTAATAATTGACAAACATGACAAAAAAAAATTGTTAAACCTAAACCAAAAGGTAGTCTCAGCCCTAATTCAGCGTTTGGGGCCTTGACTCAGTTGTCTCAGCAGGTTTCAAGATTCAGGCATTTTCTGGCCTTTAAAACCTGGCCCTTGATAATGTCAGTCCACCCCAATGGGGAAGACACTCGCTGCTGACTGAAGCATGTGTCTGCATGAGGCTGGGATGAAAGAATCCAGTTTCTGTGGAAATCATCCAGGAAGCAGTGGCTTTGGCTCCTAGCACACAATTTGATTAGGAAGCTAGGATTCTGACCCCTTTGGTAATTTCATCTCAGATATAAGAAGGATTAAGTGGCTCCGTGGAAGGGAATTCAGAACTTGATCTTTCGGGCTGAAGGCACTGGTTGCTGACATTCGTCTACCCTCATGCTATTTGTTTTCTTCAGTTTCCCAACTGAAAGGCTGAATGAATAATGTGGAAAGTGAACACTCCTTCCTAAAGAGGCACTAGAATATGTAGGTTACATCAAAGCCAGCCTTCCTGCTTCTTAGGAAACCCAGAGGAAGATGGAAAACTTACTGCTGTCTTTAAGGACAGAGATTATATTCTGGGGACATCTTGCTGGGCTGCTTTAGACCAGAGTTGTATCTGCGAACTGTCTGGATTGTGGACCAGATAATGGACTGAACTTACATCACAAGGAAGCCCACCTAGAAATAACAGAAGCAAACAGTAAACAAAGCCTCCAAGACAAGGGGAAGCAGAAATGGTGCTGTGGGTAGGATCCTCAGTTACTGGGCATCTGTCCAGTGGACCTCACTTGCCTGCTCCTCCAAAGTGAAGTTGCTCAGTCGTGTCCGACTCTTTGTGACCCCAAGGACTGTAGCCTGCCCGGTTCCTCCGTCCATGGGATTTTCCAGGCCAGATGTAAATCCATGTCAGAGCACATCCATGGGAGAAACAAGGCTGCCTTCTGCCCAACAGGCCCTGCAGGGGGAAGGGGACAGGCACTGCTGCACCTCCCAGACATAGACGTGGGGTTTAAGGCCTTTTCCAGAAGCAGAGAGTGGAAGTGGATGGCCTTTTGTAGGGCTTCACTCTGGAGCCTAGATGTTCAGCTAGGCAATCTAAAAAGGACTCTTAGTTTTAATTATGCTCTTGTTTTACAAAGAAAGTAACTGAGATAATGTTATGCCAGGACAATTTCTTGAAAAAAGATGGGAAAAAAAACTCTTTAAAAGAAAGAAGGAAAGGAATCTGGTCTTATGCTGTCTCAGCCTAAATTTGTAATTAAAAATTTATTAAGAGCACATCTTCCCAGGTGGCGCTAGTGATAAAGAATCTGCTTGCTAATGCAGGAGATGCAAGAGACACGGGCTTGATCCCTAGGTTGGGAAGATCCCCTGGAGGAGGAAATAGCAACCCACTCCAGTATTCTTGCCTGAGAGATTCCATGGACAAAGGAGACTGGCAGGATACAGTCCACGGGGTCACAGAGAGTCGGACCCAACTGACTGCACACACACGCGTGTGCACACACACACATAAGAGCATCACAGATGCCCAGTGTGAAGATATAATGACAAATAAGATGTAAGTGGTCATGATGATAAGATAGAGGAAAGATACTCATGTCAACACATAAATGCCATTCAGTTGCAACTGGTACAATTACAGAGTTAGAGAGAGGGCAATTAGAAGAGACTGGCACCTCAATTTAGGAGCTCATGAAGGCTTCACTGAGGAAGAGGCATTTAACCTGACCTTGAGGAACTCCCCTGGTGGTCCAGCAGATAACAGTCCGCCTGCCAATGCAGGGATCACAGGTTTAATCCCTGGTCTGGGAAGATTCCACATGCTGCAGGGCAACTAAGCCCGTGCGCCACAACTACTGAGCCTGCATGCTCCAACTAGTGAAGCCCGCTCGCCTTGGATCCTGGGCTCTACAGTAAGAGAAAGTACTGCAGCAAGAAGCCTGGGCACCACAACTAGAGAGTAGCCCCCACCTGCTGCAACTAGAGAAAAATCCGTGCACAGCAACAAAGACCCAGCACAAGCACAAACCTCCCCCACCCCCCCAAAAAAAAAGAAATAAAATAAATATAAAATAAAAAACTGACCTTGACAGGACATTCTTTCTAGGACATGTTTTCCAGGTGGACACAGGATAGGGTAGACAGTGTTCCAGGAAGAAATAACTCAGACAATGTATGGTATAAAGGTCTCAGGTGATCATGGACCCAGAAGTGGTTCAGTCTGGTTGGATTGAGTTTGAGGGCATGTGTCAATGTGTAGCTGCACACATGGGGTTTTCGTTGAGATGTCAGATTGGGAAGGGGAGAGCCTGCAGGAGATCATGAAAGATCTTGTATTTCAAGCTAAGTAGTTTGGACTTGATCCTATAAGAAGCATGGTGTCATGAAAGATTTTAAAGACTATAAATCAAACTGGGCTGTAAACAGATCATTAGGAAAGCAGCATGCTGACATATGGGTTGCAAAGGACCAAACCTGGATGAACAGACCCACTGAGAAGTTATTCCTTCATTTGTCCATGTATTTATTGAGCACTGCTGATGCACCAGGCACCTTGCAGAGGCATCTGTGATTATGCTGGTGTTGGGGATTAAGGCATGAGAGATTGGGAGCACGCACAGAACTTCCTGCATGAGTAGCTGGAAGTGAAGAATGTAGAATGTCTGGGTGATTTCTGTTCGTTCTATATTCTGTTTGCATCCAGAGGCAGGTTCTTCCCCATCTGCCCTCATCCTTGTCATATAACAAAAGTTGCTCTCAGAAGGTCTAATAAGCCCTATGATGTAGTGGGTTACTTCTCCCAGAAGCATCTGTCTTGAAGCTGTAATCAGAAGCCTTGAGACACTGGAAAGAAACAGAGATGGTAAATTTCCAGGAACTGGGTAAGAAGGTACTTAGTATCAGGATCTCTGCCTTGTAAGAGGGCATCTGCTGTAGCTCTCAGGACAACCTTGGGTTCCAGGCAAAGCAGTGAATAACTAGTTTGATGCCCCTCACTTCCTGGGCACAGTCTCCCAGGTCCCAGATTTCCTCTCTCTTGCCCAGAGTACCTCTTCTCACCCAGTGTGCATACATGCACACTCACACACACCCAGTAGTCATGCAGAGGTCTTATCCTAAAACAATTTTTTTCCATCACAAGATTAAACATCTCTGCCAGGAAGGACAATTTGCTTCATGAAGGTGCAGTTCCAGAAAACTTTCAACTGTCTCATTATAGAGCTAGACCATGCCACTTCCTGAGATGGTAAACTTCTCTTCCAGGAATGAAAATGGCCTCAGGATTTGAAGAGTCTCGCCTCTCTACCCCAGAATCTCCTTATCATCTCCCTCCTTTCTCCTCTCCACTCCTCTCTCAGCCCCTCTCAAGTCTAAGCCCTTTCTTCACCTGTGCTCATCAATAGATACTGGCATTTACATCTTCATGAACTGTTTTAAAATTTTTTTCTCATTTACTTATTTTCTAATTTTTAAAATTTTTATTCTTTTTCTCTTTTATTTTCTCTCTTGCTTTGATGCTCCCCACAAGGAGAGTAGGATATGGTTCCTAACCAAGATATCTCATCAATGTGGTGCCATTGAGGGCCACCATGGGCTTTGAGAGATGAGAATGCTCTTGGTAGACCGTAATTGTCAAGTTGGGCCTCAGGAGAAATGCAGGATTTGAAATTACTCTTGAAAGAAGAGAAGTTTTCAGGTGGAATAAGAGCATAAAAGGAGAGATAAAGAACAGTAAGCCTGGCTCAACATCACTCATTATCAGAGAAATGCAAGTCAAAACCACAATGAGGTACCATCTCACGCAGGTCACAATGGCTGCTATCAAAGTCTATAAACAATAAATGCTGGCGAGGGTTTAAAAGGGGACCCTCCTTTGATGCATGAGACAGGGTGCTCAGGACTGGTGCACTGGGATGACCCAGAGGGATGGAATGGGGAGGGAGATGCGAGGGGGGCTCAGGATGGGGAACACATGTACACCCATGGCTGATTCATGTCAATGTATGGCAAAACCACTACAATATTGTAAAGTAATTAGCCTTCAATTAAAATGAATAAATTAAAAAATAAAATAAAAGGGAACTGTTTTACACTCTTCGTGGGAATGCAAACTAGTACAGCCACTGTGGAGAACAGTGTGGAGATTTCTTAAAAAACTGAAAATAGATCTGCCATACAACCCAGCAATCCCACTGCTGGGCATACACACTGAGGAACCCAGAACTGAAAGAAACATGTGTACCCCAATGTTCATCACAGCACTGTTTACAACAGCTAGGACATGGAAGCAACCTAGACACCCACCGGCAGACAAATGGATACGAAAGCTGTGGTACATACACACAATAGAACATTACTCAGCTATTAAAAAGAATGCATTTGAATCAGTTCTAATGAGGTGGATGAAACTGGAGCCTATTATACAGAGTGAAGTAAGTCAGAAAGAAAAATACCAATATAGTATATTAACACATATATATGGAATTTAGAAAGATGGCAACAATGACTCTATATACAAGACAGCAAAAGAGACACAGAGATAAAGAACAGACTTTTGGACTCTGTGGGATGTGGCAGAAGGTGAGGGTGGGATGATTTGAAAGAATAGCATTGAAACATGTATATTACTATATGTGAAATAAATCACCACTCCAAGTTTGATGCATGAAGCAGGGCACTCAAAGCTGATGTACTGGGACAACCCAGAGGGATGGCATGGGGAGGGAGATGAGAGAGGGGTTTGGGATGGGGGACACATGTACACCCATGGCTGATTCATATCAATGTATGGCAATAACCACCACAATATTGTAAAGCAATTAGCCTCCAATTAAAATAATAAATTAATTAAAAAAAAAACAGTAAGCCTGGCTTGCCTGCAATAAAAGTCACCACTGACAAAGGAGAGAAGGAGATAGGCTGCGTAAATAATATGAACCAGATATAGATGTTATGCCTGCCTGCATTATGGAGTCTTAGCTTAATGCAGAATCTTCTTATGATCTAGTTGAGAGAATGAATGAGGAAAGTGCTCTGTGAGGAAGATCAAGTTGATGGCAATGAATCACAAGACACTGAATTAAAAGAGAAAGAAATGAAAGCAGGGATATTAGGAGACTATTAGAACAATCTAGCAGTAGTCCAGATAAGTGAGGACAAAGACCAGAAAGAAGAAAGGGCAGAGCTCAGAGAAATTATAGAAGAAAGATTCAAACATCCACTTCATATTAAGCTACATACATCCCAGAGTTCAACTCCAGGGCAAACTGTCCATTTCTTGTGGACTGTGGAATAACCTGCCAATAGGGCTAATTACATCAATATAGAAAACCAAGACAGAGAAAGAATTTGGGGGATTTTTTCCTGATTTCACTACTTGGGAGAAAATTCTTAATCTCTCCCATGCTGCATGTATAAATGTAGCCCAAAGATGATCATAGAGTGGAAGTGAAAATGTAACATTTTTCATACTTAATCTTGTAGTCAATTAAGAAGTCAATCAAGCTATGGCACTAGGTCATGTGTTCAATCTCAGCCTAACAGGTATGATAACCAACCTTTACCTCACTCAACAGCCATGTAAAGTTCACAACAACCCCATAAAGTTAGTATCAGTATTATCTCCATTTTACAATCAAAGGAACTCAGGAAGGTTAAGCATCTTTATAAGATCACTCATTTAGAAAGAGAGCAGAAACCTGAAATCAGGTCTTTTGACTTCAAAGTCCATGCTCTTCCCCCAACATCTTTGAATTTTCAGCCCAACAGTGCAAAGCAGAGGTTTCTTCTTTTTAAAGAGTCAGAATTAAAGGATCAGAATTTTAGGTGTTTGTTCTCTTTAAAGGACTGGAATTTTAGGATATAGTCTGATGAGTCTTGACATTTCCTTAATGTAACAAGTTAAGTCTTTATTTAAGAGAGAACAACTTGCAATTTTCTTCCACTGGTGGGCTAGACAGATAATAAAAATGATAGCAAAGGTTATTAAAATTTATATGAAGACTAACACAGATTGGAATAACTACAAAGTGAATTCTTTAAGCAGCAATAGAAAGGTGGTGAAATAGCACAATATGAAAGAAAACGCTCCTTCAGCTTCAGATGCCTAACTATGCTATCAAAAGACTTCTCAGTTCTCAAACGCCAGTATTTTCTGTTCCTCTAGAACCTAGTCTTAATGCAAAATATCAAAGTCAGCGGGATAGTAGGTGTCCCAAAATGTCTTAATTTAGAGAATTAGTGTTAACTGATCCTGATTAGTTCCATTTATCTCTAATTAATTACCTTTATCTAATTAGACACTTTGTTTCCAGTAGACATGGAGTCAAGTAGACTAGATTATTAGTGTAGTCATTGTGCCTTTACAAAATCCTGAAATTAATGAAACGTGCAAAAGAATCTGCGGTTCTAATTGCACAGGTGTTGCCTTATGGCAAAGCTTTATCATCTGATTACACCAAGGGGTTATTAGTGACTTTTTATATAGAGGATGAGCCTATGAAACGTACCTTAGCAACAGCTCATTAGTTTAGGGTTGTTACTGTATTATTTATTACATTCAGCCTTCCCCATTATCTAGATTGATTCATGGACCTATATGTTTTCCTCTCCTCTGTGCAGAAAAAAAAATTAGATAAAATAGAATAAACCATCATTATGAAGAGTCCAGATGCGATGTGGAAAAATGCAAAATGTCTTCATCAGCTACAATTTGACTCTTTAATAAAAAAAGCTCTAAAGTTAGGTGAGATCAGAATCAAATTTATGGGGTTTTCTTTCTATAGAAAAAGAACCAATTTAAATTACTGAGGAGTATGGAATGATTCATATATGTGATCAAAAGAACCTTGTGGCTGTCCTAATGTCTTCACATAAGTGAACTGGCATACTAAGGTATTTGAAAGAAAAAGGCAAACTGTTTTTTTACACTAAAATATATGAATATTTATTTTCATTTTATATCTTTCCAAAAGGAGTTGAAGAGACATCTCTATAACATTTATAAAAATCCATCTCTCATTTTACTTTCTGCTTTGTTTTCCTTAAGAATAATTTGTTGTAGATGGGGAAAACTATAATAAATTATACAATCTAGCTTAGCTGATAAAGCAAGATTTCAGTGCTCACTTACAAAAGTGAAAAGTGTTTTTTTCATGGCAAGCTTAGGTGTCTGCAAAAAACTAAAACATCTCAACCTCTGTATTTCTTTTTTTTACTCATAACCATATGAATAAGCACTGTTTTTCACAATCATAGAGTAATTAAACAGCTAGAAGTAAATCCAAACACAATCCTATTCCAATATACAAACATGTCTATTGACAAAGCAGTAATTCCTTTAAATAATCTGTCAACATAAATATGTCAAATGGGTTTTAAAATCATTTCTCTCTCTGTTCCCCAACAAAAATTCCCTACTGATGACATATATATTGCTGTTCACTTACTGCTGAACCTAAACTAGTGAAATGATAACAGGTAACCATTTTTATGTAGCACATGACAACTAATTTGAGTGGTAATAATGAATGTTTAATGATGCTCCTTTCAATCATGAACATAAAACTTTTTGTGTATTCTTAGCAAAAATACAACCATTAATCTAAAAATTATAGTTGCAATTGAAATAATAACCAAGAATTATAGATTATAACCAAGTCATAACATTGCATAAATTCTCCACATGAACACAAATACAGGGGACATGTAGGAAGCACTGGCTTCCTATTTTTATTCAACCCAAATCCTTGTTCTGAAATTTATGAAAATTGTGTGATTAGGAGAGAAGATACCTGAATCCAGATGTTAAAAGGCTATTATTTCTATCAACAAATAAGTGCAATAGTCAAGGTCATTTTCGCTTCTCACTAGTTTACAATTTCTAAACAAAAATAACATGTATATAAAAATGTGTCCCCTAGATAGTTAACAGTTTTAGAATACTCTAT